>VBSK01000020.1:0-257505 GCA_006112555.1 Tuber indicum | reverse complement strand
TTTCGCACATGACTCGATTATGAGTCATGGGTCTCGCGCGTATGACTCATTTGAGTCATATGACTTGTTTATGTTATGATTGTTATGTTTGCACATGACTCGATTATGAGTCATGGGTCTCGCGCGTATGACTCATTTGAGTCATATGACTTGTTTATGTTATGATTTGTTATGTTTCGCACATGACTCGATTATGAGTCATGGGTCTCGCGCGTATGACTCATTTGAGTCATATGACTTTGGTAAGGCTTTTCGCGAGGCTCACACTTGTGAGTCATCAGGGTTAGGGTTGGCGGAAGAGCACTATATAAGGAGGTCGATACGACCGAGGAAGATAGGCTCTTCACGCTTTGTTCTAAGTAATTTCCTTACTTCTATCTTCGCTCCGCCTCGGTAGCGAGCTTCAACCTCACGCAACGCATTTCGCCTCGCTCACGATAACTTCATCGATACGATCCATCGTTTCCATCTTCGTTTGTCGGGCGGTTGGGTGATAGAATAGTTGTTCTCGCTTGAGAAGGTGTTCCAGAGGGAGATATCCGTGGTTGATCCCGGTAGTCTCTGGACACAGGCTTGAGTGAGGATGGCGACTTCGTCTGCCTCCTCCTCCACGGACTCTGTCCCCAACTCGCGGATGTCGTCCCCGTTCGGATCGACTCCAACCCCTCCTCGCTTGAGACGGCTCGCGTCGCCTTGTCTCTCGCGCCCGTTTCTGAGGCTGTCCGTGGCCTCATTCCTACAACTACACGGTCGTACGCTGCGCCTGGCGGGGATTACAGTTTTCTGTCCTTCGCCCATGAACATGGCTGCCCCAACGCGGTGAACCCGGCGTTGGATGATTTGGTGAGGGGGTCGGTTGCTGCAACCGCCCTTGTCACGATGAAAGAGGTGGAGTCTTTTGTGAAGGGTTGCCTATTTGGGAAGGGTTGTCCAGCCACATGTGGCTTGGACAACGCCTCTACCACGGGCCTCTTCAATCGGTTCAACTCCGATCACGGTTCGGTGTACACACCGACCGTGCCCACCCCCTCTCCTCCCACCGACTCGCAGGCTATCATCCCAGAGTCGTCCCTCCTCCCGCCGGCCAAGCAAGGCTCGACCACCACCACGGTTGAGGCCAGCTCGTGGTCCACCTCCCCCTCCGCCCATCGAGCGGCGTTCGATAGGATGGTGGCTCGGGATCGCGCTAAGCGAGCCTCCACTGCCTCCACCCCCTCCTTCCTGTCTGGGCTGTCTTCTGGTGAAAAAGCCCTCTACACTACCGGGAAGTTCAAACTGGACGACCCTGCCGATGAGGACTATGCCCCCCCGGCAAAGGGAACGCTGCGCCGTGCCCGCTCCTCTTCCCCCCGCAAACGCGCCGCCCCGGCCCCCAGTCCCTTCTTTGAGCCCCGGTTCATGAAGGCGATTGATGTTGAAGAAGGTCGGAAAAACAGATCGTCCCGGATGAGGAGTTTTCCCATCTCCTGGACACCCACCGGAAGCGCCTGGCCCCCCCCGTGCTAGTTCCTTCCACTATTGAGGATTCCCCCCCCTCGTCCCCCCCTTTGCTGATCACCCAGGAAGTGGTGCCATCGGCGGAGGTAATTGTTCGGGACACCCCCATGGCTCTGGAGGAAGGAAAGAACTCGGAAGCGACCGGTCTGGGCGACAGCATTCACGCCCCCAGTCTTCCGGATACTGTCCCTTGTTCCTCCCCCCCTGAGACGACTTCGCCCCCCCCTCTTCGCCTGGGGGTATTTGGAAGGATCGCTGGGTATCCCCCGGAGCACGGGCACTCCCTTGGAGGTGCCGCTACCGGAAACCCAGCCAGAGGATGCTGACGCTGCCGTGGCTAGGGCGGACCAGATCATGGCCGAAGTGGATGAGATGATGGCGGCTGGTAAGTCCCCCTCCCCCGCTCCCAGGTCTGGCAGTATTGTGGGGTCCATGTTGGAGGGCCTTGAGGATATCCGGTCCGGGAACACCCAGCCCCTCTTGTCACCTCTTCCCAGCGTGGACGGGTCCGAGGAACCTGACACTGTGGAGGATGTCCGGACTTGGATGAAGGATGAGATCGTGGAAACGGTCCCCATTATGTGGGTGGGACGTCGGTTCCATCGCTTGGAAAATGCGGTTCGGACCTTGACGGATATAGTCGGCCGGCAGGAGGAGGAAATTGCCACCTTGAAAGGTAGGTTGGCCCCCCGCCGTCGTTCCCCCTCTGTGACTCCTGAGTCCTCAGGGACTACCCCCATCCCCCGCTCCTCATCAGAGGGGTCTACTGAAGTCCCTACCAAGGGCCAGGGTGCTGCTCCAACGGCTCCTGCTACTAAAGCGTCCTTCGTGGACATGGTGAAGAAGATGGCATACGTGCCCAAACCCGCCGTTCCGCTGAAGGACAAGACAGTTCCGGTCCGGCCCACTTCGGCGGCCTCCTCCCACAGCACCAGCAGTGGCAGCTCTTCCAGTGATGGGGGGGTAGTCCTGAAGGTGGGAAAAGCTGCGGAGGGAAAAAGGGTAAGCTTTGATGATGAGGAGGAGGAGAAGGAGAAGGAGGATGGAAAGAAGAGGGAGAGAAAGAGAGGCAGGCGCCTGAGTGGTGCTGCCAGGAGGAGAGAAAGATGGCGGCTCAGGCCGGCCAGGAGACATCGGCGACCCCGGCCAAGACTCAGGGGAAGACTACTACTGACGGACAGGCTACACCCCCCGCTGCTGCCGCCCCAGTACCCACGGTGCAAACCCTTTCATCGGGGCCAGGCGCCATCAGGAGGATCTACAACGTGGTGCCAAACCTGATCCCTCGCGACGGCCCTCCTCGCAGCGCCAGTCAGCAGGGGCCACCACCAAAGCCGGCTCCACCCCAGTCCTCGCCTACCCCGGATGCTAGGGGAGGCACATTACAATGCGGTTCGCCACCCGCAAGGAAGTGGCCCTGCCGGAGGGGGTGACGATCGAGGCCATCCGGAATCGTATCAACATCGTCCTGTCCAACTCGCCGAAGATTAGGGGTGTCAGCCCTTACGTTCGGGCTGGGCATATCCGGAACGAGATTGGGTGTATCTTCCTCACCCTGGCGGCCCACTCTGCCGCTGAACTTGGAAACCGTCTTGACAAGGCCCGGTTGGCGCTGTTGAAGGAACTTTCACTCCCGGAATTTGTTTTCCAGAAGGATGTGAAGAAGGTGAAGATCATGGTGACGGGTGTCCCCCTTTCGGACACTGGCCGTGGCTCCATCTGGAAGGTTGACGGGTGGATTGGGGAGCAGGCCTCGGATGGCTTGCGCACTGACTTGGAGCTAGGTAATCCCGGCATAGTCACTGTGTCCCGCCCCGACATCATGGGGTCCATCCACGCTATGAGGCAGGCTAACGCCGTGTCTTGCGGTATTCGCTTTGTGGTGGAAGAGAATGAGGCGGCTAAGGCTGCTTTGGAGGCTGGGAGGATCTGCCTTCGGGGGGGAACCCGGAATGTTAGGGTGTTTACCGAGCACCGTACGGCGAAGGTTTGTGGTAAGTGTTTGCAGGTGGGCCACTTTCAGGCCACCTGTGCCCTCCCTTCCCGGTGTCGGTTTTGTTACGGGGAGCACCTGTCCCGGGAGCACATGTGTAAGGCTCTAGGGTGCCCCGGAGGCGTGGGGGAGGCATGTGGGCACACCCGCAGGATGTGTTGGTTGTGCGACAGGACCGATCACTTTGCTGGATATGAAAGTGTCCTGCCTTGAGAACTGACTCTAGGACTCCCGTGTCCTCCCCACCCGCGACGACGGCGGCCGATGCCGCAGCCTCATCATCCGAAGTGCCAGTGCTACGGAAAAGGGACCTGAGAGGAGGAGGCGGCCACGACGCCGGAGCAGGGGACGGTCGCCAACTCCCAGGGTGGTGGAGGTGAGTAGTGATGAGGAAGAGGAGGATGTTCCGCGGGAGAAGTCTGCCAAGGCTAAGGGTAAGGAGCCTGAACGACCCCCCCCTTCCCCCTCCCCCAAGCGCGGTATTTTGAAGAAGAAACCTGTTCCCAAGAAGGGCGATGCTATGTGGTTCGCCCTGGACTCTGAGGGTTTTTTAAGTGACTCTGGCCCCTGTGGCCCGAGCGGATCTGTCGAAGCCCCCTTTTAATGCGTATCACGGCGATAGCATTAAATGTGGGGAGGAGTGGCAGGAATCGGGCGCTGGCGTTTGATTTGTTTTCTTTTGTTGATTTGTTTTTTGTTTTGGAACCTCCGGTTGATTCGGAGGGGCAGCATGTGCCGGTAGAAGTTGATGGTTGGGATTTGTTTTCCTTTGTTGTTGGATCGGGGGTGGAGGTGTTTGTTCGCTCGCATTTGTGTGGGCTGTTTGATGTGGTTGGGCATAAGGGTGCTTGTGCCCAGGTTGGGTTTTGGGAGAAGGGTGAGAAGAGGGTGCTTGCAGGCGTCTACATCCCACCTACACACACCAAGGCCGAATATCAGTCAGGGCTGAGGGACGTCGGGGAACCGGATATCGCGTTTGGTGATTTCAATGCCAGGCATCGAGACTGGGACCCATGGGCGGAGATGGCCAGACAGGAACACTGCGGACGATGGTTGCGGGAATGGATGGCACCTCGGTTGCTGAACATGGCTCAGCCTGACCGACCGACGTTCCGCGACATATCAATGATAGACCTCTGCTTGTACCGACGGCCGTACCTACAGCACAAGTACCTTGATGTGGTGGGCTGCGAGCATGCCGCCCAGACTATTCGACTCCATGTGGACCTACCTGACAATCTCATGAGAAGGAGGCCTGCTTGGAAGAAGGCGGTGTGGGGAAGGTTGGGAAAGAGCTGGACACCCTGAAAGAGGTGGATGATGAGCAGCTGTGGAGAGGAGTGAGAAGTGTGGTGGACGCACTCCCACGGGCTTCCGTTGGCAGAAGCCGGTGCGAGTGGTGGACGCCTGAGTTGGAAAGGATGAGGCTGGATGTGGCCCGGCTGAAAAGATACTCCAAACGCACGGCGGAGCGGACGGAGGACTTTAAGCTGGCAAGGTGTGTTTACCGGGCTTGCCTGTTGAGGGCTCGGTTCGACCACATTAGGACCAAGCTGGCGGAAAGCAAGGACCCCGACATCTTCAGGCTGGCAAGAAAGTTGGAAGCCAAGCGCACGCTGCCCTCGATGGTGCGGACAGACGGCTCATTGGCTACCACGCACGCCGAGATCAGCGACCTGATTGCACAACAGCTGGATCCTGGTGATCCCGCCCGGTGGACTGAAAGTGTGATTGAGATGGACAGTGCCCAAGAAATGGAAACGGCGCTGGCAAGATCTCCCACAAACACGGGCCCCGGCGAAGATGATATCGGCTATCCCTTCCTAAGGTTTTGGAAGAGGAGGGATGCCACGACATTGCGACGCCTCGTTGACTGTGGGCTGCGACATGACATTCCGGACTGGCATAGGGCAGAGGTAGTGCTCATACCCAAGCTCGACAAGCCGCGGTATGATGTGGTCAAGTCATGGCGCATGATACACCTACTCCCGACCACGGCTAAGGTGGCGGAGAGGGTGGTGCTGCTCCGGCTAGCCGCTTGTCTAGACCTCGGCGAGACACAGTTCGGCTCCCGTAGGAGGCGGGGTGTCCATGATGCCATGGCGGTCGTTCAGGAATTCCTGCGCCATAATGAGGGGTACAAACGTCTGATTCTGTCAATGGACGTAGAGGGAGGGTTCGACAACATTGACATCAACCTCCTGTCAGATTTCCTGGTGGCCCGGGGGTGCCCTCCCAACCTGTGTCAATGGGTTCGGAGATGGACAGGTTGTCGGTCCGTTCGCTTCCGGTTCAATGGGTGTGTTTCCCGGGTGTACCATGTTAGCAAGGGGGTTCCCCAGGGGTCACCGCTTTCCCCCTTTCTGTTCGGTGCTTACGTGGCCGACATTTTCACACCACGGATGCGTTACTCCCCGGGTGTCCGGCATTTGGTGGCCTCATATGTGGATGACGGGGTTATCATGGTTGCGGCTGACTCTTTTGATGCTGCCCGATACCATGCTGGGGAATTGTTGCGAGATTGCGACCGTGTTGCGCGAGACAGGGGAATGGGGTTTAGTGCGTTGAAGACGCAGTGGATTGGGTTTGGTGATAGGGCGTGGGAAGGAATGGAGTTGTTGGGAGAAATGGTGTTGCCATCTGAGGACCTGCGGGTTCTTGGATATAGGTTCAATGTATTTCTTAACTTTTCTTCTCATGTACGTTATTGGTTGGATAGGGGGTTGGGTGTGAGGAGGAGGATTGCGGCGCTGGGAAGGAGGTTTGGGAGTGTTGGGGGGTTGGGGGCGTGGGAGACTTACCGTTTGGTGCAGGCAGCCTACCTTCCGACCGTCTACTACGGACTTGAGTTTGTAACCGACTACCCGTCGTATGTGAAGCAGATTCAGGTCCACGTCAACGATTGCCTCCGCTCAGTGTTCCGGACTCCTATGAAGCTGGCCAACAACATTTTGCTAGCAGAATACGGGGTTACGCCTGTCGCTATTCAGGGCAGGTACCTACAGCGGAGGTGCTACAGCCGGTTCATCAATTACCGATATTGCGAGGATCATCCTTGGTTCGGGCAGATCAGGCTGGACTGGAAGGAGGAGGGTATGGTGGCCCACCGACAGCATTCGGACGAGGTGCTTTCCTACCGTCCCACGGTTACGATCGGGAAAGGGAAGGAAACCATGGCCCTCAGACACGCCGGGGAAGTCAAGGAGCTCAGTGGCGGCTCGGATCTGGTGGTGTACACTGACGGGTCCAAGATGGCCGAGGGTGCTGGTGTCGCTTGGGCCGCGTTCGCACGGGGGGCTTCACTTAGGATAGGGGGGTGTTCGGTGCCACTGTCCTGGAGCATCGTCGAATGCGAACTGTTTGCCGTTGTCTGTGCCTTGCGGGAGGTCAGTGGTTTGTGTGAGGGACGGGGAGTACATGTGTTTCTGGATTGCGTCCCCGCCCTGCTTCTGATTGAGAACATGTTGCCCGAGGGGGACTCGGCTGAGATGTGGGAAGTCATGGCACCTTTGATGGAGGCTGTACGCCCGCGCTTTGGCTGGGTTCCGGGACACATGGGCATCCAGGGCAACGAGCTGGTCGACAGGAAGGCCAAGGAGAGTACACGCCTGCCGCTGCAGCCATTCCGGTGGGAAGGGGTAAGCTTTGGTATAGGGCACGCTGCGTTGGCCCGTGAGTTGAGAAAAGAGGAGTGGGAGGCCTGGCATGTCAATGAAGGCCATGGGTACTATGCTCGTGGACCTAAGGCTCCCAGACACCTTCGCGGGCTGACAAGGATGGATTCCTATGTGTTGACTAGGATTCGCAGTGGTACCGGCCTGGTCGGGCATGACGATTGTGAGGGACGTGAGGAGAGGCATCATTGGACTTCTTGCCCACGGTACAGTTGGAAACGACCGGCTATGGAGGACTTGTTCAAGGACTCGGCAGTCGCGGGATGGAAGGACTGGTGGTTGGAACACGGGTGGCTGGGACTGGGGATCCCCCGTCATATTAAGGAGGTGGACGGGGAGTTGGTGGTCGCAGGTAACCCGTTTGATGGTACACTGACGGTGGAGAGGGACGGGAGGCGAGTGTGCATAGGGACGCCTGATACTTGTTTGCGGTGCGAAAAGAAACATCCTGGGGGGGAGTGCGTGCTTCCGAGCAAGCATCTTCCCACCAAGTGGTTCTTTCTTCCGAACTCGGTCGCCACGCGATGTCCGAGTTGCAACATGGCGATTACCTACCAAGGCACTCCACACGGCCCTCCTTCTCTGCTCACTTCGATAACAACCCGGGCTGCCTCTCGGCGAGCCTTGACCAGTTTTGGCAGCGGCACTGGCTTGACTGGGACGACCTCGCGCTTTCCTTGCGGACGGCCGTCGTACTCAAGTGGGCTGGGTTGTTTGGGTTTATCGAACTGGAACGGTGCCCCTTTTGCGACCAGCGGCGGATTGCTGGGAAGGTTAATAGGATGGGGGAGCACTATCGGAAGAAGCGTGGATGTTGGGACAGACTGTATGTTTCCTTTGTTGAGTATATTGACGAGATTGTGTTGGGGGCGGAGTAGTTGTGTTGGTATGTTGTTGGTGGTTGGGTTGCGGGAAGGGAAGACGCGTTAATCCGGGATGTCGCTAGTCGACATGAGCGCCCGTGAGCCCTTTGGGTAGTGATTATTGGATTTATGTTTGGGAGGAGCGGTTGCGGGACGGGATTGCGCCCGTGGTAGTGTATTTTAGTTTGTGATTTTTTTGGGGCGCGGGGGAGACTGGTCGTATGCCGGAGTCGGCGGTACTAGTATAAATAAATTAGATTGAATGTTCTAAGTAATTTCCTTACTTCTATCTTCGCTCCGCCTCGGTAGCGAGCTTCAACCTCACGCAACGCATTTCGCCTCGCTCACGATAACTTCATCGGTTACATCGTTTTCATCTTCGTTTGTCGGGCGGTTGGGTGATAGAATAGTTGTTCTCGCTTGAGAAGGTGTTCCAGAGGGAGATATCCGTGGTTGATCCCGGTAGTCTCTGGACACAGGCTTGAGTGAGGATGGCGACTTCGTCTGCCTCCTCCTCCACGGACTCTGTCCCCAACTCGCGGATGTCGTCCCCCGTTCGGATCGACTCCAACCCTCCTCCTCGCTTGAGACGGCTCGCGTCGCCTTGTCTCTCGCGCCCGTTTCTGAGGCTGTCCGTGGCCTCATTCCTACAACTACACGGTCGTACGCTGCGCCTGGCGGGGATTACAGTTTTCTGTCCTTCGCCCATGAACATGGCTGCCCCAACGCGGTGAACCCGGCGTTGGATGATTTGGTGAGGGGGTCGGTTGCTGCAACCGCCCCTGTCACGATGAAAGAGGTGGAGTTTTTTGTGAAGGGTTGCCTATCTGGGAAGGGGTGTCCAGCCACCTGTGGCTTGGACAACGCCTCTACCACGGGCCTCTTCAATCGGTTCAACTCCGATCACGGTTCGGTGTACACACCGACCGTGCCCACCCCCTCTCCTCCCACCGACTCGCAGGTTATCATCCCGGAGTCATCCCTCCTCCCGCCGGCCAAGCAAGGCTCGACCACCACTACGGTTGAGGCCAGCTCGTGGTCCACCTCTCCCTCCGCCCATCGAGCGGCGTTCGATAGGATTGTGGCTCGGGATCGCGCTAAGCGAGCCTCCACTGCCTCCACCCCCTCCTTTTTGTCTGGGCTGTCTTCTGGTGAAAAAGCCCTCTACACTACTGGGAAGTTCAAGCTGGACGACCCTGCCGACGAGGACTATGCCCCCCCGGCAAAGGGAACGCTACGCCGTGCCCGCTCCTCTTCCCCCCGCAAACGCGCCGCCCCGGCCCCCAGTCCCTTCTTTGAGCCCCGGTTCATGAAGGCGATTGATGTTGAAGAGGGTCGGAAGAAACAGATTGTCCCGGATGAGGAATTTTCCCATCTCCTGGACACCCACCGGAAGCGCCTGGCCCCCCCCGTGCTAGTTCCTTCCACTATTGAGGATTCCCCCCCCTCGTCCCCCCCTTTGCTGATCACCCAGGAAGTGGTGCCATCGGCGGAGGTAATTGTTCGGGACACCCCCATGGCTCTGGAGGAAGGAAAGAACTCGGAAGCGACCGGTCTGGGCGACAGCATTCACGCCCCCAGTCTTCCGGGTACGCCTGTCCCTGGCTCGTCCCCTCCTGACTACGATTCTCTGCCCCCTACGTCGCCTGGGGGTATTTTGGAAGGGTCACTGGGTATCCCCCGGAGCACGGGCACTCCCTTGGAGGTGCCGCTACCGGAGACCCAGCCAGAGGATGCTGACGCTGCCGTGGCTAGGGCGGATCAGATCATGGCCGAAGTGGATGAGATGATGGCGGCTGGTAAGTCCCCCTCCCCCGCTCCCAGGTCTGGCAGTATTGTGGGGTCCATGTTGGAGGGCCTTGAGGATATCCGGTCCGGGAACACCCAGCCCCTCTTGTCACCTCTTCCCAGCGTGGACGGGTCCGAGGAACCTGACACTGTGGAGGATGTCCGGACTTGGATGAAAGATGAGATCGTGGAAACGGTCCCCATTATGTGGGTGGGACGTCGGTTCCATCGCTTGGAAAATGCGGTTCGGACCTTGACGGATATAGTCGGCCGGCAGGAGGAGGAAATTGCCACCCTGAAAGGTAGGTTGGCCCCCCGCCGTCGTTCCCCCTCTGTGACTCCTGAGTCCTCAGGGACTACCCCTGTTCCCCGCTCCTCGTCAGAGGGGTCTACTGAAGTCCCTACCAAGGGCCAGGGTGCTGCTCCGGGGGCTCTGCTACTAAAGCGTCCTTCGTGGACATGGTGAAGAAGATGGCATACGTGCCCAAACCCGCCGTTCCGCTGAAGGACAAGACAGTTCCGGTCCGGCCCACTTCGGCGGCCTCCTCCCACAGCACCAGCAGTGGCAGCTCTTCCAGTGATGGGGGGGTAGTCCTGAAGGTGGGAAAAGCTGCGGAGGAGGAAGAGGGTGAGCTTTGACGATGAGGAGGAGAAGGAGGATGGAAAGAAGAGGGAGAGGAAGAGGGGCAGGCGCCTGAGTGGTGCTGCCAGGAGGAGGAGAAAGATGGCGGCTCAGGCTGGCCAGGAGACATCGGCGACCCCGGCCAAGACTCAGGGGAAGACTACTACTGACGGACAGGCTACACCCCCCGCTGCTGCCGCCCCAGTACCCACGGTGCAAACCCTCTCGTCGGGGCCAGGCGCCATCAGGAGGATCTACAACGTGGTGCCAAACCTGATCCCTCGCGACGGCCCTCCTCGCAGCGCCAGTCAGCAGGGGCCACCACCAAAGCCGGCTCCACCCCAGTCCTCGCCTACCCCGGATGCTAGGGGAAGGCACATTACAATGCGGTTCGCCACCCGCAAGGAAGTGGCCCTGCCGGAGGGTGTGACGATCGAGGCCATCCGGAATCGTATCAACATCGTCCTGTCCAACTCGCCGAAGATTAGGGGTGTCAGCCCTTACGTTCGGGCTGGACATATCCGGAACGAGATTGGGTGTATCTTCCTCACCCTGGCGGCCCACTCTGCCGCTGAACTTGGAGACCGTCTTGACAAGGCCCGGTTGGCGCTGTTGAAGGAACTTTCACTCCCGGAATTTGTTTTCCAGAAGGATGTGAAGAAGGTGAAGATCATGGTGACGGGTGTCCCCCTTTCGGACACTGGCCGTGGCTCCATCTGGAAGGTTGACGGGTGGATTGGGGAGCAGGCCTCGGATGGCTTGCGCACTGACTTGGAGCTAGGTAATCCCGGCATAGTCACTGTGTCCCGCCCCGACATCATGGGGTCCATTCATGCCATGAGGCAAGCTAACGCCGTGTCTTGCGGTATTCGCTTTGTGGTGGAGGAGAATGAGGCGGCTAAGGCTGCTTTGGAGGCTGGGAGGATCTGGCTTCGGGGGGGTACCCGGAATGTTAGGGTGTTTACCGAACACCGCACGGCGAAGGTTTGTGGTAAGTGTTTGCAGGTGGGCCACTTTCAGGCCACCTGTGCCCTTCCTTCCAGGTGTCGGTTTTGTTACGGGGAGCACCTGTCCCGGGAGCACATGTGTAAGGCTTTAGGGTGCCCCGGGGGCGTGGGGGAGGCATGTGGGCACACCCGCAGGATGTGTTGGTTGTGCGACAGGACCGATCACTTTGCTGGATATGAGAAGTGTCCTGCCTTGAGAACTGACTCTAGGACTCCCGTGTCATCCCCACCCGCGACGACGGCGGCCGATGCCGCGGCCTCATCGCCCGAAGTGCCAGTCGCTGGAAAAAAGGGACCTGAGAGGGGGGACGGCCACGACGCCGGAGCAGGGGACGGTCGCCAACTCCCAGGGTGGTGGAGGTGAGTAGTGATGAGGAAGAGGAGGATGTTCCGCGGGAGAAGTCTGCCAAGGCTAAGGGTAAGGAGCCTGAACGACCCCCCCCTTCCCCCTCCCCCAAGCGCGGTATTTTGAAGAAGAAACCTGTTCCCAAGAAGGGCGATGCTATGTGGTTCGCCCTGGACTCTGAGGGTTTTTTAAGTGACTCTGGCCCCTGTGGCCCGAGCGGATCTGTCGAAGCCCCCTTTTAATGCGTATCACGGCGATAGCATTGAATGTGGGGAGGAGTGGCAGGAATCGGGCGCTGGCGTTTGATTTGTTTTCTTTTGTTGATTTGTTTTTTGTTTTGGAACCTCCGGTTGATTCGGAGGGGCAGCATGTGCCGGTGGAGTTGATGGTTGGGATTTGTTTTCCTTTGTTGTTGGATCGGGGGTGGAGGTGTTTGTTCGCTCGCATTTGTGTGGGCTGTTTGATGTGGTTGGGCATAAGGGTGCTTGTGCCCAGGTTGGGTTTTGGGAGAAGGGTGAGAAGAGGGTGCTTGCAGGCGTCTACATCCCACCTACACACACCAAGGCCGAATATCAGTCAGGGCTGAGGGACGTCGGGGAACCGGATATCGCGTTTGGTGATTTCAATGCCAGGCATCGAGATTGGGACCCATGGGCGGAGATGGCCAGACAGGAACACTGCGGACGATGGTTGCGGGAATGGATGGCACCTCGGTTGCTGAACATGGCTCAGCCTGACCGACCGACGTTCCGCGACATATCAATGATAGACCTCTGCTTGTACCGACGGCCGTACCTACAGCACAAGTACCTTGATGTGGTGGGCTGCGAGCATGCCGCCCAGACTATTCGACTCCATGTGGACCTACCTGACAATCTCATGAGAAGGAGGCCTGCTTGGAAGAAGGCGGTGTGGGGAAAGGTTGGGAAAGAGCTGGACACCCTGAAAGAGGTGGATGATGAGCAGCTGTGGAGAGGAGTGAGAAGTGTGGTGGACGCACTCCCACGGGCTTCCGTTGGCAGAAGCCGGTGCGAGTGGTGGACGCCTGAGTTGGAAAGGATGAGGCTGGATGTGGCCCGGCTGAAAAGATACTCCAAACGCACGGCGGAGCGGACGGAGGACTTTAAGCTGGCAAGGTGTGTTTACCGGGCTTGCCTGTTGAGGGCTCGGTTCGACCACATTAGGACCAAGCTGGCGGAAAGCAAGGACCCCGACATCTTCAGGCTGGCAAGAAAGTTGGAGGCCAAGCGCACGCTGCCCTCGATGGTGCGGTCCGACGGCTCCTTGGCTACCACGCACGCCGAGATCAGCGACCTGATTGCACAACAGCTTGATCCTGGTGATCCCGCCCGGTGGACTGAAAGTGTGATTGAGATGGACAGCGCACAAGAAATGGAAACGGCGCTGGCAAGATCTCCCACAAACACGGGCCCCGGCGAAGATGATATCGGCTATCCCTTCCTAAGGTTTTGGAAGAGGAGGGATGCCACGACATTGCGACGCCTCGTTGACTGTGGGCTGCGACATGACATTCCGGACTGGCATAGGGCCGAGGTAGTGCTCATACCCAAGCTCGACAAGCCGCGGTATGATGTGGTCAAGTCATGGCGCATGATACACCTACTCCCGACCACGGCTAAGGTGGCGGAGAGGGTGGTGCTGCTCCGGCTAGCCGCTTGTCTAGACCTCGGCGAGACACAGTTCGGCTCCCGTAGGAGGCGGGGGGTCCATGATGCCATGGCGGTCGTTCAGGAATTCCTGCGCCATAATGAGGGGTACAAACGTCTGATTCTGTCAATGGACGTGGAGGGAGGGTTCGACAACATTGACATCAACCTCCTGTCAGATTTCCTGGTGGCCCGGGGGTGCCCTCCCAACCTGTGTCAATGGGTTCGGAGATGGACAGGTTGTCGGTCTATTCGCTTCCGGTTCAATGGGTGTGTTTCCCGGGTGTACCATGTTAGCAAGGGGGTTCCCCAGGGGTCACCGCTTTCCCCCTTTCTGTTCGGTGCTTACGTGGCCGACATTTTCACACCACGGATGCGTTACTCCCCGGGTGTCCGGCATTTGGTGGCCTCATATGTGGATGACGGGGTTATCATGGTTGCGGCTGACTCTTTTGATGCTGCCCGATACCATGCTGGGGAATTGTTGCGAGATTGCGACCGTGTTGCGCGAGACAGGGGAATGGGGTTTAGTGCGTTGAAGACGCAGTGGATTGGGTTTGGTGATAGGGCGTGGGAAGGAATGGAGTTGTTGGGAGAAATGGTGTTGCCATCTGAGGACCTGCGGGTTCTTGGATATAGGTTCAATGTATTTCTTAACTTTTCTTCTCATGTACGTTATTGGTTGGATAGGGGGTTGGGTGTGAGGAGGAGGATTGCGGCGCTGGGAAGGAGGTTTGGGAGTGTTGGGGGGTTGGGGGCGTGGGAGACTTACCGTTTGGTGCAGGCAGCCTACCTTCCGACCGTCTACTACGGACTTGAGTTTGTAACCGACTACCCGTCGTATGTGAAGCAGATTCAGGTCCACGTCAACGATTGCCTCCGCTCAGTGTTCCGGACTCCTATGAAGCTGGCCAACAACATTTTGCTAGCAGAATACGGGGTTACGCCTGTCGCTATTCAGGGCAGGTACCTACAGCGGAGGTGCTACAGCCGGTTCATCAATTACCGATATTGCGAGGATCATCCTTGGTTCGGGCAGATCAGGCTGGACTGGAAGGAGGAGGGTATGGTGGCCCACCGACAGCATTCGGACGAGGTGCTTTCCTACCGTCCCACGGTTACGATCGGGAAAGGGAAGGAAACCATGGCCCTCAGACACGCCGGGGAAGTCAAGGAGCTCAGTGGCGGCTCGGATCTGGTGGTGTACACTGACGGGTCCAAGATGGCCGAGGGTGCTGGTGTCGCTTGGGCCGCGTTCGCACGGGGGGCTTCACTTAGGATAGGGGGGTGTTCGGTGCCACTGTCCTGGAGCATCGTCGAATGCGAACTGTTTGCCGTTGTCTGTGCCTTGCGGGAGGTCAGTGGTTTGTGTGAGGGACGGGGAGTACATGTGTTTCTGGATTGCGTCCCCGCCCTGCTTCTGATTGAGAACATGTTGCCCGAGGGGGACTCGGCTGAGATGTGGGAAGTCATGGCACCTTTGATGGAGGCTGTACGCCCGCGCTTTGGCTGGGTTCCGGGACACATGGGCATCCAGGGCAACGAGCTGGTCGACAGGAAGGCCAAGGAGAGTACACGCCTGCCGCTGCAGCCATTCCGGTGGGAAGGGGTAAGCTTTGGTATAGGGCACGCTGCGTTGGCCCGTGAGTTGAGAAAAGAGGAGTGGGAGGCCTGGCATGTCAATGAAGGCCATGGGTACTATGCTCGTGGACCTAAGGCTCCCAGACACCTTCGCGGGCTGACAAGGATGGATTCCTATGTGTTGACTAGGATTCGCAGTGGTACCGGCCTGGTCGGGCATGACGATTGTGAGGGACGTGAGGAGAGGCATCATTGGACTTCTTGCCCACGGTACAGTTGGAAACGACCGGCTATGGAGGACTTGTTCAAGGACTCGGCAGTCGCGGGATGGAAGGACTGGTGGTTGGTACACGGGTGGCTGGGACTGGGGATCCCCCGTCATATTAAGGAGGTGGACGGGGAGTTAGTGGTTGCAGGTAACCCGTTTGATGGTACACTGACGGTGGAGAGGGACGGGAGGCGAGTGTGCATAGGGACGCCTGATACTTGTTTGCGGTGCGAAAAGAAACATCCTGGGGGGGAGTGCGTGCTTCCGAGTAAGCATCTTCCCACCAAGTGGTTCTTTCTTCCGAACTCGGTCGCCACGCGATGTCCGAGTTGCAACATGGCGATTACCTACCAAGGCACTTCCACACGGCCCTCCTTCTCTGCTCACTTCGATAACAACCCGGGCTGCCTCTCGGCGAGCCTTGACCAGTTTTGGCAGCGGCACTGGCTTGACTGGGACGACCTCGCGCTTTCCTTGCGGACGGCCGTCGTACTCAAGTGGGCTGGGTTGTTTGGGTTTATCGAACTGGAACGGTGCCCCTTTTGCGACCAGCGGCGGATTGCTGGGAAGGTTAATAGGATGGGGGAGCACTATCGGAAGAAGCGTGGATGTTGGGACAGACTGTATGTTTCCTTTGTTGAGTATATTGACGAGATTGTGTTGGGGGCGGAGTAGTTGTGTTGGTATGTTGTTGGTGGTTGGGTTGCGGGAAGGGAAGACGCGTTAATCCGGGATGTCGCTAGTCGACATGAGCGCCCGTGAGCCCTTTGGGTAGTGATTATTGGATTTATGTTTGGGAGGAGCGGTTGCGGGACGGGATTGCGCCCGTGGTAGTGTATTTTAGTTTGTGATTTTGGGGCGTGGGGGAGACTGGTCGTATGCCGGAGTCGGCGGTACTAGTATAAATAAATTAGATTGAATGTTCTAAGTAATTTCCTTACTTCTATCTTCGCTCCGCCTCGGTAGCGTTCCTTCGCGCCCACGATAGCTTTCTGATCCTCGGATTCTGGGGGAGATATCTGAGTTCGCTCAGTAGTTCCTGGGGTCTTTGGTGTTGAGGTTGTTGTGTGGTGGAGCGTCGTGGTTACTTGTTTTCGCCTCCTCGTTGTTGTTTGATTCTCACGATGATTTCGCTTCGAGCCTCTTCACCTTTGGCGTCTACGAGCCCTCCTTCGGTAAAAAGACTTCGGCTTCTCTGTCTACTCGTCTACTCGCAGAGTTTCGCGTTCGGGGGATGGGGGATTTGAACATTGCTGTGGGGGGAAACACCCGTGTCGTTCTTTGGGCCAGCTCATGTTTCTTGTTGGGTTTTAACAGAGTCCTTAGTGTTCACGATACAAAACGCCCTTGGGTTAGACTGATGACCTTCCCAAGTATCAACACGTCGTACCGATCGCATCATTCCTTAAGGGACGGGGGCCTCGCCGGCCCCGCCCTTCGTCTACTATCTTTACGGTCGGAATCCTACGATGTCGTTTATCACCGTTCCCTCGATTTTCGTTCGAGTGGCATTTACGGTGGTTCAGTCAGGTGTCTCCTCCTCTCTCCTACGTGGGGATGGCTTTGACCCTGAAATTCTTTGCCTCCTGGTGCGGGTGAACTTCTGCCCGGGGTGGTGTGGGGCGATTGGTTGCCGGGCCACGCTTGGTCTAGTGCAGGGGTCGGTGTGGTTACGGATGGTGGTTGGCGGTCACACCCATTGCAAGTGGGGCCTACCTTCTGTTTGTCTCGTTTCCTATCCTGGTACCCGCCCTCTCTGAAGCGTCAGTTAGGGCACCTTTCGTCAGTCTACGGTGTGGCCCTTTGGGGCCCACATTGGGGGGCCTGCGGGTTCCCTGGTTTCCTTCCCGACTTGACTGGACCTTGGTTCGGGCGGGTTGGGACTGTGGCCGCAGCCTACGGGTGGTGGCTCTTTATACTGTGGCCCTGGGTTCGTCCTGGTGGCCCCCCTCGGCTGTCGGTGCTGGGGGAGGGGGCTCTGCTTGGGTGGCCAAGACCAGTGGCTGCCGGTGGGGTCAGGTATTGGCTGTCCTGTGGCTGTCGGGCGGTTGATCTGCCCGAGGGGCTGAGGGGGCTGGATGGGAGCTGCGGTGCCTGGTGTGTGGGGCTTGGGGGGGGCTGACTTGGCGGGGAGAGACGCCTGCGAGCACCGGTCGGGCCTGCGTCAGGTTGGGCGAGGTCTAATTAAGTGTTTCCGGCCGGCTTGGGCTGTTAAGGTTAAGCTGCTGAGTGCTGCAAAGCTTCCTGACGGACCGGCTGGCTGATGGCCACCTGTGCGGATAGTGGGTTGTGACCTCTGGGTTGGACTTGTTTGGGTCTTGCGTGCTGGGTTTTGTGGAGCTTGTTTGGTTTCTTTGGTCTGGTTGCGGGTATGGCAGGAGGAGGCATGGCACCACGGGTAGGAGATAGGCCCTACTGACCTTCTCGGTCTGTCACCACCTCTATGTATTTTTTTTGTTTTATTGTGTTTTGTTTTGGGTTACGGGCAGCAGGTACAGGTCCTCCTCACCATTACGCTCTTCGGAGGCACTTGGCAAAGTGGGTTCATAGGGTCGACGGCCTGGCATGCGGATGCGAGCTGTGGACATGTTGGTCGTAACCTCTCTGCCTTGGTGCCGCCTGTGTTGATAAATTGTTGTTGGTTTTCTACTGTGGGGGAGGGTTTGCGGGACGGTATTCAGACCGGGCGGTAGTGGAATTTTGGTTTTTGTACGGGGAACTTGCCTTTGTCGGACACCCTTTCGGCTTTGGGCTTCGGCCGGGTCCTGCCTGTCGCCTGTGTATCTTGGTATTCGTGGGTTCGCCCCTCGTACTCCTTGTTCAGGAAAGATGCGGACTTGCTACAAGGGCTGCGGTTAATCCCATACCAGAGGGATTTCGGATGCGGGGGCGAGGAGGACTTTCTTTACCGTTGATGATTTTGTATTTAGTGTTCGTGTTGTGGGCATGGCGCGGGCATGTTTGAGGTACGGGGTCGGAGGTTTGGTTTGTTCGTAGTTAGTGGTAGTTCCGGTTTGCGTTAACCCTGTGCCGGCGGGGACTTGTCGTATGCCGGAGTCGGCGGTACAAGTATAAATAAATTAGATTGAATGTTCTAAGTAATTTCCTTACTTCTATCTTCGCTCCGCCTCGGTAGCGTTCCTTTCGCGCCCACGATAGCTTTCTGATCCTCGGATTCTGGGGGAGATATCTGAGTTCGCTCAGTAGTTCCTGGGGTCTTTGGTGTTGAGGTTGTCGTGTGGTGGAGCGTCGGGGTTACTTGTTTTCGCCTCCTCGTTGTTGTTTGATTCTCACGATGATTTCGCTTCGAGCCTTTTCACCTTTGGCGTCTACGAGCCCTCCCTCGGTAAAAAGTCTTCGGCTTCTCTGTCTATTGTCTACTCGCAGAGTTTCGCGTTCGGGGGTTGGGGGATTTGAACATTGCTGTGGGGGGAAATACCCGTGTCGTTCTTTGGGCCAGCTCATGTTTCTTGTTGGGTTTTAACAGAGTCCTTAGTGTTCACGATACAAAACGCCCTTGGGTTAGATTGATGACCTTCCCAAGTATCAACACGTCGTACCGATCGCATCATTCCTTAAGGGACGGGGGCCTCGCCGGCCCCGCCCTTCGTCTATCGTATCTATGGTCGGAACCTTACGATGTTGTTTATCACCGTTCCCTTGGAGTTTACGTCCTTGTGGCATTTACGGTGGTTCGATCAGGTGTCACCTCCTCGCCTCTACGTGGGGATGGCTTTGACCCTGAAAACATTTGCCTCCTGGCGCGGATGAACTTCTGCCCGGGGTGGTGTGGGGCGATTGGTTGCCGGGCCACGCTTGGTCTAGTGCAGGGGTCGGTGTGGTTACGGATGGTGGTTGGCGGTCACACCCATTGCAAGTGGGGCCTACCTTCTGTTTGTCTCGTTTCCTATCCTGGTACCCGCCCTCTCTGAAGCGTCAGTTTGGGCACCTTTCGTCAGTCTACGGTGCGGCCCCTTTGGGGCCCACATTGGGGGGCCTCCGGGTTCCCTGGTTTCCCTCTCGGCTTGTTTGGATTTCGGTTCGGGCGGGCTGGGACTGTGGCCGGCGTCTTTGGATGCTGGCGCGTATGTTGTGGCCCCGGGTTTGTCCTGGCGGCCCCCCTCGGCTACACGGTGCTGGGGGATTGGGGCTCTGTTGTTGTGGCCAAGATCAGTGGCTGCATGACGGGGTCAGGTATCGGCTGTCCTGTGGCTGTCGGGCGGTTGAGCTGCCTGAGGGGCTGAGGGGGCTGGATGGGAACTGCGGTGCCTGGTGTGTGGGGCTTGGGGGGGGGCTGACTTGGCGGGGAGAGGCGCCTGCGAGCACCGGTCGGGCCTGCATCAGGTTGGGCGAGGTCTAATTAAGTGTTTCCAGACGGCTCGGGCTGTTAAGGTTAAGCTGCTGAGTGCTGCAAAGCTTCCTGACGGACCGGCTGGCTGACGGCCACCTGTGCGGATAGTGGGTTGCGACCTCTGGGTTGGACTTGTTTGGGTCTTGCGTGCTGGGTTCTGTGGAGCTTGTTTGGTTTCTTTGGTTTGGTTGCGGGTACGGCGGGCGGGGGCATGGCACCACGGGTAGGAGATAGGCCCTACTGACCTTTTCGGTCTGTCACCACCTCTATGTATTTCCTTTGTTTGTGTTTGGTTTTGGGGTTACGGGCAGCGGGTACAGGTCCTCCTCACCATTACGCTCCTCGGAGGCACTTGGCAAAGTGGGTTCATAGGGTCGACGGCCTGGCATGCGGATGCGAGTTGTGGACATGTTGGTCACAACCTCTCTGCCTTGGTGCCGCCTGTGTTGATAGATTGTTGTTGGTTTTCTACTGTGGAGGAGGGATTGCGGGACGGTATTCAGACCGGGCGGTAGTGGAATTTTGTTTTTGTACGGGGAACTTGCCTTTGTCGGACACCCTTTCGGCCTTTGGGGCTTCGGCCTGGGTCTTGCCTGTCGCCTGTTTATCTTGGTATTCGTGGGTTTGCCCCTCGTACTCCTTGTTCAGGAATGATGCGGACTTGCTACAGGGGCTGCGGTTGATTCCATACCAGAGGAATTTTGGATGCGGGGGCGAGGAGGACTTTCTTTACCGTTGATGGCTTTTGTATTTAGTGTTCGTGTTGTGGGCATGGCGCGGGCATGTTTGAGGTACGGGGCTGGAGGTTTAGATTGTTCGTAGTTAGTGGTAGTTCCGGTTTGCGTTAACCCTGTGCCGGCGGGGACTTGTCGTATGCCGGAGTCGGCGGTACAAGTATAAATAAATTAGATTGAATGTTCTAAGTACTTTCCTTACTTATTACTTTTACGAATAAAACATCTTTACGCTCTTTATCACGATTGCACATCCGTGTTATGGGGTCCTGTTCCTATATCAGTTCACGCGACAGGCAACGATACTTCTCTTATAGTATCGTATGACACTATATATTTCGTACTAATAGCGTGCGTTCACACTATTACTTTTCTTCGTAGTTCTCGTATAGTGTGCGTTCACACTATTACCTTTTCTCTTGTTACACTTAGTAGTCGTAGAGGCGTTCCTCTTCTACTAAGTTTGTGTAACTATCGTGAGGTATATAGAATAAAGTAAATTCGTTCTTAAAACAATAAGTAGGAAAATAACTTAGATGGTTGCGTGAAGAACTAACTAACTCGCCTCCGAGGACTCCTTATATAGTCCTTCCCTCAACCCGCTTACAAATCAAACCATAGGCAGTCTGCCTTACTAGTCTGCCTTGCGCAGCCCCCTTGCGCAGCCCCATGATCTCTGAATAGATCATGTGCGTGAAACATAACATAAAACATAACATAAACCTAACGAGTCTGCCTTGCGCACAGCCTCGTTGCATAGCCTCCTTATGCAGCCCCGTGACTTCTAAATAAGTCTCGTGCGTGAAATATAACAAATAAAATCTCAACGAGTCTGCCTTGCAGTCTGCCTCGTTGCATAGCCCATCATAAATCACATTACCTCTGAATAGGTCAAGTGCGTGAAAACATAAATCATAACATAAAACAATTACGTAACAAAGGAAACTCATAAACCAATTTCGTAACAAATGAAACTTACTAGCTAACTAGTGAAATCTACTATGTCCGATCTAGAATCGTGACAATCCGACACATTTCTCACGAGCCTATATAAGGCAAAGCTATCTTAGTTAGGATTTGACGGGCGTTATCCGACGAACGGTGATAACGTAGATCAACGGATCTTAGAACTGTTATATCGGACAAGATAGGAATTAAGAAGAGAAGTATCGTTGCCCGTCGCTATTAGTTAACCGCAAGCTAGGAACGTTACATTTAGTTTCAAATTTAAACACATAATATTATTTAGATTTGTTTATATGAAATTCAAGAATGGATAGCAGGTATAATAGATATATAAAAGAGAAGGAATTGTTGATAACAATTGAAATAGGGAAGGACTATCCACTACTCTGATAACAATGTTACTTAAATTTTGGTTTAATATAGAATACCTGTATAATAGCTCTTTATTTTATACTTGAAATATTAGAATATCAAATTAGTATACCTAAAGTTTTACCCTTTGCCCTTTGAGAGAGGGTCAACATGTAAAAAGTTTGGTCATCATAATTATGACCTTATTTGAATTATGTATAATATTATTATAGAAGATATTCATGTGCAAGAGTCCAAGACCTGGCTCCCCCGTAGCCTATAGATTTAGCCATACTTTAGTAGTGGCTTGAACTCAATCTTGAAACCCCGCCCCGCCAACCCTGTGACGCTGATTTATCATAAGCTAGTTAACTAAGATTGGTGTTGGTTTCTGCGATTCAACTGAAAAACTTACACATTGGCATAGGCCTTCGAGACCTCGAGGAAGGTGGAAGCGATTCAGATGTATCATATTGCTCCCTTTTCTGCGCTCATCCCCACTCCCTCCCCCTCCTTGCAAGGGATGTTTCGCTGTTGCCAAGGGGGAAGGTTACGGCAGTATGATACCAAGAGAGGAATCTGATCAAGTGGGTTGATTGGGTCGATCTGATCACATTCAGGTGTTTTTTTTTACATCACAGTACTGTACGCGTACTGTACCCAGTACTAAGCCCTGCACTACCGTACTATGATACCCCTGAAGGAATCGAAAATGTATTTCCGGATCATCTGATAAGGTATGATAGTTGTCCTTATGCCATTATTCCCACAATCGAACATTACCCTTTATTGCTTGTTTGCTGGGAACGCCACCACCTGCCAAACACGCGGCAATCCCGGATAGGAGGGCGGAACCCAAACAGGTGGGACAGAAAAATTTACACGCAAAACATCTAAATGAGCAAGAGCGCTGCGGTCAGGTGGGATCCTGGTGGGGTTACTGACGCCTGCGGGAGCAAACGCGGGGGCTCGAGGTCCCGAGTGAGGCCTTACGAGCACTGAGTATTCTATGGTATGGTACAAGAGTGGGATCCTCCGAATGAAAAAGTAATGACAAAAAACTCTCGTTTTATCTTGTTCTTCTAACCCTGCTGAGCCTCTAACTAATATGTGTGACCTTTATATCATACTACACTACCTGATCAATAGAGATTGAGCTTGATGAGGAGGTATTGAGGGTCAGGGCTTCTCCGACAAAGATTAATGAAACCACCAGCAGCCGCGATAGCCACCACGTGCACAATCACAATACTACTGTAGGGATAAAGTGATAACCTGGACACCCGGGAACTTCATGGCTTACATGCAACGTTTCGACCCCCCTGGCTTGAAATGGCATTGCGGAGGTGTCTTCCGAACGCCACTTTGCTAGGAAGAAGAGGAAAGGCAAAGGGGAGAAATTTTTTTTTTTTTTTTTTTTTTTTTTTTTTTTTTTTTTCAAGGATCAGGGAACTGCCGGGGGGGGTTGCGGTGGGAGTCCGGGATAGCAATGTATCCTCACGAGACCCCCTCGAGAAACGCATGTTCTTTCAGGTGTCGAATGATGCTCTTGGGTGCTGCATTCCTGCTTAATTATCTCTAAAGGCAGCTTGAACAGGAGACGGTCTCATATAGGTACCGTATTTACTCGTTAAATCCACTATCGGGGATCGTGACTCGACATTTCGCAATCCAAAACAAAACGTCTGGAAAAGGGATAGTGTTTTCCTGATGTAGTATAGCTCAGGCCAGCCGAAACTGGTAGATCTCATTAACAGGTATTCGCAACTCGGTTAACCTACATTGCTAAGTCTATTATGGTTTAGTCTAGTGATTCTGGTTGCGCATACCCTCTGCAAGCGAGCCAAGTGCCCGATCTCAGATAGTGGATTTAACGAGTAAATACGGTATTCGAGTCCATGCCCCTCTCCAGCAAGCCAAAAAGCCAGAGTTCCGAGTCCCGTGTGGGCGCAGAAGTTTAGTGGATATACTATTATCCCCTAAACCGCTGAAACATTCAGGCCCATTTAAAATGTTGAACACTAGCCTATTTGAGTAACCGTGATATGAAAAACTTCGTCCCGGTCAATTGGCGTAGTTCTCAGAGTTGCACAAAGTCAGGACTCCTCAGCATGGCCGTGATGGAAAAGAGATACTCCCCGCAGATTTGCTCCTGACTACTCTAATAGGCTAGTGTTCAACATTTTAAATGGGCCTGAATGTTTCAGCGGTTTAGGGGATAGTACTACCAGTATCCACTGTGCCATCGGCTACCTCTCTATGGTCTTCCAGACCCAACTTTCCTATTGTGACTCCGCATCAGGGGTTCGAATTGTCGATCGGGATGCATAGCCCGTTGTATGCTGTCTTGTGTGGTCCTGTAGGCGCTACAAAGAATGGGACGCCAGTACCGCATCCCGGAATTCCCGTCCAAGAAGATCAAAACGTGCTCGAGGAATTGCACGTTCTTCTACGAGTATATTCAAAATGGTCTTGATCTAGTGCTTGATTGAGGTAAATATCGCATTACGAGGTTTGTGGGGTCCGTTGGAATCAGGAGGCGTTTTTTTCCTTTAATCATGAATATCTGCCCAATAGACCTGATTTTTGACCCGTGAAAATGGCCCTTTTCGTTTTTGTTTTTTGCAGGCGAATATTAAACATCGCAGCGACTCCTCGGTCACACTTCTCAGCTTGTGACCGAGTGAATGGTGACTCAGGCTTTCTCACCCCGCACTAAATTTTGAGAATGGAGGGGCCATATAACTGGGCTTGGAACATTGGTACTATGATATTTCGCTGCTTTTCCGGTTCTGATTCTGGTGAACATTTTTGGACTTCTTGCTCTATAGGACAGTGTTGGTCACCCTCGTATGGGCCCGGGTGGGCTTATTTATTTGGGAACGTGGGGGAATGGAGCCCAAATCTGTAATAATAATATTATTATACTATAATACAGGTATTTGCAAAGAAAGGAGAAGGGGGTAAGACAGTTAGAGGATTGTGTTCGTGTATGGTATGATATGTGTTTGCTTGGAATTGTTTGGGGGCGTGGCAGTGCTTTTTCAGAAATCATGTTGTGTCACTCGGGAGGGAGCAGGGTTTAAAAGTAAGTTTACATAGCATGGGATATGATACGATACAACTATCATAGATACCGGCCATTTCACGTTACAGAAAATTTGGTTAACCAGCTGTTATTATACCTATTATATATGAAAGGGAGGGGGAGTAGTAGGCTCTCTAGCTAGGGTCATATAGCAGCAACATGTGCAGTTTGTAGATTAAACCGTCTCTAGAAGACAGCCCGAGCAACTGAAGAGAGACGCATTGGGGTGCCTTTGATACGATACTTAAATAGTGTCTTTTTGGCAAGAAACCCCTCCCCCCTTAATCCTCTTTCGAGGATTGCCACAATCATTTAACCTACTCGGCAGCTGACTTCTGACGCCCGGCAGTTTTTGTGATTGACCTGGCGTTGGAGGCAAACTCAGCATCGAGGGATACCCAAGGCAACACCATCGGAATTGAAGTCAGCGCCGTGCCAGTGATGTAATTCCCAAATTCCCGGGTGAGCGAAATTCCCTGATCTGCCAGAAGACGACCCGATCTCTACCGCAAAAGCCTCTACACCGCGAGCAATTTTTCCCTGTTATCCTTGGAATAAGAGACGATTATAAAGGCAACACTTGTTGCCGGGATCATGGCCCAATTGGTTAACTTTGTGGTTCCGGTGTGCCGGACTTCCCGTCCATGTCGATTCCCCCCGAGGACGGTAATTCCTCTTTGAGAAAAACTGATAATACGGTAGCCAGCGTGCCCCGGGAGCGGTGAGGGCGGAGGAGTGGGGGTGGAAGGGCGACAAGAGCCCGATATCGTACAAAATTGAGACCCGAGTTGCTCCTCTGCCTTCATTGGTCCGCCCGCCCTCGTCTCCTCTCCGGACACTTTCAAATCTGAGGATTTAGCTGAAACTCCCCCCCCCGTAAAAAAATTGATACATGTGGGTTATCGATAGTTAGGGCGAGTGTGTGTGTGAACTAGTAGACTAGTAGGTCCTAAAAAGCTATCTGTCATATCTAGATCCTAATTGCTAGGAAATATGGTATTTGCCAAATGCATAGGCTTGGATGATCTAGCTAGTGTTCTTGGGGAAGGAGTTGTATTATCCAAACCCAAGCACGGCACATCTTGAATACACAATTAACCCCCGGCATCGCGGATGGGAATATCGTGGGCCAACTTAACTCTTCCTCAGTAGCACCCCCGCACACAATCCTCCCCCTCACCTGCCACCAAAGCCCCATCTTTAAGTCTTTTGTCCAACCATCCCCCAATATCTAAAATCCCCCTGTTGCAAGGAAGCCTAATTAATCAGCACTTACGTAACATAGACTCCTACTGTAAAAGAAATTTGTTACTCTGTATAAAGTTTTATGGTGCCCCATACCATACGATATCACAATTCACAGTACAGTATCAGCAGTATGAGCCATTGCAATGCACCATATTGCTCGAACACCAGCCAGACAGGCGTGCGTTCGCACCGCGCAGTCGGCGGAGATGCAGCACACAAAATAGAGCAAGCTGTAGTTACGATTCGTAAATTCTATGATACTCTCCCCAACATTGAAGAAAATTGAATGTCCAATAACATCTCAGCTACCCTCCTCCACCCGTTTACATCCCATGTCCAGCGAGAGCATTTCCACAACCCCACAATGCAGTCACCCTTACCCCTCTAGCAGGAACGGGTCGTCCACTTTTCCCAATAGGGTAACTTAGCCCACAACAACAACATGCCTGAACACCTGGCGCTGCATCGCCCTTCCACGATTCATGAGGTGTGACTCGGTGAGCACTAATCTGTGCAAGCATATCATCTCTGGACAGGTGCGGATACAGGTATTGCTCAGAGATTGGGGGGGCACATATATAGTGGAGCCCACCAGCGGATTGGCATATCATACATCGGGGGACCCCGAGAATTCACTCAAGAGCGGAATGATGAAGGGCACATTGTCCCCGGACCAACAAAGAAACATGATTGGGTATCAAAGGAATAGTGCCTCATCGCCCCGCCTCTCGCCGCTCGTGGGGATAAGGAAGGAAGGAATGCATGTCCCTACCTGCGAAGCTATCTTACAGCATAACATTCGGTTTATACCTCACCACTAATCTATCCATGAGACAAGGAAATACTAGTACCTCATCGCAGCATAGCAGACACATTAAAATAGAGGGGGAAAGGAATGAACGTGAGAAATTCGTGCCCATTATATCAACCCCATCCTGGATTCCCGCCAGAGTGTATCTTTAAATAGCTGAGAATCTAGTGATCTGTACTCCACCGCCAATACTCCTGATTGACATGGGAATCTCCCGCTATGGGGCCTATTGTGTAGAAGAGCTTGAAAACGTAGTTTAAGCGGCCAAAATTTGTACAGCAGCTCATTCGAGATGATTATTTCGAGAATTTCCCGGTTCAGAAGTTCACACATGCTGCTAGACTCAAGTATTTTTTTTTTCTCAATTCTCAACGTTTGTTAAAGTATACAGCTACTTTAGTGCGCGAAAAATAGCCCTACTCGGATAACTTCTGGTTGTGTGATAAAGCTAGGAAAAACATTTTTGGCGTAAAATGCACAACCAATGATCAAATATCTCACCGAACTGTACAGAACAAATTCCGCCATCTGCAATTCTAACTGCCCGAATTCCAAATACTCACAAAGGAAATACTTTTGGTTTCACCACTCTGAATGCCCAAGACAAGCCTAATCTTCAGTGGATTTCCGATAGCCAGAGCAAGATAGATTCCGTAGAAAGCCCAGAAACGTGAAAGTTGGGATCTGCCAATTGAAACCGTAGGGGGTATCAGGATAGAAAGGAAACAAATACTACGCCTCTAGAAACACACTATCAGGACTTAACCAAGACCGGCCTTCCCCACCTTAACAACGGCAGCGAGAGGAACAACGATTCCCTTATTATTAGTAGCGCCCAGAGCCGTGCCCGCCTTGTATCCCATCTTCTCGAGCATTATCCGGCCACGGTTATCTTCGCCAAGTTCTGCGGCCCCTGCGCCAACGATGTCGCCCTCTCTGTGGCGGACAACACCCTCCGCTCCACGAGCACGCCCAGCGCCACCACCGCCACGCCCACCGCCCCTCTTCCCTCCTCCCCTCCGTCCACCACCAATGCCAGGATGGGAAAGAAACCCCCCGGCGTCCATAATTTGAGCAACCCTCGCACTGTCCTCCTTGTAGATGGCCGAGTCGGAGGTTTTGATCAAAGTTGGAAAACGGGTCTTACCCGAACCAAACGACTTCGATCTTAGGTTGAATGCCATCGCAATATGGTGGACAGTCTTGCGGCTCTTCTTGTCCATAGGTGGAAGGGTTAGGCTAGGCAAGTGTTAGCGCGAAATTAAATGATAGATTGAGGGCAATACGCACCATTGAGTATCATTCTCCAAGAAGGTCTGAATTCTGCACTTCAACTCCTCCATCGTGATCCCTTCTGGAAATTTAGCATTTGAGTCACGTTTGCCGGTCTTCTGTGCCTTTTTGCCAAGCATTCCCTCAGCCCTGCGTGCCTCTCGTTCCTGCTTGCGCGCCTTCTTCCTCTCACGGTCTTTTGCCCAAGTTGCCCGCAGCGCCTCCTCTTGCTCGGAATCAAACGGGTTAAGCGAGTGCTGCTTTCCTTTGCCCTTGCGTTTTGCTAAACTGGGCCTGTCCCATTCCATGACGTCGAAACCCTCATAAGAGTCTGCCATCCATGAGGCGGAGGGGAAATGGCCAGTGCTAGGGTCGGGCACAAAGTCTTCTGGGTCGATATCATTACCCCTTCTGCGCCTCTTTGTCTTGTTCTTCTTCCCTGTTTTACCCAAGGGAAAGAAGTCGGCATCGAGCTCCATGATTTCAGCATCGAGACTATCAAGATCAGAACCATCTACTATGCCTAACTCCTCTTTTCTCTGAAGCAATCTAGCAAGCTTAAGGTCTTCATCTTCCTCCTCGTCGTCACTGTCATCAGAGGATGAAAATTCTTCTACAAGATCCCTCTCTTCAAGAACGAGAAATTCTTTAATCTTGTGATCTGAACTCGAATCTAATTTTTCTGCCAATACCCACTTTGGGGTTTCTGTTTCATCGTTCTGCCATGTAACCATGTATTGTAAACCACTGGGGCGTTGTCTCTTCCCGAGGACTGCTTTGACAATACCGTGAGGCTCTTCGCTCGCCGTGTCAAGAAGATCCAGGTCCTGAAGATATTCTGGTTCCCATAGCTCTCTCTTGTACTCGTCAATGACAGCCTCACCCTCCGCCTTCTCATCCAAGTCCGTTGCGTCGAGCCAATCATTCTCATCAGCAAGATTTCCAGTACGAATCGTATTAGAACTCTCGCCTGCTTCCTCTGCCCTCTCGGCAAGCATTTGCGCCAAAACATTTTCCTGATAGTCTCTGAGAGCTTCATCGTCTTCGTCATTGTCCTTCCTTTTTCGACCCGCGCCTTTCCCTTTTATCTTACCGGATATTGACCTCTCAGCCCTTTCATTCCCTACCACACACAATACTTCCACAGGACCTTCCGTGTCGCTCGACACCTCTGCAAGACACAGGGGAGGTTTGTGAACGGAACCCGCAACGGCAACGCTTGCTTTCACCCCAAACTGAAACCTAGTTGTCGGGTCTGTCCGGATATTTGGCCTGTCTATTGGCGTCAGTTGCGCGACGGTCTCTGAGGCCTTAATATGAGCCACCTGCTCCTTCGATTGTTGTCCTCCTGTAGGTCCAGAGGTCACTCTAGCGGATGCCTTCGCAGCAATATCACCACGATTTCTTCGCGGAACAAAAACAATCTCTTCACTAGAAGTAGATAGAGTAGGTGAATCTACACGGCCAGGAACTTCTTGCTTAGGTGATAGGCTAGGGTCCCCGGTAAGATCAATCACAAATCCAGGAGTTACCGAGGCCGTTCCAGTAACCAAATCTTGTTCGGCACGGGTGTGTGTCCTCGTGTTGTTGAGTTCCAATCTAGACATTTTAACAATTTGAGATAAATCTTCTTGAAGCTTATCCATATTCGCGGATGTGACAGATGGTTCGAGATCTGGAGAGGTATTTTTTTCTACACCGCCATCAGAAGTGTTTTCCTCCTGTTTTTCCGGGCTGACGGCGAGATTCAATGGTTTGAACAGGTCCGTCAGGACTAAATTGCCTGTAGAGGACGGAACAAACTTGACAGCCGAGTGGCGAAGCGCGGAAGTGCTCCCCCAATCCCTGAGGTGGTGTCCCGTATTTTGTGCTTCATCCACAAGTGTATATGGCGCATCTAAAAACGCGTAAGCCACATTGACAGGTTAACTATTGCGACAATATGCCAATACCTTGGGAACTACGAAGACCATGAAAGCCATGACTGATATTCCCGAAAGAACCACCGTCGCTCACAACTGCTGGTATATGAGAGGGTTGGTTGGCATAGCCATAATAGCTATTGCTTGCAAAGCCCTGATATCCGCTATACAGCATAGAAGATCCGCCACCCTGATACCCGCCGCCCCGAGACCGACCCCGATGGCCTCTGGTGGGATAACTGATTCTTCCGCCCCTTCCGCCCCTTCCGCGTCCTCGACCGTTCCCCATGATTGTTCACGGTAAATGCGTGTGAGAAGGGTTCGATTGAGTGGCAAGTTTAAACTCAATGGAGGGACGTGCATGGGTTGAGGTGGGGGAGAGGGGAGGAAGGGAGACAAAGTCGGATGTGCAGGACAGTCCAAGCAAGGGATCAGTGCCAAGCCTGATTATCGATAAGATCTTCATCCCGATGAGGGGGCAGCCCTGTCTGGATCAGGAAAGTGCATTAACCAAAGCGTACCTGATCTAATCTAATCTAATCTAATTAGATTCTTAGGCCGCCAGGTCACGAACCCCAGAACTGTTTTGAAGGCACCATAACGAGTATCATACTCGAGTACTCGAGTACTAGTATCTCCCCCTCGATACTCGAGGTTGTCTTCTGTCATTGGTATATAATGGAACATAAGAGACCCTTAATTTAATATACACATTCGTTGGATACTCTATCAATCCTCAAAGGAGACCTCTGGGCCCTCCTTGTATGATGTGTGAAAGTATTCTGGTAGGTTGCGGCTTTGCCACTTTTTTTTATTTTCTTTCTTGCTTGCTTGCATACTGCCCGGTCTTCCAGGGATGCCTGACTGTTGCCGGGCGGGGGGGGGGTTGGTCAAGCAACCAAGGTGCATTTCTCTGGTTAGGTATTAGGGTGTCAAGAAGTCAAGATGGTATGCATGATTATATTGCGTGGTGTTGGAGATAAGATCCGTAGAATAGATAAGATCCGTAGATGATAAGAAATACGAATTTTTGAGATAGGATGTTCCAGTACGAGTACATAGTGATGATACTAGTCGATTTCAAAAGTATCCGGACACTTTGGCGCCAAGCCTCATACAAACTCGCGCCAAGGTGTCCGGATACTTTTGAAATCGGCCAGTACAGTAGGGTCCCGGTCTTGGCCGATGGAAGAGGCGGTATTACACGTATAATTTATTACAACGAACCATTACGATAGTACCCGTCCCCAGTGCTCGAGTACTTGACCATCCATAAAGTATTCGGATGCTTTGGCGTCAAGGTAAGATATCTAAACAGGCACCTAAACATGGAATCTTGGCGCCAAGGCATCCGAATACTTTATAAATGGTCAAGTAGAGCCGCACTTGTAAAGTTCTCGTACCCTCCCTTGTATCTTACTGTGAAATTTTGAGGGTGTCATACTTGGAAGAGTACGGGAAGTTTGCGAATGCGGCTGTACTCGTACAGTATCCTACTCAGGTGCATTGTTTGAAGATGGCTCCAAATTTCACCGAACGACAACATTATCCCGAGGCCCTCTACTTGTATAATACTTGTATCATACAAATGACTGGACTGCCGGTATCATACATGGACACACCCCGTTCCGTGATACGGTGCCGCCGATGGTAGTTGAAATCTGGCAAGAATAACGGTACGGTAACAGGTATGATACTATATTATTATGTACGAGTATCATAATATCATATTATCATCTCCATGATCTCCATAACCTAACATAATCATCCGCCTTAATCATCCATCTTGCCCTTGGTCTAGTCTCGTGTGACGCCTACCGTATCACGCCCGCAGTTTGTGTTACCGCGGATAGCTTAGGGGGAATGAGTTATGGATAGGGTGCAATAGTCTAAGTGGCGGGTCCCCCCGTAATTTATGGAGCACCGGCGCAGTATCATGCCCATGATAGCGATGAGCAACTTCATCCCTCACTCTCCTCCACCCCTCCCTTGTCTTACCTACTGTACTGTACTACAGTGGTCGCTATCCGTCTCCCATCGCGAAGACAACCACACACAGAGCTCACCGTCAATATTAAATATCACCCGTCTCAAACCGCACCGCATCCCTTCCTACAGTTACCTCACATACTTTACGAGTACTAAGTACAAGTACTGGAGAGTGTACCGGTACCCGTACACTATAAGCGCTGCGCGGATTCAGCAATAACTACCAGTGTCTAACCCCCCCACCGCTCCAGTCGACTCATACTCTCCGCATCTTTCCCCTCGGTGATCATCCTCCAATTACAGACCCGTGCCAGGCTGTAAGAAGTTTGTGCGCAATCTTCATACGTCAACGCAAAGCCATTATTAGTGTTGTTCTGTCTTTGCTCCTTCTGCTGCTAACTGCAGCCGGTCACCCCCCTCCACCTCACTCTCCACCCCCAAACAGATCAACCACGTCCCTTGGTGACGAATAGAATCGATCCCCCGCATATCCGCTCACGCATCCATTCTTCCACCTGCCTTCTGACACGGGGAGGAACAAATAAGGAAAATTAATTAATTAATTTCTTAAACTGTCCTCTGGAAGGGGCAAAATTGGAAGGCAATATTTATCCCTCCCCTGGGGTTCCTCTTTATTTAACCCTATCATGAGCCTCCCCAACTTCGATTTCCAGCGATTGTTCCAAAAATTCCTCTGGGATCCCGAGCCAAAGAATACAGATCCGATGAACTCTATATGGTGTTTGGGCCAAGAATACCCTAGTGCTGGGCTTCCCCAATCACCGCCTCCACCCCCACCTTCCACCGAGAACAGTATAATTAGGGGTCATGATAACTATAGGGAAGCCGAGGGGAGCAATAGGGGTCAAGAGGAGGAGGGGGATACAGGGTGGCCGAAAGCTTTCTTGGAAGATTTCGAGTCGACTCTGTGGATGACGTATCGTAGCGATTTTAAACCCATCCCCCGTGTAGCGGATTATAATGATAAGCTCACTTTCCTGACGAGCATACGGAGCCATCTTGATAAAGCGGAGGGCTTTACAAGTGATTCAGGATGGGGCTGTATGATACGGTCAGGGCAAGCAGTGATTGCCAACGCCCTGGCTCATTTACGGTTGGGCAGAGGTATGAGAAGGCCCACCTCCTGGATTCTATCTATCCAAGGATTATAGAGCTTACCGTTGCTGTAGGGTGGCGAAGGGGGATGAGACCCGAAGAGGAGAAACGGTTGTTGGCTTTGTTTGCAGATGATCCGAGAGCTCCATTCTCGATTCACAAATTCGTTCGGCACGGAGAAATAGAGTGCGGGAAGAATCCAGGGGAGTGGTTTGGCCCTAGTGCTGCCGCAATGTGCATCCAGTGGGTTACACCTCTTTCCTAATATCCCCACTGCAATATTGCTAATGACTCGCATTCAGAGCTCTTACTCATGCTTACGAGCCGGCTGGTCTACGGGTTTACCAAACAAATTCGAACGATCTCTATGAGGAAGACTTCCGGAAGGTTGCCGTTGTGAATGGGGTGTTCAAGCCGACATTGGTTCTTGCTGGGATCCGGTTAGGAATAGAAAGAATCACGAATATCTATTACGAACCCCTGGCAACGTGCCTGCGGATGCCGCAGACCGTAGGAATCGCCGGGTGTGTCTTTCCATCAGTCATCCATCCCCCATACAATAAGACAAGATCGTTAACGCACGATACAGTGGACGTCCTTCATCATCACACTACTTCATTGCGGTTCAAGGGGAAAACTTTTTCTACTTAGACCCTCACACCTGCAGACCGATCCTACCTTTTAAGGAAAACCCACAAGATTATACGGAGGAAGAGGTTGACACGTGCCATACGAGGCGAATTAGAAGACTGCATATCAGAGAAATGGACCCGAGCATGTTAATAGCGTTCTTGATCAGGGATGAAGCGGACTGGGAAGATTGGCAAAGGCGAATCAGTGAAGTAGATCTCCCCTTCCCCAGAATTACAGTTTCAACTCACCCTCCGATAGCCAGAAAAGAAGGTCATTCTTGTTAGCGATAGTGAGCCATCCGGAAGCTGGGTACCTAGAGAGGCAGCAATCGATGAGGTGGAGGCCTTCGAAGACGATGATTTTTAAGGCGCTTGTGTACCGATTCAGGAATGAAGGACTGAATAAATAACATTCCCGATATTTCGATACCCATTTAAGTTGGCGAAAAAGAAGGGTTACGAGCGTATGGAGGACTCCGCTTGAACGGGGCATTGTGACTCTTTTTCATTCGTGATTTTCTCTTTCCTATCAACTCCTTTACTCCCTTTATTTGTTTATTCTCCGTTTCCTTTTTTCCTTTTTTTTATGCTCTCCGCTTGTCTTGATTGGTTTGGGGTACGAGTAGACTCTGTGTTTTCATTTCCTTCTTTCCATCCATATCACCGGTATGATTCGCTCTCTCCTTTCTCTCGTTCACTTGTTTCATCTTTGGTTTATATGGGCGGGGTTAGCTTGATTTGTTAGTGTCTTTAAACGGCTGCAGTACGGTACTGGTGTGGATCTAAGTTTACGACATTGTCCGGATGAGTGATGGAATTCTGGTTCAAGATAACATACCAGTATATACTGGTATTAGTATATAACTTACGACTGGGGGGATACCAAGTGGATTTTGATAGAAAACTAATACATGTTTGCAAAAAAACCGCTTCTGCAAATACGCCTGTGCTGCAAAATACCCTTACTATCAGCCGCATTATACTCAGAGGCAAAAGCCTCCGAACTATAACTTTTTTCTTTCCCTTTGCTTTGTTGCTGGAAGACTCCAAGTTTCCATACTATGCCCGGGAGTACATCGAGTAACATATCATTACCCTGCCCGCGAATTTCAGACATATACCGTACCGGCACCCTACTCGTACAGTACGGTATCTGGGCACCTTGGCGCCAAGGGTCTCTCGGCTTTTGGAGTGCTTTGGCATTCATGAGTGTAAATCTCTGGTACCCGGAAACCCGTGAAACTCGCGAGTACCTATGTTATGTAATGGCCACCAGGCTATAGGGGTCCAGCGTTGGTAGGCATGGGGGATTCAAGATTGGTGGAATATGATAATGGGCGCGATACTACTCGAGTATGATACCGGTATGATACACTTCAATTTAATGAACAGATAATGGATGATTGAAATTTCGTGAGCAAGCTTTGGGTTACATAATAATTATTACATAAGCTCATGGCCTTGGCTTTGGCTTCTAGGGGAAGATTTATTCTTTGAGGCTCTAGAGCTTTCGGAACTTACCGAACATTGGCGCCCTAGAATTATACGCGTTTTGTAGAGCAGGGCGTCGGGTATCACGACACCAGCTTGCGTCCTTTGATCTTTGCCCTTAAACCGCGGGAGCTTCAACTTCAACCCACGGTGACTAACCAACCTTGCCGTGTACGGCTTTCCGCCTCTCCCTCCTCTCCCACTCCCCCTCCTAATCCGCTAACACACCCCAAACTATTTAAAGACCACCACCCCCACCACCACGACCGCACAAAATCGACAAAAGAGCCAAAGGACCACACGCCTATCGAGGGCGAATTACAGCTCCTCATGGCGTCTACCACCGCGACAAACGATGCGCCTCGGTCGCCTAGGGGGGATCCCGAAGCTGATGCTGAAGGAGAATCAGATGATGGAATCGAATACAACGAAGATAATGATGAGAAAATCATTAACGGAATTATTTCGGGTACAATTACCGCTGGGGATGACCCTCATGCCTTCGGGTTCGGCGACACGGTTGGAAAGCTCGACGATGCGATCGACTATGAAGATATCTCGGATGATGACCTCCCTTCCGAAGGTGAACCAAGTGGCAACAACAATATTGGTGGCAAAGAGGAAGTAGGAGAGGACGGCATTGCCGGAGATGAATTCGATGAACTATTTAATGACATAGGTGACGAAGCACCCATCGCCGGCGCTGATGCTTCAGGCGAGTTGGGAGGCCTTGAGGGTGTGGATCTAGATTTCATGGCACAGGAGGGGCTTGTTGGTACGTCGGAGATGGATGTCGGCCAGACAGCCAACGAGGATATGATGATGGGTTTGGATATGGATCTTGGAGCGCCGACAGAGGGGCCTTCTGCGGAGAAGCGAGCCACAACACAGGAGCTTGTTAAAAGATACTTTCCGGAACTCGACCTCAAAGCTAGACTATCCTTCAATGATCTCTTTGGGCCGAAACCACAGAGGTTGGCAATGGGTCCACCCAAGCCGCCAAAGGTCATTGTCCCCACGAAGTTAGCTATTGTGTTTGCACCATCCGACGAAACAGTGTTTAACAAACCTTACACTGGAAGGAATATGGCCAAGAAAGCAGAAGAAAGACCGGGGATTATAATCGTACCCCAAGAGCCGGAGGATAGTGAAGAGAGTGACGCTGACGTCGAGGATCCTATAGATTGGAATTCACCTCTTGAACGGGGTATAATGATGGCTTGCAATGATTGGGAAAGCAAGATGGATATGATTATGGGACCCACTCCACCACCTACTCCGCCTAGTGAAGTTCTAGAGGATGACGACGAAGATGTGGAGGAAGCTAACCGTAGGCCGTTAAAGGTTTGTTTGTTCAATTGTTTCGAGTTCTCCCTTTTTCCGCAAGCTTACTTATTCGTCCTTTAGCGTGCGAGACTCGCGAGTTCCTTTCTCGATGGTCTCCCTGATTCATGGCTTGCCGATGATGTCGTTCTTGATGGAAATTTGAGTGCCATTGCAAGCCATGTCACACTTGATCTTAACGATCCACACCTTTTAGTAGATATTCGCCAACCTAATGAGATAAGACCTACCAAGCGCATTGGCGGCGAATTCAAGCGTCGTATCAATAAAGACTTGGCGCAAAGATATAATATAAGCAACGACGAGGCGTATGACTTGCTGAAGGGGAATCTTCAAAATAAGGTTAGAAGTGCAATCGGCCAGTTGGATATTGAGCATAGTATGCCTGCTCTCCGATTACAGTCACCATACGTGAGTTTACATTTATTCCACCTAATATATGTTACAGTTCTCATTCATACACAGTACAAAACCAAACTCTCCACCAAAGAGGCCCGCTCATTTCACCGTCCCGGTTTGCATTTCAATGTCAACTATGAGATTCGTTTCTCAAAGATCAAAGCACGCAAGAAGAAGACATATCGTGGAAAAGATGTCCAGTCTGTCCTAAAAATAACTAAGGATTTATCTTTAATGGACGGCTGTAACTTCATTCTTCTTGAATACTCCGAGGAATACCCATTCGTTATGTCTAACTTCGGAATGGGAAGCAGGCTTATTAACTACTATCGACGCAAAGGGCCTGATGATGAGTCTCGCCCAAAGTGTGAGATTGGTGAAACCCAGGTTCTCATGAGCCAGGATAGGTCCCCTTTCTGGAACTTTGGAACCGTCGATCCAGGAGAGACCGTGCCAACACTCTACAACAATATGGTTCGGGCACCCATTTTCAAGCAGAACCCCAAGCCTACAGATTTTCTTGTTATCCGCAATACACAAGCCAATCAGAGCCATTACTACCTGCGCAATATTCCGAATCTCTTTGTGGTTGGACAATTGCTACCAGTGACAGACGTTCCTGGTCCCCATTCTAGAAAGGTTACCACCGCGGCAAAAAATAGACTTAAGATGGTTTGCTATCGTGTTGTTAAGCGCAAACCCGAAAAAGCAATCATTCTAAAGGATATCGCCGAACATTTTCCAGAGAACAACGAAATGCGTCAGAAGATGAAAGAATTCATGAGTTACAATAAACCTAAGGGTGTTTGGGAGATGAACGCCGGCGAGGTAGTTCCGGATGAATCGGTCATCAGGACAATGGTTAAACCTGAGGATTTGTGCCTTTTGGAAGCTATGCAAGTCGGTGTTCGTCACCTTGCGGACTCTGGATATTCAAAGACGGTGGATGATGAAGTCGATGACGATGACAAGGAGGGTATGAGCTTGGAGCAACAGTTAACCCCTTGGGTTTCCACGAAGAACTTCATCAACGCTACATCCGGAAAGGCTATGTTACAGCTTCATGGCGAAGGGGACCCCAGCGGCCGTGGCGAGGCATTCTCGTTTGTGAAGACCAGCATGAAGGGCGGATACAAGCCAGTCGGAGAAAGCGTCGAAGAAAAGATGGACAAGCAGCGCCTCAAGGAGTTAGGCGGGCACGCATACAATGTCGCTCGCCAACAGCAAATGTATGAAGCCGCTATTGATCAGATCTGGAGAGCCCAGCATCGAAGCCTCAGTTCCCAAGTGGAGCCAGAGATGCCAGATACCGAGTTCGAGGACACGCACAATGACCATCATGAAGACCTTCTGGAAGAAGGGAGGACTCCGAGATCTGAGGCTGTTCCTCCAAGTCCATGGCTAAATAACGTTGACGTTGATGAGACTATGAGTCAGTTCTCCAGGTTTTCCGCAACCAATCGCCGGAATAAAGTTCTTAGGATTCAAAGAAAGTTTAGGGGACCTAATGGTGGCGTTGAGACAAGATCTGAAATCATCCGGGACCCGAAGGTTATTCGTCAGTATCTCCAGAGGAGAAGAGAGCTTGATGCAGAGAAGACACAGTATGCACAGCCTAACCTCCTCATTCACGTCTTTAGAAGGCTAACGTTTGCAACAGAATCGAAAACTTGGTTCCGACGGGCAACGAAGATGAAGACCAACAATCCCGCAAGAGGTGCTATATCTTCCATCCTGCCTCCAAAGTTATAAAAGTATCAAAGCTAACCTCCCCTTGCAGACTGGTCCAAGAACTCAAACGCCTAGAGCGCAATAAAGAACGCCGCGAAGCGCGCGAACGCGACAAGGGCAAGCGTGTCGGCAGTTTCGCTGGCGATGCCATGTCCCCCGAATCTGCCGCAACTCCCGGTTCCCCTATGCCTTCGGTCAGCATGCAGTCCGCCGCCACTCCCACAGCCGCTGGATCGTCCTTGCCGAATAACAAGACGGCTACTATTAGGAAGTGCAAGAATTGCGGGCAGGTGGGGCATATCAGGACTAACAAAAAGGTTTGTCCGAAGTTGAATGGGCAGTGGGCGGAACTCGGCATGAGTCCGCCAGATGGTAATACCCCGGTGCCAGTCGGAACCCCGGGTTCCTAGAAGAGGGAAGAATGGTTGAGGGGGAGACTGACCCTTATGATAACTAAAATTCCTGCTTGCTTGTGGAAAAGGGTGCGGGGTGTTATTGGCTATGACATACAGGTGGTATTTTCATAGTTAAATTCAGTACCGGTAGTCTATTTTCTTCCCCCTTTCTCTTTTATCCCTCTTCCCCGAGACCTCATCCCCACCCCCCCACCACCCGACCCAGTCCACCAATCAGCTTTCTTCCTCCTTCCTGTCCTCCATCCTTTCTCATCCTTCTCCATTTTTACGGGAAAAGTGTATAAAGTTCCATTCTTGGGAGTTTTTTCTTTCTTCCTTTCCTTTTCCTGTCCTCCCCCTTCCTCTCCTTCAAAAAGGAGAGTTGTCTTTGGCGTTGGTTTTTACCTTGCTTCGATTTGCTCCGCTCCACTTGAGACTATTTCCTATACGACGGTTTCCTCCTGTGTGCGCTATCAGGTGCATACATACTGGAGGTTATTAAATAATGGCTTTCTCTTTCTTTCTCATTACATTGGGTACTCATTTACTTGTTTGCTTACGGGGGGTTTTTTGTTAACTTAGTTATTTATCCATTTATTTATACAAGTACGGTAGATTCTCGAAGAAAAAACTGAATTGCGGTATGTTAGCGTGTTAGTGTGCTATGAAATTTGACTCATCCCCGACAAGTCGCGCCATACCTTGGCTTATCCTCTTTTTTCCTCTTTTTTTCATAATATTATCGATATGGAAGGATGGAGAAGGAAAAGGGAATTGTTGTTTGACTCATTCTTTTTGTAAGGTATTGCATTTTAATGAAACTATTTCATCGTTGATGGAGCTTAAGTCACTTTGTTCATTAGGTGATCGGTAGACTACCGTCCAGGGCATTGCGTCCAACACCCATGCCGTGCGCCACTGCTGGTGGTTGTTCGAATACCGGTGAGTGTGGGTCTGAGCGGAGGGTGTGGGGGTGGCTAGTTTGTGAAGTGAGATTACATGATGATAATGATACTGTTGGTTATCGTACGTGGAGCATTCACGCCTTATGCTATGATGGACAAGCTGGATGAGAGGCGGCTAGTCTATTGTACAATTTTGGGGGTTTGGATAAGGTATGCTTTCCGGGGGTGGGGGATTAGATATGTTGAGGGGGGAAGGAAGGAGGAAAGATGCAATCATATGGGCTTATCTCCTGCTCCTGGAGCCTGTCCGGGGATTGTACTCTCCTGTTGTGGATTTGGCCCGCTATCGATGAGCATAGCATCCTCTATTTCGCCCATCTCATCTTCTACCCTGTCGAGATTGTTCGCGGGTGCTGGTGAGTTGCGCCCATCTTCAACGGGCATCCATTCATCCCCCACCTGCTCCCCTTCCTGCTCCCCTTCCTGCTCCCCTTCCTCTTCCCCTTCCCCACCCTCACCCCCACCCTTAGCAACAGGTATCTTCCTCCTAGGAATAACCTCCAAAAATGCCCTCTCCCAATCCCTATATTCCAACCAGCGAATCATAATCTCCACAACTTGATTCGTCGTCAAGACGAACCTACTCGCCATGCTAACGTACTCCCCAATTGGCAATTTCGCCGTCGCGACGCCCTGCGCCACAGCCTTCTTGTGGCAGAGGCCCTTGTACCGATTCTTGTCTACGATGGCGCCGACAATGTACTTCTTACCATTCTCGAGTTCGGTGATGGTGTTGGGTGAGTCGGCGGTTAGGTATACCAGGTCTGAAGTCACCTCGTACGGCTCGGAGGACACAATGACATTTTTCCAGCGAAGGTGCTGGTTCGAGAGGATAGTTTGGTAACGCGTTAGGAGGCGCTTGTTCAGGCTGGTTAGGTGGAGGGTTACTTGGCGTGGGGATGTGCGGTTTATGCTATAGCTGCGGGTTAGTTGACTGGAGAGGGATGTTATCTCCTAGCATCGCCGCGTTAGTCTTTCAATTCGGCTTGATCCTCCCTGCACGCACGCACGGTGGGCAGATTGAAGCAAAGTAGAAGTAGAAGGGAATGAGTACCTTATCACTCATCAACTCATCAAACCCGCAATCCATAATCAAAGTAATAGGTTCCAGCACCGGCCTCCTCCCATTCATGGAGCCGTTGTTTTTATTTCCATCGCCACTCGCATTATCCCTCTGCTTCAACAATTCCCCTCCACTTTCTTGCGCTGTTTCGGCAGCAGCTTTAGCCTTCGCACGCTCCGCGGCCCTACGTGCTTTCTTCTTCTCACGCTTAGCGGCTTTCCAAGCTTCGCGGGTCTCTTCCCAGCGCTTGGCTTTCAATTGGCGCTTGCGTGCGTTTTTGGAGAGCTCGGTGGTGTCTTGTGGATCGGTGGCGGTTGTCGTTGATTCTGGAGCAGTAGCGTCGGGGGGATCAGGGGGAGGAGGTTCTGTGGAGATTTCCGCGTTATCGGTGGGAATTGGGAGGTCGGTGGGAGGGGACATCGGGTATTTTTTGCAGCTAGTTTGGCAGTGATATTCAAGGGAGCGCAATGATCTTATTCAACTCCAGTGCCGGGATCGGTAGGTTGAAGTTACCCTCCCAACCAACCAACCCCGCCAACAATCCCACCTCTTCCGCTCGATCACTGGCACAGTGCCGCCGCCGAGTCGCAGCAGCAAGCGCTCAAACCACCATTCCATCACCAAATCAAACCAAACTTCCACCCCATCATCACATAATATCACAACCGCTAATGGTCCAAGGTACCCCATCCCGCGATCACCCCCCCCTCACGATTCCCAAATATCTAACGAGAAATATACAGACCTCCCGCCAATCGGCGGCTACGCCCCAATCCAATACAAACGCAATATCCCTGCCAGGGGCCTCCGTCCAGCATATTACCTCGCCGGCGTCCTAGGAATCTGCACATTCGGGTTTTATAAGTGGGCCCAGAGTGTCCGAGAGTTAAAGTTGCTCCTCCCCTTCCACTCTTATTCCCTCCCCCAAATTATACAGCTAACGTGTTACGGAAGTGAACTCGCCCGCGAGAAAGTCTGGGCGAGACTGCATTTAATCCCGTTACTCGAGGCAGAGAATGATCGTGATTTGGTCCGTAGACAGATTGCTGACGCGGAGCGCGAGAGGGCACTTATGGGTGATGTTAAAGGGTGGAAAATGGGGAGCGTGTATAATTCGAATAAGATCATTACGCCTAGGTATGGGTACGGGCCTGATGAGGAGTTGAGGGAGAAGCCTACTTAGGTGTTTCACGAAGTAATTGAGGGATAGTTCGGTTTCTACTGTACAAAATGCCGGTTTGTGAAGGAAGAGGAATAGGGTATATTATATTCTGGTGAATTTGTCATTGTTTGACAAGGAATCAAGCATTGAAACTAAGCAGGACCAAAATGATCAGACAGTAGAAAGAAGTATACCAAAAGTAAAAAGGGGTGGTGGTACAGTGCCGCCCATAATGCACGGAAACCCGCACAAACCGCAACAGAAACTCGATTGACATGCGACAAAGAAACAGGGACCCGATTCACCCTCAATCTCTAAGATTTCGAATCACATAACGGTGCAAGCTCTATAATTTCTTTTGCAAGTCTCAGCATACCCTTCATCGTCATAATCGGCGCTCATTCTCCCTACTCCGATGATTTTAATCCATTGTTCGCCCTCGGCGTGCCACCATCTTAGAACGCTCCTTTCGGTGTCGTATTCCCACTTACCACCGCTGACAGTGACAGCTGTACCGTCTTTAGGAAAGTGGAATGGCGGGACAAACATCTCTGTCGGCGTGGTTTCCTCTGTGCTCTTCCCGGCTACAAGCTTGAGGTCGAAGGTTGCGCTCGATAGGGTGAAGCCAGACTCGACTATAGTGCCTGCTGTGTAGACTGGGGAGGGACGGACGAATGCCTCTGCCGCACGAGAACCAGCTGCAACAGCGTCGGGAGTAACCTTCTGCAGATTTGTACGGGTGGTTGACATTGTTGATGTAGTGAGAGCTCGTTTGAGGTTTGTAGCATCTACGATCGTAGTGGAGTCGTTTGTTGTTGCAGAGCTATTTGGAGGGCGATCATCCAGCGAGAAGATACTTAGGTCTTCGCCATTCCATTGGTCACCCCATTCATGGTTATTCTAGAAACATAATTAGGAGTTGTCTTTTGAACGCTAGAGCAAGGGCAATTACCTCTACACAATACGTCCACAAGGTAAACCCGACCTGCGCTCCTTCTAGAGCATAGTGATTTGCGTCCATTGCTCTGATTTGGGAGATATAGTCCCCAGTTTTGTACGCATATTTATCGTCCATATCATAAGGAACCCCTATCTCGGTGAATACGCACGGGGTCAACCCCATGTTGTCTACACCCTCCTGTTTCATAGCCTTCAATTGATCTCGAAGGCAATTCCTTCGGACTCGAGTTAGTAATCTCGGGGAAAAAAGGACGAAACGATCTCACCGGATAGCAGTCTCCCCGACCTTCAGCGCAAAGCCTGGCGCTAGGTATCGTCCTCTGAGAACACCGAGAACATCAATGTTCCAAAGCCGGTTCCATTTTTTCGTCATGAGTGTGATCCCATCATAAAAATGTGGTGCATAAACCATCCTACCATGGGCATCGGGCGTATCCTTGATGACAGGTGGTATCTCGAAAACGGGTGGCTGGCAAAACATTATGGCATTTTTATGTATTGATCTTATGGCCGCGGCATACTTCCGGTAATGATCCAAAAAGTATGTTTCAGTGAACTTCTCAGGACTAAGCAGTTCACCATTCGGCATCTTGCCAAAATAATCATTTTTAAGAATCGTATCCGTTGCCGGATCCCAGACGCCATGTTGTGCCCAAATACACTCGCCTAATTTCCAGCCGGGATCCCTCTTCCATCCATAGCGGGAATCGTCATAGTCTGCGGGAAGCCATGCTTGCACCCCTTCCGGATCAACAAGGGCGCTCCCGGTTTTATAAGGCCCAGTTCCGCCAAAGTCCCATGTGTCAATCTCGCACGCTCTCCCACTTCCAGTCAAAATTGCCTGCCACGCCGTGGGCGATGTGCCTTTCCGGAGCTTTTGTTCAGGTGGAATAACATCAAGCCTTTGATACCCAATTAATCCACGATTGGGTTCATTTAACGACTCCCAGCCAATAACGGTTGTGTCCTCCAAATCGCCTGCCTCGTGTATCTTCTTTGCAAGATAGGTGACAGCACTAATAAAATGCTCCTGGAGATAATCCTGGATGTTCTTGCCGTCAATAATACATTTAGGAGCAAAGTCGCGGCCAGCGAAGAACATTGTAAATATAGTTTGGCATGCCAATCGTTGATAATTCGTGGACCATATCATCTTGGGAAAGGTAGCAGGGTCTGGCCAGGTATTGTGTACCAAAGCAGCCTCCGTTACATCAAAGGTTTGCGGATTCAACCCCATGGCGTATAAGGTCCACATGGGAGCGCCCGAGCCTCCAGAAAAGCGAGACCACTGAGAACAAAAGGTGAGCACAGCTTCCGGTTGGGAAGAACCAGGGTCACATACCACGTCCTGATGAGAATCCATAAATATCATAAAGTCATACTCTTTTGCCTTTCTCAGCATAGCAACTGTACTCTCGATCCATTCGTCATCGTAGATACCACTATGTCTATCAGCCCTTCCTTCCTACCCTTCGCCCAGGCATAGGAAAACATACGGGCCCCGCGCTTCAATGGCTTCCCAAGTATAAATGTAACGGATTACATTATAACCGCAATTCCGCAATCTCCGGAAGTGCACATCCGCATCCTCAAGGGTAAATGGCCGACCGACAAAGCTAACGTTATCACCATCAAAAAAGCCCTCCAATACGTGAGAAAGCAAGTTTGGCTTCGTCGGCATTTTCGCGTCCGAAGCAACATTAACGCCACGAAGAGTTACTTGACGATTATGCTCGTCGCGAAAGTAGGGTCCGTCGACACTTAAAAAGGAAGGCATTTTGGAGCAAGTGAAGCTCTTGTAAGATGACTTGAGTGAAGTTGTCCAGGTTTTGCGGGCTAACCTGGTGTTGTTATAAGGAGCGGAAGTTAGGATTGAGGTGGCAAGCTCTCTCACAAGGCAAGCTACCGTAGCACCGGTAACTGACCTTAGAATTGGCAAAATAGCACGAGGTGAGGCGTATTGGAAAGAGGATTCGTACTCGTATTAGACTACTCGTGTATCATACCATCGAAACTTCAAAAGCTAAGAGACAGCCCCAAGTCATAACGTCTGCTCCGGCGTTGCGAGATTCTCGAGTTGCGAGAGTGGCTGCTAAAAAGTGATGGTGTGCGTCATCCCAAGACCACACTTAACCTATAACAGAATTAATGACTTCATGACAAGTGACTAAAGTAAATGGTGGTGTAGACCTAAGCACTTTAGTATCATAATATATAAAAGATTCCAATACTCGCATAGAAAAAACTAAGTTCCATCCTACGATATTTACAATAAAACATCCACAATATGATGTCCAGAGCTCCTTCAAAGCCTTTGAGGCTTCCCGAAATCTTTAGTCTTGACGAAAAAAAACATATGGCGATGACTTGGATTGAGCGAGAACTACACGAGGGACATACTCCAAATCGGAGGATGATTGCCGAGGCTTGTAGCATTGCATATTCAACCTTATGCCATGCTATGAGAGGGCGTGGCAGTAGGCAAGAAGGGATAGAAAAAATGTGTAAGTTAACGGCAGGTGAAGAAAAGGCTGTTTTAGATAGGTGCAGTTTGTTAAGTTCATGGTTACAGCCAGCTCGACATGGTGTTGTAGAAGATATGGCACTTGGTTTGCTACGATTACGGGAACCAGAAGGAACTGTGGGAAAGCATTGGGTTTACAATTTTATTAAACGTCACGATCAACTAGCAAGTGCTTTCAGTAAGCAGATTGAGAATTGTCGTGCCATCCAGGCAAACAATCCTACCATTATCAATATGTACTTTGATCGTGTAAGTTATAATATCAATACATTATTTATATTATTATTTAGAATTTTTTATACTAATCTTATAATATTTGTATAGTTAACAGAACTTATGAACCGTCATAATGTTTTACCAGAAAACCTGTACAATTTCGATGAAATTGGTTTCCTGATGGGATCTACCCATTCAGAAAAGGTTGTGGTTGATATTAGAGAACTGCGTCTAAATGGAGCATTACGATCTTTTGGTATGTAAATAATTGTATAATATATTATATATTTTATATTTTACTGATATACAAATAGATGGAAATCGAGAAATGGCAACAGTAATTGAAGCCATATGTGCGGATGGGGGTAATCTTAGTCCAATGATTATCTACAAGGCAGACGAATTCCGAGTGGGCTGGTTTGATCCATCTCTACCATTTCCGAAAGATGTTCTTTGTGGACATTCGCCAAATGGATGGACGGATAATGAGATGGGCCTTGGTTATCTACAACATCACTTTGGTCCTCAAAGTCTATCGGCAAAGAAAGCTTGTGGAAATTATCGGATGATAATATTCGATGGCCATGAGTCTCATATTTCTCATGGATTCCTACAATACTGTATTGATAATCGTATCATTGCATTTTGCCTACCTCCGCATAGTACAAATCTCCTTCAACCACTCGATGTTGGAATCTTTGGACCGTACAAGAACTATTATTCTCAACTACTAGAAAAAGAGTTTCGCTATGGACGTTATGGAGTATCGAAAGCAAACTTTTGGGAGTTTCTATCCCAAGCGCGAGAGAAGGCCTTTACAGTACACAACGTCAAATCTGCCTTTGCAACAACTGGCATCAGCCCCCTTGACCGATATACTGCTCTGCGAAAAGTTCCTGCATATGACCCAGTTAAACATCCAGATCCTAAACAGATGTATGATGATTTCCCAACCTTGAATTCACAACAGCCTATCAACATCCAGCATCCAGTACCAATTCCATTCCAGTCTGATCTCAGCACACCCAATGAAGAACATAACTCTGAAAGCTATATCCTGAAACAACGAAGTACAAATTCCCTTCTTCATACTCAACGGAAACGTCCTTGTACTCCAACCTTACGTGCTCCATCTGCTGGTATTCCCAACACACCAAAAACTCCAACCTCTTTGAAACGATTAACCAACGAGCTATTCGAGTTAGCCAGCAATCCATCTCTAAGTCCTTCTAAAATCCGAATCCATAAGTGTAAACTTACCAAGTTAATCCATTCTGCCCAATTTGCCCATGCGAATATTCAATTAACGGAGGAGGCACGACTTCAGCAAAAGGATGAAGACCGAAAACGAAAGGCACGCGATCAGCCTTGTGCTCGTAAGAAAATCCCCACCCAGGGGCAAGCCTTTGCAACAGCGGAAGATCTGCGTCGTTGGCGGAGAGATATTGTTAGCACACAATATAAAAAACTACAACAAAATCGTTTACGACAAACAAAGAGAAAGGAAAACTTACTTGAACAAGTTCGGGAACTGGAAAGGAAAATTGAAGAGAAGAGACACAATCTCCGATCTCGAATAAGACTTAACATCGATGTCTTACAAACCAAGACAGAAGAGGTGGAGGCGAAACTTATTCCGTTAACTGAAAAGATAAATCAGTTAGATGGTAAGTTAGCAGAATTTGCACGAGAAGGATTAGAGGGTACAGACCACAGTGATTTGGATGAGAATGGGGAGGAGACTGATAAGTCTTCTGAGACTGACGATGGTATTGGGCCTGAAGTTGAACATGATGATGGCCTTGATGGAATTGAAATTCCCAATTAAATTTCAGTTAGTTTATTCATGTTTTTGGAAGGATTCATTGATTCATACCTTTTATTATTATTTTCTTTTTCTTTTTCTTCTTTTAATCACCCTCATTGCCGATTTGGAAAGAAAATGAGGTGATGTGTTGTTGGTTTGGGTGTGTGTTGGAAGGTTGAGGTGGTTGAGATGTGGTGTTGAGAGAAAAAAAAGAGGTGTTGTCCTGTACGGGTAACTAACTTCTAATGGCTGCCAAGGCGGTAAATCAAAGTGCCACTCTCGCAACTCGAGAATCTCGCAACGCCGGAGCAGACGTAATCCGAATTCGAGTTCGAATTCGAGTTCGTGTTGAGGGTTGAACCGGAAAAAGCGGATCAGAAGACGAATCGTTTCTCGTGTCTTAGCCAAGAAAGTAGTCTAGATGCAGCAGATCTCGCTTTGTCCATGTTCGCCTTTCAAGATCGCAGCCGGGTAACTCATGGACCAAATATGAGACCCGCAGAGACATTCGAGGCAGGGAGTTGAACCCCGCTATCCCAGGTTTGGTTTCACCCAGCCGGACCCTCTGCCGCCCCAGATATCATACAGAAAAATGCACCTCACTATCATATCCCTAAAAATCTCTGCTGTAACCCCTGCCCGCATAGAAAATATGTCCGCCGCCGCGCCCCATTCTAACCTAAAAACCTAACATCACAGCCCTCCAAATGAATGGTTTAGACTATGCCACAAGTGGCCCAGCTAGTATGATAGGAACACAGGTCAAATATTCCTCCACTTCCTTATCCTCCTCCTAACCACTCCCTTCACCACCGGCAGAGTCTCCAACAGATACCGGCCCCAGTCTCAAGGAGGGATGTTAACCGCTCTGTATTCGAGAGCTTCGCAGGCGGCGTCAGGAGGGCTCAGTGGCGGGAAATTAGAATTGTACATTCAGCACTCCCAGACCGCTTACTGTGCCAAAACTTCCAAGCCATTCACTGTGTCTTTTATCTGTTGCTCTACCCCTAGCTTAGGCCTTGTATAATTATAGAATAGTTCATGATGCTATTACCGGTATCCAAGTACCCGTAGTTATCACTGCCCAATTATCACTCGATTTTCGTTCTTTCCAAAGAACATTTTGCCCACCATTTCACTCTCCCGGATGTTTCGTCGTCCAGTATAGTCCACTCAGGGCTTCGACCACTCGGGACAACTGGGTGCGGCTATATGATGCTATCGGTTCTTGTCACAAAATTGAAAGTATGAGTGATTTTGGGAGGAATCGACAAGACCACCAGAACCTGCATCACCCAAGCAAACTCTTACGAGCACGAGTACGAGTGCGAGTACGTGCCGCTAGCCCGCCTCACTAGGAGACAGGGGATGCGGTGGCACCGGTATCATATATCGGGAAGTTAGGTAGAGACCGAAGGCTGGAGACTTCGCAAAACGGTTTTTCATCTCCAGAACTGCTTACCATGTCGACAGTTAACCCTACTCCCTCCCCATACAGTGAAATCCCAACAAACTGTGGTACCACACACCCCCACATAACGCGCAGCTTCCAGCCCACCAGCGCCCATTTCCAAAAACCCACAATGATCCATATATCTCAACTATAGTACTAGTACTAGTACACCCCAGCTACTCGCGTAATCTGGACCGATTTGTTATAAGTTTATGCGCACAAGGCCCTGTGCTGATTGAAATCCCAGTTGTCGGCTCGGTTCGTTGGGATCCTGACTTCCGCCAATGGAATGCGAGTGCGACATCGTGATGCTAGGTCAGCAGTCAAATTGGCGTCGATCAATGACTTGAGGCACGTGATTCCAGAATGCTGCCGCCTAACCTCCCCTAGACCAACCCCCGAACCCAGCCTCTCCCGCCGCAAATCCTCGAACCAGACACAAATTCCCTCCTAGGATGAATTGTCATCTAGCGGCTCTTTTTAGCCCGCCGCTCTCATCAACCATGTGTGCCGCGACGGGCCCACCGGGCATTGCATGGGAACGCTCCATTCCCCCGCAAAACGCGGGGATAAGGCTACGGTTTCAAGGGTTTTAGCCCAAGGAAAACTTCAACCTGATACAATAGGGGAATGTTCAAGGAGGCGGCAGAGACGGGAGATGAATGGCTCCCCTCGCACTACCGTACTAGAAAGTGGGACCAATCTAGATGCTCCGGCCTGCAATGGCCTGGGGCCTCCAGCTACTCGAGTAGATACGGGCGTCTTAGGACGGCGATTGTTGGTGGGTTGTTCCGGGGCCGGCATCGGTGCGGAGCATCGGAAGCAAAGGATGATATCATACGAGTATCGTACTCGACTAACACCATACCAAAAAGCGAATAACTTAGCGTTTAAGTTCTTGGCCATCAATTGGCATGTTGTCTAAGAAGCACCAAGACTTAGTAACGGTAGTGAACTAGAATAGAGAAGACCCAAGTGCAAAACACGAGTGATAAAACGTGAATTGAATTATGTAACCCTACACATAGCCTGGAGGGACCTGGACATCAGGACTGAACCAGCTGCGTAACACTCGTCTGCCATCCAATTCCATCACCACCGCAACCATCATCAAACTCTATCTACAATAATCCCCACCCTTCAAGTTCCGTCTCAAAGTCGAATCAGAGAATAGCCATGGCCGACAAAGAGCTAAAAGCCCTCCACCAGGGCCTTATTAACACCGTCAACAAAGGTGACTACGCTTCTGCCTCCAGGGGCCTATCGAGCCTCAAGATTGCTCTCCTCCAACGCAACGCTCTAATTCCTTCCCCAACAACACCACTGGCAACTCTCCTGCACGCCCGCGATATCCTGGAAATTGGTGCGCTCACAAGCATACATCAAACCGACGACGCGGCGTTCAGTAGATACTACTCACAGCTCCAACCCTTCTACGAGGATCCCCGACTATCTACTCCAAAGACAGCCAGCATGAACCGCAGCAAGATTACCGGCCTCCATCTCCTCCTTTTATTAAGCCGCAACGATATCGCGGATTTCCACACCACACTGGAAAACTTAGAGGCTCCGGAGGATGATCCATTTATTAAGCACCCGATCATGTTGGAGAGATGGTTGATGGAGGGCAGCTATGATAAGGTTTGGAATGCGACCAAGAGTTCTCAGGTCCCGTCGGAGGAGTACGCACATTTTTCACAGGTAGGATCTGTTTTGATGGATAGAGGGCGGACAGGGTGCATTGCTGATAGGTGTAGGTCCTTGTTGGTACAATCCGGAATGAAATTGCGAGTTGTTGGGAGAAGGCTTATGCTTCGCTACCAATATCCAATGCAAAGAATTTAATCTTCCTTGATTCTGAGGGAGCTGTTATTCAGTTTGCAAAGGAGGTATGATTGTCGCTCATTCTCGGCGATTGGGGCCGGAGCTAATAGCTGTTGCAGAAACGTTGGGAGGTTAAGGATGGACGGATCTACTTTCCCGTAGAAGAGACCGAAAAGGAGGCGCTCGCGAGTGGGACTATCATCGAGAACTCTATCGGGTACGCTCACGAGCTTGAAACAATTGTGTAACGACATCTTTACCTTGGAGTTGCGTTGTGTAATTCTATTCATAAACGACATCAGGGGGGTGGTAAAAATGAGCATTACGATACCTCCTATAGAGACCAGATACATAGTCGTTTGTCATAAAAGCTACATGAGATAATTGTGTTTGGCCTCGTCCCGTGCACATGGCTCCCGTAATTCATGCTTTCGTGCTCCTCAAACTTCCCAACAATGCTCGGCTTGCTCTCGTCTCGCACAGAGACAACTCTGGCGCCTGCATGCATACAACTTGCTAACACGGAGTCCTCACTGCGCATTTGGAGCCTCCAGACCCCGCCGCTCAAATTAGTATCGCTTTTAACCCTCCTCGTCCTTGCATCGAAGATCCTGAACCGTTCATCGTACGAACCGGTTAAGAAAGTCCCGTCACCTCTATCCAATATAGCTGTAACACCAGCCTGATGTGTTTTCCTATCTCTCCATAACTGCGTCCCAGTCTCCAAATTATACAAACATATTGCTGAATCATCCCCACCGGAATACAGCCCCTCCCCATCAGTTGTGAATTCGCACGTCCATGCCTCGAGTTCGTGCGGTGAGAATTGGTATGTGATTTCTTTGGATTCAAGTGAAAAGATGCCCACTTCACCGTTAGATAAAGTAAAAGCTAGGTACTGTGCTGTAGGAGAAAAGTTAACGGATAGGAGTAGGATGGATGCATCGAAGAGGATGTGATGAGCAGATAGGGTTATGGTGCCGTTGGAGATGTAGTAGAATGACAGTGTTCCGTTAGATTGAGCGACAGCTAGAACTTCTGGTGAATGCGGCGAGAATTTGATGTCTAGAATTGCATGTGTTTGTTGAGATGCCACAAGGTTCCTAGGCTACTTTATCAGTAGGAAGGAAAGTGAGGAGGTGGGGGTAAGCATTACAGTTGTCCATCCTGATCCATTCGATAGAGCAACAAACTCCCGGTTTTCTTTGCCTCAATTGACCCAGCATCTTCATTAAGGAGATAGGTCCCAACGACAACACACCTCTCATCCTGGGGGACAAACAACACACACGAAGGGGGCAGAGAGGTAAAGGTTGTGGATAAACTCTCGATCGACGACATCAGGGAAGTTTCAATTGGCGGGGTGGGGCTTGGCGGTGAGTGAGTGGGGGAAAGAAAGGGAATAGCCTTGAGGCTCAAGGATTAAGTGAAGCGAGCCAAAAACTGGCAAATAAGTTAACTCGCATTTACGAGTACCCGCGATTGTATCACGCCCCAACCATTCGCCCGCCTCCCTTCTCGTTTTGTTCATCAATCAGTCATGAATTTCATAGCCCCCTTAACGAACGTGTTCCGCCACACCGCGCCCCGCATAGCTATTCCCCGAGGCGTGGGAAAGCTGAGTACATTACCTTGGACCCCCACTGCCCTGAATATTGCTGACAGATTCAGAGGTACCAGGGTGCGCTGGCTCGTTCTCCACCAGCTCCCGAGCCTGGTCCGAGAAGGTTGCAACTGAGGGTGAGACAGAGAGGCTTGCCGATGAGGTTGAGGGCGAGAATTTGATTTGTTGGCAGGTATCACTCTCTTCAAAACTCCCTTTTGGGAACAACTGCAACTTATATTTCGCAGGATGGTGAAGACGTGGAGGATTTCTTGACTAGGTGTGCGCCGTCGAGAATAAACGGCAAGTCGCGGATAGCTATCAAAAACCCTTGGGACATTGAGCGCTCTGAAGGGAATGTCGAGTCTGCTCTCAAGATGCTTGAAGCGCCGCTCCTGGAGGCTATCAGTGACTGGAATACTATTGTGGCTGATGACACCCTTAACAAGGTGATATTTACCGTTACCTTTCCTCTTGTTGACCGACTAATCCGATGCTTCCTGGCGGTAGTCGGCCAAATCTCTCAAAAAAATCGAACATCGTGAAAATTTGAGGGATTTGATACTCACGACAGCGGCTCAAAACGAGGTTGTCAGTGGGAAGGTTCGTTCATCTATCCTATTGATGGTTCTGAAAGCTTTCTAATTGGTTGGCAGTGGATCATACATGCAGGGTCAAATACAGTCGATTTTCAATGGTCTAGAATTGCTACCGGGACTTACGACGGGTTGTTGGGCACCAAAGCAGAGGTTTTGGGGAACAATGGAATGGGGATCCATGTTATATTTGTTTTCACCCCAGACTTTAGGGATCTGAAAGATGCAAAAAGAGGTGAGTTTGTGGGTTTTTTTGTTGGGTGACTCAGTGCCTGTGTGACTGACGTGAAAAGTTCTTAATGGGGTTCAGAAAGCTCTCCAATGGAAGCCTAGGTCTATTGCCTATAAGCCATGTGAGAAGTTCCCTGAGTGGTCAACTTTAAGTTGCTAATTCGGAATTAGTGATATACTCTCTTCTAAAAATAACTACTGAGAACCCCTACCATCTAAGGCCGGCGATATTCACTTCAAGGGAACTTGAGGAAACAGAGACCGAGGAATAGAGGCATAAAATAGTGGCGGTAGTAGAGATTCGCTGGGTGAATTGATCAATAATCGGGAGGTGCTTATGTGTACTTTTAACGTTACTCTGAGTTCAGCGGGATATCAGATAGCTTGAAGGCCTCGTCAGCTCTTAAGTTTGATATGTACTGAATTTGTGTTGAGCTCTCATTCAAGAGACATGTTCTCAGCCATCTCATCTTCCACCCTCGCGTCACGCTCACATTGAATTTATTTCCGCTCATTGCCGGCACAGCCTTCATCTACCGATATGCCTCCAAAGAAAGAAAAGAAAGAGCAGGTCACTGGGGATCAAGGTCATCTTCTCCCTTCCCCGTAATCACGTCAAAGAGGAACCAATCACCCCATTGTTACACTACTGACAGTAGACGTTGTGGCAGCCAGCAGCCTCGTGCTCGAATATCTTCGCCAACAAAACCGGCCCTATTCCGCTATTGGTGGGTGCTGTATTAGTTAAGAGTTGCATTTACATAAAGAAGACTGATCATTTGTCCCTCTAGAAATCAGTGCGAATCTTCATAATGCTGTTACCAAACGTTCGTTGTCCCCCCCCCCCCTCTCTTAAGATGGGGCAAAGCAGACATGTACATACGGATGCTCAGAGCTAATTCGATTTATCGATTAATAGCCGCTGCTACAAAGATTCTCAAGGAGCTAGATGAGAGGGGAGAGATTGAGGGGAGAGCTTCAGGGAAGCAAGTCGTCTATCATATCATTCAGGTCCGCTCACCAGTCTCGAACCTGGAGATCACTGACGATCTAACGATTATCGGCTTGAAGGATCCGAAGGACCTTGCAAGCCCCGAAGAGCTCAAGGTCATGGACATGGAAACTGAGGGTATGAAATATTTAATTTTACCTGTTTGAGTATTTTAGTTGGCTAATGTGCGAGCCACGCCAGCTGTCAAACAAGAAATCGGGGGTCTGAAGGCTGAGCTTAGAGCTCTCCAGTCCACCCTGAATACACTCAAAGCTGCTCCGACCACTGCTTCTCTACTTGAGACTGTTGCCTTGCTTGAGGCCGAAATCCGAAACTCTCAAGTCCGGTTGGAACCACTTCGCTCAAGTGCTGTTGAACCCGTTTCCGCGGAGGAGAAGGCTACTATTTCCGCCGAACACACCAGGCTTCAGAAGATACTCAAAGAGAGGAAGAAGCAGTTCAAGGAGTTCTGGGACGCCATCTGTGATGGCTGCGTCGACATCAATCCTAGTGACCTGTGGGTAAGTGATCACGCTGCCCCTCTTTTCTTTTGGGCAGGTTTGTTATCCCCCTTGTTGAACTTGCTCCTCTCGGCCCCTAAATGCTGTAAGGCATCATACCCATCTGGCCTCTCTCTCCCTCTCCCTCTCTTTTTTTTTCGTCAAAATATCTTGATATTTTCGGACCTGTCGATATTGTTCGGAGCTGCAGACAGGAGGTGACCTTGTGTGAATCATCGGTCTGCAGTTGATGAGAGTGTGTATGCCATGAATTTTTTTTTTTGCGACTCAGTCTCCCAGAAGAATGTTCCACCTTCCCCAAACATGTCATGTTCATCCTACTCAATTGGGAAGGTTCAGTTTGAACTTGGGATGATTCTTTCCTTGTCGCACGGCTATGATCTTCTGTTGCGGGAGCACTTCAGTACGAGTACCTGCACGCTTGCACATACAGAGACTAATCCTGGGCTTTTTTTTTTACTAAAAGGAGCGCTTGGGGTTGGAAGAAGATCCTTGAAGAAGATGTATAAAACGCCATGAACAAAATCGCGGAGGCTTAAATTTAAATTTAAACCGACTGTGGAAAGGTTCGGTTCGATTCGTATGATATGTAATACGGTACTGTTGGAATCTTATTTCGTCAACGACTGCTTGTGCCATGACAAGAACGGTATGGGCAATTAAATGTCTTTGGGCAAGAACGAAAAGAATATAAAAAAGTGGTAGACCTAGGTAGGGTAGGGTGCGGTAAATGCGAAGGGATTCAAAAGTGGTACTTTTTGTGGCACGGGGAGGAAGCATCCGAAACATGGGGAAGTTGGTGGTCGCGGGGGTTGGTGATACAATGGCTCGCGGGTGGTACGGTACTCAAGCAGAAGTGATGGGTGAGGACCGCATTTGCTTTTTCCCTCTGCTGCATCTGGCAGGTTAGCGATGTTCCATTATCAAGCCCCGTTTATGTCCGCTCCCGCACATGGAACATTGATTACAGAGAGGGGTCAGCTGAACACGAGGTGCGAGGACATATGCATATCGATGTCCGCGTAGCCGTGGGCCGCGAAGAGGGGGACTTCAGATGACAAGAGATTTTTTGTTCATGCTAAGACCCCCATAAAAGTAGTCTAAGTTGATAATCATCATAGCAACGAAGCAGTGGACTACCGGTATGGAACCTGTTCTTCTCACCTTCTCGCACCGTATCCGCCGGTAATAACAGTAGTATACTGTACTTGTAACGTTGACCTTTGTAAAAAAAAGAACCCCCCTTTTTTCTTTCTTTCTTCAGAATATGAGACCACGGTTATACGGTAGTGGTAATGCAGGCAGCTGTACGAGTACGAGTAGAGTACTAGTACTTTTTCCCCACCCTGATAGTACTTGTAGTGATACTGTAATGGGACTAAGTTTCAGGCGGCCAGATATGGACCTGCCATCTTCTCTATCTGGCATTATCTCCAGAACTGGAGCTCAATATTTTGGGGGTTGGCGCGGCAATATACAAAGGTACCGGTACAAGGGGTAATATTTGGGTTCTATAAGAATAATAATATTTTATACTGTACTTGTAATAATTAAGTTTGGTATAAAACAGAGTGGATTCAGATTCATGCTCACCATATTCGAATGCTCGCCAAACGCACTGGAACATGAGTGGAGAAATATACACTTTACTTGCACAGTACTAGTACATACAGTGCCTGATAGAGATGTGTGATTGGGAAAGGGAAGTTTCGCCGGTCCCTATGACCCCGCAATATGAGTACTTGCAGGATTGGAAGACACGCTAGCAACGCGTTCAACACCCTTAACGACGAATAATTATCTGCTGCACTTCTTATGTCGTCTGGGAGAGGTGGGGAGGTGGTGGGAGGGGGCTTGGTTGGCAGACAGACCAATGCGGCATGCCATGGTCATCTCGGCCTTTCGACGGAATGGTCATCTGTATGATCCCGATGTGCGGTACTCGTATGTGCTCTTTGGGGAGATGGTGAAAAAAGAAAAGGGAAGGAAGGAAAAGAAAAGAAAAATGAATAAAAAATTAAATGAGATGAGATGAAGTTCAGACGAAAGCTGTATCCCCACATTCAGAAGGTTTGTTCCGGAAATTCCATCCCTGAGATGGCGGTATGGAACCTTCTGCCAACCATTTGGTTTTTTGTCTCATTTTCTTTCTGCTTGTTCACCCCCCTATGAAGCACCGTAGCTCTCTCTATTGTGCTGTGGGGGGACCTTTATTTTTTCTATTTATCGTGAGCTTGTGATGTTTGCCCTTGCTGCGCTGGCACTTTGGTAAAACTTCCCGGGTCCCGTATCTGCGGGTTTTGTGAAATCCAAGTTATGGTCGGTCTATGGTTCCTTGGAACCAGAAACCTGTGCTTCCGTGACGGGCATGTCCTATGATGTCGAAGATCTAAGAAGCATCTAGCGTTTGACATGTTTCTATATTGACCGTCACCGTGGAGTTGGACGTCCCTGCTGGCGTCCTTGTTAAGCAGAAGAACAACTGTTTACTTTTCCAAATGGAGTATGATGCTCGAGTGAGCCAGCCTCTTGGTCCGACCTATTGGAGTGTCAGCCGACGAAACGAACTGCAGTATTCATTGGGAACTTCTACTGAGGGGATCTTAGCCGTTTGGTCGTAATTCTCCTACTGGTGCTTTGGTCCCAGGATGGATATTTGGCGAACCTCTTTTTCTCTCTTCTCTTCTCTTCCTCCTTCTTTCTCATTCTTGTCCTCTTCTCCCCAATAATTATTGGTTTTACCCCCCCCCCCCATTTCTGACGAGTTCAACTAAGCCACCGCCAGAAAGAGACGCCTTGCGAAAGCTGTCTGGTGCTCGTGAGGTGTTTGTGAGTGTGTCTAAGACCTATCATCTCTTAAGTTAGTCCTCTTGGTCATCCGCACAATAAAACCTCGCTCTACTACCTACCAGCTCTTTCTTGAACCTTCTCTTTCTTGATCCCTCTGTCATTCCGCATAGTAATTTTATTGGGGTTCTGTACTTCCATCCTTTTTTATTTCACTTCGTGACTTCTCTAGCTCCAGACCCCCTCACAGAAATTTTCCCATCACATACAACAGCCATTTATCCAACCTCGCCAGGTTGATGAGGGGATAGCTCGTAAGAGTGTTTCTTCGAGATTTGGGTTTTTTCTTTCTCTCTTCCGGTTTGGCCTGGTTGGGGTCGGGAGTTGTCACGATCTGTGCGGCAAGATTTCGGATTGGTTGGTGGTTTCTTACATTACAGTTTTCCCGAGAGAGCCCTGCGCTGTTCCTATTCTGGGGTTTCACCCCTCATCGGATTTCCCCCTCCTCGAACGTTCAGGCTTGGACAGGCCCCTGCCCCACCAATCCTCCGTGCCCTACAGAGAAGACAATTGACTGGTTGTCCATCCGCCCGCCTGTCAGTAGTCAGTTCTGTTCCTGAGCACACATCCTGAGCCCTTCCTACTCGTCCATCGGCTAGCCTTAGTTTTCTCTTGTGCTTCCAGCCAACTGACAAATAGGGAAGAGAAGGGGAGGAAAAAAAAAAAAAACCTTTCTCTCTCTTTCTTTCCATCTTTTTTTCCGTGACCCCAAAACCTTAAATCTACCATCTGGGGGTTAAATACGGAAAGATAAAATACACAGTACCGGTATCATAACGGGGAGACATTCTCTTTGAGCGATCGTCAAGGGCTATTCCAGCCTCACACTCTCTCGAATAGAACCGGAACCACCATACCTCACAGCCGGGAACTACACCGCCGATTTGATCCAATCGTAATCCAATGGCTGCGACTCCCTTCGTCCCCCAGGAGCAGCAACCTCAACCCCAACAACAGCCTCTTCTTCCACATTCACAACCGATGAGTACCCCTCCAGAACAACCCAACATGTACAACTCGGGTAGCAGCAATCCATCCGGATCCAATTCCCAGGGTCATTCTCGTCCTGGTAGTGGTCGGCGAAGTATCTCGGCCTCGCAGCCCCTCTCTGGACAACTACCTCCGACTCAAAATGGTAATGCCGTTGCAGGTACCGCACCGACACCGGTCCCGCAGTCGCACGCTCAGCCTCCTGGCATCCCAATAGGTCCTAACATGCCGACTTTTGACGCTTCAAGAAGCCCTCCTAGCAGCAAAAGTACTGTCCCTGAGTGTTGTCGGTCGTTACAATAAGGTTTCATCATGGCTGACCTTGTGAAATAGACCTGAACCACGTGCCTTGCAAATTTTTCAGGCAAGGGACCTGTCAAGCTGGAAAAGCTTGTCCGTTTTCCCATAGTATGGATCCAACGTCAGATCAAGCGCCCTGCAAATATTTCTCAAAGGTACCGGCCTTTTTTCTTGCTACGAGAAGGGTCACTAATTGGTTTTGACAGGGCAACTGCAAGTTTGGAGTCAAATGTGCACTCGCTCATATCCTTCCGGACGGCCGTCGTATAAATCGCCCAACGTACAGTAATAATAGCCATCTCCAGTTCGGGCGCGTAGACACTGGTCTCACAAACCAGAGGTCCGCTCTGCATAATTCTTTACTCCAAGCCAATATGTTGCCTCCCAATGCCCCGAACCATTCATTTAGCAGTCAGGACGACTTCCCCGGTCTTACTAGTCACCCTGGCGGCCCTGACCCAAATCTCACTACGTCAATTTTGGATTCTAGATATGGATCTCCGCGAGATGATGGCACTTTACCGATGTCACCCCTTGCCTCGTCCCAGCGAACTCTTGGACCTCTGGATGCAACACTTCCGGCTTCCTTTGATAGGCATGAGTATTCGAAGTTCGCTAGATTTGGTCCTTATGCATCTTCAGTTCCAAGTAAGTTTGGCATGGAGTCTCCTCCGCCATCATTACCTAGTAATACACGCCCGGCAGTGCTTCAGTCTCTCTACGCGTCTGCATATGGAGGAAATGCAGAGGAGGATAACAATCCAGGCGCGGATTTGTCTCATTCCCCCCGCGCTAATACAGAGGATTCGCTGGGTCCTAGAGCAATGCATTCCTCGCGCTCCCTTAGCCGCATGAAAAGTTTATCATCTAGCTACGCCAGATCGGAAAATATGGAGAGGATGTTGGGTGAATTTACCCGTGAGCGGTCGCCGATAGACCCAACCGTTGACGGGAATTTTGCATTTGAGGAGGATTTTGTTCCGAGCAGCCTCCAGGAGCTTCTTACCCCGGCTGAGCGTAACAGGAGGCTTTCCAGGACGGATGAGGAAGGTGTTTCAAACTTCCGGCATAGCCTCACGGCCCCCGGCACACCCGGGGACTCTATGAACGTGATTGGGTCTCCACCTCGCCCTTCCTCTGGATGGGGACCTATTGTGACGAGAAATAAGCGCGATGAGGACCATGCTCCGACATCCGGTGTCGGGCATGTTGGTTCCCCTCTCAGAAACTCCTATCAGCAAGGGGGCGAACCGAGTCCGACTTTTCGCCCGCTCGGCAGGCCGGTTTCCGGAGATGTATCTCCATTCCCTGGATCTCCTAACCGCACAAGCTCCGGTATCTCGGCGCTCACCCAAACACTTCAGCGTGCCCGCCTCTCTTCTGGGAGTGGCCCTTATGGCCCCGGAGAAGCGCCAACCCTATCGAAGGCTCTCGGCTCTAACGGTAAACAAATGGAGCGCGTAATTTCTAACCCCCAGTCTAACAACGGCAAAACTGTTGCTTCCATTGACGAGGAGTCTGACACTCAATTCCCAATGGAAGAAGAGGAATACTCAACCTCTCCTCGCTTAGCCATTAGCTTCGGCAGCCTTGGCGCCATTGGGCGCGGGTCAGGTTTGGGCCTCCGCGTTAGTGAGCAGCAATGGGAGAGCTTTGGCACGGGTGGCACGAAAAAATTTCATTGAACTACTATGACGTAGGTTCGATGTTTATGAACATTTTCCATCTTTGTGTTTCTTTCCTGTTTTATGGATGTCATTCCTATTTTCCAAAACAAAAAGTAACATTGATTTTTTTACATCGTTTATTTTATTCTTTCCTCTACTCCCTCCCTTTCTCGTTCCTTCCTTGTGAGACAGAATTCGAATACCCTGGCATATTTTTCAAAATCCTGGTGAAATGATATATTCCGTGAATGGGGATTATGGTGTCTATTTCAGCCGAGTCGTTTTGCGCGGGAGATTAAGGTCTTTCTCATTTGCTATTACAGAAAAATCGGGGCATTTAAAAATTTTGTGTTTTTCTGGTTGGAGTTATTGCTTGTTTGAATTTTTATGTTTTCTCTATTTCAGCCTGGAACATGTAATTCAGTCTCTTTTGTGCTGATACAACGAGCGCTGCCTGCACGATGGATGATTTAGTATGGTGGAAGGTAGTGTACTGTACATGCGGGATAGAGAAAAGAGTGGGAAATATAAGGGTGCGGGATGGGAAAGCGGAAGCAAAGGGAATGGATGGCAGGGGGGGGGGGGGGTTACGCTGTTCACGTCTAACGACATTTATATCCTCTTTGTTCACTTTATATTTCACTTTATATTTTCACCGGTTGGTTAATGCAAGGGTTAGAAAATATTTCCTTTTCTCGGAGTTCCTTATTATGTTCTGTGTAGGGCGCCGGGCGATGGATAGCGGTATAGTGTTGCACTTATTGTGCGGCAGTGTACTAGTGCTGCTATTGGCATATTACACAGCAAAATATTGATGTTCATAACGTACGAAAGGTAAAACAGAAAGCGGAAAAAGGAAAAGAGAAAGGAGCATGCACCAAAAGGAGTAACACAAACAATCTAGCAACATTGAACTAAATTGCGGCCGAAGGAGAGTGAGAGAGGAACTGGGGTAACATTACCCACCCGAGTGATACTATATGAACACCAGTTCCGACAAGTTTATCCGCCAACAGCCTCCTCAACCGGAACACCAAACCCGGTGGAATCTACGAGTAATTCTGCCAACTAGGCTCCTTCCCCCACTTCATCTTTTCCCCGACAAAGGCCGGTTCCAGCAAGCCGTCCATGACGAGCCCGTTCTTGTAGAAGACACTCAGGATTTCGTGTAGTGGGCGATGGAAGTATTACTGTTATCGAAAAATGATATAACATTATATACATGTTATTGCCTTCTATGAGAGTGGAGGGGGGGGAGGGGATTACTTGAGTTTTCGGTTGGCCGGGAAGGGCTTCGCCTTTTGTGGGCGGAATGGATAGGTATGATACCTATTCACGTTTATACAGGGATCCGACACGCCCGGTTGCGGGGTCCTCGGTTACCGAGATGTGCCTGTGTGTGCCGGAGGAGTTGAGCGCTGGGTGCGTTATCGTTACTACGAAGCTGCGGGTTTGTATCTGTGGGTTAGCTAATGAGTCGGGAGGTGGGGAGGTGGAGGGCGAGGGGAGAGATGTCGGCCGTTGCGCTTGAGTACGGTAGGCGGGGGAGACCGACAACGAGATGATGATGGCGAACGACATTAATTCTCCTAATAGGAGTCTCACTGCTATGGAGAAGATAAGGATATTGTACCAACCTAGAACTGTGCTGAGGATTCTCAAAAGGGACTTGGCTGGCCTTGTTGTGAAGGTAGACGAAGGTATCCAAAGGCAAGATAATGGGATTGACACCTACTTGGAATGTTTACTATCACCGTCTGTTTCATTTGTGATAGATCACCTAATTGTACTCCCCTGGCACACCTGCTAGACTGTGGTCAAGTCCAGTGGTCCCAAGGGTGTCAGAAACCCTGTAGAAACATACTGGACTCTAGTGTCAGGTGCTCCGAGCATGTATCTCCAGCTATAGGACAAGAGCATCCATCCTTTGGGAAAGGCTACCATCTAAGAGGCTGACGACAGGTCTCTATAATATGATAGTCCTCTACAGATTGGTAGCTCTCAGACGGTACCTGCAGTGCCTACCTGCCACCTGTGGGTTTCGGGGTGGGGTTCGTGAAGCATTAACCTAGGTTGGTCACAAAACATCATTGTGATATGATATACCGAATTAGTGTCAGCATTGTTTGAGGAATAAAGACCATGGTGAATTTCTTATATTCCACTATCTTATATTCCCTCTTTTACCTCTTGTTTTCTGTCAACCCTCTCTCTACAAAGATCCTCACTTTACCATTCTTTCCGATCATTATCCTTGTATTCATGTGTTTTCCGGCCCATCAAACAATCTCAATCCTTAGTAATTCTTTAGTCGCACTCTCTACCACTCCTGTACAGAAGTGAATATACTGGCATTCAAACATTGGCCCTGTATATTTCGCAACTAGCAACCTCCCCCTCGAGACCTCGAGGGCGGAGAAAGGTCAAAATAAAAATTGTCTGAGGGGCCCACCGGATTGAAGTTCGCGGTATCATATCATACTTGGCTGGCTGGCTGGCTATATTCTACTACAGTATACCCTATCCTCAACGTGAAACACCGGCAAGCTTATAATAGGTATGATACCATTAGACACTTGCTCGCCCTCATCCCTCGCACTGTATCATACAGGACAACCCCATGCAAATTACCCCCGACTCCTTCTCCCAACCCACAGAATGACACCAGAATCAATAAACCCTCCCAAGATTCGGTAACCTCGGAAACCAATTCCGTTTCAGCATTCGTTATGCCTCAATATTTTCCCCCCAACCCTGCCCAGTACACGTACAGGGGTTGACAAGAAGTCGGGAAGTTCCGGACGAGTGAGGGGTTGTGCATTTGTGGTCTTGGCACGGGTGATATATCGTTGAATGGGAGTTATCGGTGCCGGTGAGAATAAAGGTTGCCCTATGGGTTGATGGTGGTATGATAGATTTAATTGTGGGTTTCAGATCAGGTTAGTACGGGAGGGGAGACTTGAAGTTTTGTTGAAGGGAATGTCACAAGGGATTTACGCTTCAGGCCGGGTGAAGGGTTGCCACAACTACGATAGGCTTTCCTCTCTCTTTCCCCCACAGCGAATCTCTCAATAATTATGAACTGTCGCCGTCATCATGTATCACTCGTGAAGGCCGTCCAGTGACACGGTGACGATATGTCGGGGTCATCTCGGGTTCAGAGGGGGGAGTACGTATGATATATATGCAGCTGCATCCTCGGAAACACTTTTCTACGATAACTTTCTTATCACTCAATATGGCTGAACAAATTCTGACAGGCTCAGAACACCCCTCGAGGGATACCCGGGAAGGTTACTGGTAGTCTATCTAAAATGCTCCTGCTGTGTTGGTAGGTGCATGATACAAGGAAGGGTATGAGGAATATACAACGCAGCTGTACCCGTATCTAAACTCGCTTCCTTTCCTTATCCGATACAATAAAATCTCGCAAATATATACCAAACACATCTAGCCTACGCTCCCGTATGTATAAATGACGCCCATACCAGGGGATACCTCCAATCTACTCCTCTGCATGATACATCGCATAGTTAACCCTTCTTAGGGACACCTTCTCAAGGACACCCTCCTTCCCGCTAGAAAGTGCCTCGGGGCAAACCCCAAGAAGCGAGCGCGCAAACTTGACTCTTCGATGGCCAGAGCGTGCGCCAAGCCCACTAACTGAATCTCGCTCGCGGTGTTGCGTCTCACTGGATCATGCACGGTCGAGCTAACGGATAAATAGGAAATCTATACGCTCTGGATACAGATACTGTAGCTTGTTCCTTTTGTAGTTCTCACTGAAGAGATCTGAATGGCTGTCCGCGGGGTCTGGAGGGTTGGAAAATCCTGAAATTTTGGCAGGGCTGAGAGGACCTTTTGAGTGCTGGGTTGGTCCATGTGTGTCACTTCGGGGCCCTTCGCGGCTCCCACGATTTCCCTGGCTTCGTCGTAGGTTTTTGGCATTGAACTGTTTCCTGGAGCTCCCTCCATGACTGCGACTGCTATGGGATGTGAGGGGAGATGCCTTGGAGACCGTTCTCCTTGATTTGGATGTAGAATGGAATTGCCCAGCTGATTGATAATGTTATGTGTGGGGCCCGGTGCGTAATGCCCGGTTGGGTGGAGGAATGCCATGCCCAATGGGCCTACTTCTAGCCGCCATACATGTGGTACGTACAGTACAGTATATCTTTGTGTAGCCACATCGGATGTTTGGAGAGCTGCCCAGGCGATTTATAGTTGGCTCGGCAGCTGCGTTCCATTACTAGTCGAGATATATACGGCGGTGTCAGACCAAGGCATGTCCTTTCTCATCCTAGGGCAGCTGGATGTCAGTGGAATCCTCGTTCAGTCGTACCGAACCCCGCAATACAGTATTTGGATAAGTTTCCGAGGAACACCGTACCCCCTAGATTCCCCTACCGAGGGGCCCCTAGATACCCTAATTGATTAATCTTCCCTTTCATGGCGCTAGAAGTGCTGGCAATGGTTCTCCTGCGATATGTACGAGTGCGAGTGCGTACATTACTCCGGTACCATTCAAGCCGACTTTAGCCGGGTGTGCCTTCCCCAGCGGTAGCATAATACCGGTACTAGAGTAACGATGTACAAGATGAGAAGGCACAATATCGCGGACCCCGCGCAGCGATTATCCGGCAAGTCTTGCAAAAGTTCCGGTTATTCTTCAGCCAATGATATTGCTCGCTCAAGGTCGCACGATTCCCCTTCCAGTTGGTAGAGAAATAGCAGCTTCTATGAAACTTCGATCAAAGTGAATAGTCGACGGTGGATGTTTTCGGCCGAAATCTCTAACACGGAGGATTCCCCCCTCACATATCGATTGCATGGTGAAGGCCCTTTGGGATTTTCTTGAGCATCATTCTGCTAAAGCGGCCGCTTATGGATTCGGGTCCTGTGACTATTGACGCCATGTCCTCGTGGACCCTTTAACAAAGTTTTCGGGCGCCCCTGGCCTAGTTTCTCGCTTCAGTTCGTTGAAGCATACGCATGATATTATTGCAGGGTCTCCTGGTACCCCGTTAGGCCGTGGGCCCAGAGGTGTTCGCGAAGAAGATCCATACTGATCTGAGTTGTTCCTTCGCTAGGGCCTATGAGCGAAAAACAAACAGGGAGGGGCTGGGAAGGCTGGCGAACACCCAAATGGGAGCTATGATACGTACTTATTGCATGAAATGAAGACATTTGTAATGAAGTGGGGGATGCTAAAATATCCCAGTTGAGCTCAGGCCGCCATCACTCGTCATCACTCGTGAAAGGGTAGTGGTCGAATGGTAACGTACGGTACGCTACCATACCTTACCATACGGTACGGTACGGTAACTTACCGTAAACTTACCAGGTACCGTGAACCGACAGTCATAGAAAAAAAATTGTGTATTCAAAAATTGAAGAGTCTGAGTTTACATACAATAGATTCAGACTCTAAACAAGTAAGTAAAATGAAATTCAGAACAGATGTAAAGCATAGAATTAACAATCAGCACGGCGGATAATAAGATCATGAATCCAACTTGGCTCCTCCTCCGTAGCATCCTCTACCATACAGTCCTCTTCATATGCTACCAAATCCTCATCCTTAAGCCTTTTATCTAACCATCCTCGAATCTCCGTAGGTTGACGATCCAAGATACGCTTGTTGATATGAATAAAACTTAATTTATCGGCCCGTTCTGCACCTAACCGGTTCCGCTTCTTATCGTGTAAGAGATTTCGTGTGGAAAATGCGCACTCAGAGGGAACTGAATTTGCTGGTGTATAGAAAATACGAAGTGCCAAACGACCAAGTTCAGGGGCAAAAATAGAGACTTCTTGCCAAAAAGATTGTGCTGAGTTGGCTAGTTCCCATACCGATCCTGTATGGGAAAAACAACCATGCAGGCTTCGGAATTGCCCATACTGTTGTCTTACAATTCCGGACCCATATCGTTTCAGGAAGGAAACAATAACTTCGTTCTCAACAGAGGTTGGAATTTGCTCACTTGCAACGGAGGCCGGATCCAGGAAGTAGGCAACAAGATGAATGGGGATACATTGTTTTTGGTACCATGCGGAAAATGCTGGTAATAAGCGTGCAGTTGCCTCCGGTTTGAGTTGAAAGGTGCCAACTTCCCGACAAGTAAATTCAATATGCTCATGAATTTCGATCCAGCGTTGATGAACTCGACCAACATGGGCATGAGTAGATTCCGACATTTTCTGTCTTTCAGAAATACCTCCCAACAGGGTATACAAGTCATCCAAACAAGCCCAAAAGGTAGTCTGCCGAATTATGGACTTTACATCTGGTGCTGGTTCAGCGCTCTCATCTTTGTGATAACTTATCCTGGCTCTTTTGTTGTCTAAGACAGAACCAATCAAGCCTTTCTGAGTCCCCCATCGCGTACTAACTGCAAGAACAAAGGCCTTTGGTTTTCCAAAGTGGATGCATTGATGCTTTCGTAATATCGAATACTGAAGATTAGCTCGGCAGAAGAATTGTGAAATTGTTTGGGCCTTTTCAAGAAGAGCTGAATAAGGATCGATATCAAGTAAATCATGAATCAAAAGTTGTAAGCCGTGGGAGTCGCCTGGAATACAAAACACATGCCTCGTCCGTGAATCGCGTTCCACTAATGACTATACTGCCCGCATTGTATTACATGTATCTGTAATAAATGAATTGACTCGCCACCATCCCTGACTCCCAACTAATGCTTCTATCCCTCGCATCATCCATTCAAATAACATCTGAGCCGTTTGTGATTGGTCCTTGCTGTCTTCTGTTTCGTAGTATAAAGCACCAATTGGTGTTACAACACACATATTGATGAATCTTCGATCGGCAATATCCCCACGTTCATCCATAACTATAGTCAGATAATCTTCATTATCCAGCATCATGAGAACCTCCCGATGGACTAAGTCATAAGCTTTTTCTAACAAGTGTCTGGCTAACTCTGTATGGGAGGGTGGAACGTAGTTGACATAGCCAGAAAGACTACTAAGGTATTGTCGAAAATACTTATCATCCAACAGAGTGAATGGTCTGGCTCCCATATATACCGCAAATGCAGCATTCAGTTGCAGTATATCCTTCCTCTCAGATGTTAGAGGTACCAAGGTTCGGTTATCGTGAACACTACTATTATCGGAAAAGGTATGAGGTCCGGTACTATCGAGGGCGCTGAGAGTCTGGATTCTATTCTCAGAGGCTGGACCGGAGGAGGAGCGGCGATATGGAGAACATTGTGCTAAATGCGCAATTTGTCTTGTAGTGTTGCGAGCTCTTGTCCATCCACAATAGCGGCATTCAACCACCCAACACTAAGAAATAGGAGGAACTATTAGCTCTTATTTCAGAAAAATAATTGTCAGTTTCGAACGTACCTTAAGTTCGTGGTTCTGGCGTACAAGAAAAGCCTGCATGATCTCATCATTTGCTGCTCGTGGCATGGAGAAATTTAGAATTTGCGATGCTTAACGTGAGTACAATGGTGAAGTTTGTTTGAAGCAGCTAGAAGCAGCTATGAACACAGTACGGAGACTATGGTTAACCGTAGGGGTTAGAGGTAGGATTGCTTCACATTGACGTAATAGAGTGGAAGATATCGGAGGTTTGGGTGAGAATGCCGCTTTCCGGTATTTTATTCTGTAGTGTAATTTACGGTAACATACCGTATGGTATCGATCGGGTAAGATACGGTACAGTACCATATTATTCGAACACTATGAAAGGGCTTAGGGCTTAGACTAATCCACTCTTGAGGATTCGTTTTGTGTCAACTATGATACCGGTATGATAGTTGAACGAAAGCCCCCTCCCCCTGGGGTAGCCTTAGATACTGCAGCGTGCTTTCTTTCTTTCCTGTGTTTTTATTGATGGGTCTTAATGATATGACCACTATTCTAACCCCTCAAGAAAAATTGAAGCGACTTTACCCACTGGATGAAGCGCACAGTGCTGAATATGCTATGATACGTCCTTCTACGGCACTAGCTCGCCTCATGGGCCAGAAGATGCACGGCCTAGTATGCAAGGGATACTTCCCCCCCCCTTCGAAATCAATGTTTTCGGATCTTTCGGCTACCTTTTTCAGCTCCCTCTTTGGCGTTGTAAAGATGGCTGTAAGGTTAAAATCCACTCTATCTCTGCAACTTTTCCTCGGGATGATATTGTTATGAGTGCCTTGACTTCATGCTATAATATTATGGTAGTGATCTAGCACAAAGTAGGGGATACTATTGGCTATGCCATTCTTCTCGATGTTTCCGGATGTTTTCCTTATCCATATTCGATTAATTCAATCTCTCTTTAGGACTGCGAATAGCTTAGTATGGCATGATCTAAAATTCCTGCCCAAGCGATAATGCAAGCACATGTGTCCTCTCGGGAACGATTACAAGAATTTCGAAATCCAGCTCTGGCGAGGGAAGAAGCCCTTGCTCCTAGAGGGCAGTGATGTCTGTCTTGAAAGCCATATACCGCAAAATTTGATGTACTATTATTATTTCTTTATGAGGAAGTTTCATATTATTTAGCTTGGGTTCGAATTTGTTCAAGTTATGATACCGTCATCGTTTGTACTTGTATGATACGTATAATATGGGTGTCAATAAGCATAAAGTGTACAACTTAACAAACATAACAAATTTGCTTTTCATCATATAGTACTTGCTAGGCTGATAGAATATCATGTCATGATTCTAAAAAATATTTTTCATGTAAATTGAAGCTGGTATAGACTCAGAAAATCAAATTTTACAAATATTTCGGTTTTTTTTTTTTTTTTTTACATAGATTGATAGCTACAAATATAAGCTATCTATAAAATATTTATGAGTCCAAGATGGTAGCAGAATTATTGTTATCAAGGATTTTATAGGTTTTATAAAATTTTTCATCAATACAACCATTTGTAATAACCTGTAGTAGAATCATATTATGTAGTATCTCTTATCAAGATCTCATATAATTATCAAAACTTCTACTTGCTGAAATTTAATCCTCTTAACTTAATTAAAAGATAATAACTGCTGTTTAAAAAATCTCTAGTCTTTTGAATAAAATTTTTTTTTCTTTTCATTACACATTTCAATAATATTATGAAATTCTATTACTTTATTTATTACTTTCATGTTTTTCAGGGTGTGAATGATAGTGTTATAGCTGAATTTAATTTGGCCCTTTTTTTCTCATTTTCCCCCTTGTTACCATATAAACTTTGAACCCTTATTTCTTACACATGTTATTTCCTGGTCTATTGAGACATGGGTGAAATCTCTCTCATGCATTAGCGCCGAAACTAGTAGCTTGGCATTCAAGTGATATTAAATGAATCTGTGCTCATATTTACTGTAGGATTCTCATATTCATACATCTAACTTTGATTGCAAAATGGAGTTGAAGAAATTATTTTTGGAGCACAAGAGTAGAACTCAGAGTTGAATTATGCTATGAGTCAAAGCACTGCTGATTGGCTCCACAGAGTGCGCTTGGTGGAGTACAGCCTGAGGACCGGCACTCAAACTGTGTAAGCTTAGGCCAGGAGCGACTATCCTTTTACCCATGACGAAAATCAAACTGGCATATAGAACACTCGTGTCACTTTGTTATTTTTACAAGGTGATGTGTACTAGGAACAGTCCTTGGTGATTGTGCCTCCAAGTTGGGTTTTGGCAAATTGGACTTTGGCAGGCCAGAATGTTTGGTGAAATATATGCGGGAGGTTTTTGAGTGATAGTGAGTGCTGGGACAATATTGTATTTGCCTCTTAGTATTATATTTATCTTTAGGCTGCTTCCGAGTAGCTGTAGTACTGAGTTTTCTAAAAAGTATATGCTGAAACTAGGCTGCGGGAATGGAGCGTGCTAATGGATAAGAGAATATATCCTGTTCAACCAATTAACCATTATCTAACAACCGGTTAAGCTCCTCATTTCATGCAAGATTGGTTAATATATGGGCATTGGTAGCTGATAATTCTAAGAAGAAATATAAAAATTACCAGCCAATTGCACTGTGCTCGCTGGTGAGTAGTAAAACCTAGATCTCGATAGTTAGTAAAATTTATTCTATAGTAGTAAGGTGTATATTAGAGTGAATATACTGGCACAGTGCTGGTCAGCTACGTCCACTCCACCCATATATTGATTGTAGTCATCAATAGTAGTAGGAATAAAAAAAGCAGCTCGTTTACGATCTCCAAAGGCCTTCTATACCATCGCTACATTAGTACTTGCTTTTTAAGGCTTTCAGTGAATGCTGCGAGTAACCTCATTTCATGGATGTACTGTAGTAAGTATTCTTACTACATTATTACCCATCCACCTAAAATACAAGACTCCACCAACTGAGTACCTATCAATTGTATTCCACTCTGAAAGAATATTCTGCTCCAGTAAAGCTAGATACTCAATTTGATTGACTCTTGTAGCCCTACAAGCACCAATTCCTTTTTCTAGTAATTTGCGAAAAAGTAGAATAGTTGAAAACCCATTATCCATATAGACAATAAAGTTCTCATTGCGAGTATCAAGAGAGTAGCATAACCGTGTAATAGCTAAACTTGTTGGTAAAAGATCTAATACCTTGGTAAGCTCAGCAAAGGACTCGGTATGAGGTAAGCATCCAATCCAGTGTATATCTGCTACTGCATAGGGCAATTACTTTACAGCCAATAGGGATCGGCTTGCTGGAAATGCAAAGAGTGTGAAAACTACAGCCTGTGAAGGAGACCATCATCTTATTGATTGATACATGTGTACCAGGAAGAAGTAAGACCTGACTTTGGTATCACAGGTGAGAATTAAGTGGCTCTAGCTTTTTCCACCAGTTGCTTCTAGACAAGCTAACCGTCTCATCAGGTATTGATATGTGTATAAAACGCTTAACTTGACAGTACTAGTGGCAGTGTAACGTTCCTAGCTCGCAGTTAACTAGTAGTGACGGACAATGATACTTCTCTCTCCTTAGTGTCTATCTTATCAGATATAACAGTTCTTAGATCTGTTGATCTACGTTATCACCGTTTGTCGGATAACCTCTGTTAAACCCTAACTAAGACAACTTCGTCTCACGTAGGCTCGTGAGAAATGTGTCGGGTACGTAATCGTGATAAAGAGCGTAAAGATATTTTATTCGTAAAAGTAATAAGTAAGGAAAGTACTTAGAACATTCAATCTAATTTATTTATACTAGTACCGCCGACTCCGGCATACGACCAGTCTCCCCCTCGCCCCAAAATCACAAACTAAAATACACTACCACGGGCGCAATCCCGTCCCGCAACCGCTCCACCCAAACATAAATCCAAAAATCACTACCTAAGGGGCTCACGGGCGCTCACGTCGGCTATCGACATCCTGGATTAACGCGTCTTCCCCTTCCCGCAACCCAGCTACCAACAACATACCAACACAACTATCCCTCCTCCAACACAATTTCGTCAACATACTCAACAAAGGAAACATACAGTCTGTCCCAACATCCTTGTTTCTTCCGATAGTGTTCCCCCATCCTATTCACCTTCCCAATGATCCGTCGCTGGTCGCAAAAGGGGCACCGTTCCTGTTCAATAAATCCAAACAACCCAGCCCATTTCAGCACGACTGCCGTCCGTAAGGACAACGCAAGCTCGTCCCAACTGTGCCAATGTCGTTGCCAAAACCGGTCAAGGCTCGCGGAGAGGCAACCTGGATTGTTGTCGAAGTGGGCAGAGAAGGAGGGCCGTGTGGAGGTGCCCTGGTAGGTAATCGCCATGTAGCAAATTGGGCACCGCGTAGCAGCTGAGTTCGGAAGAAAGAACCACTTGGTGGGAAGATGCTTACTCGGAAGCACGCACTCCCCCTCACGATGACTCCTCTCGCACCGCAGACATGTATCGGGCGTCCCTATGCACACTCGCCTCCCATCCCTCTCCACCGTCAGTGTTCCATCAAACGGGTTACCTGCGACAACCAACTCCCCGTCCACCTCTTTAATGTGACGGGGGATCCCCAGTCCCAGCCACCCATGTTCCAACTACCAATCCTTCCATCCCGCGATCGTCGAGTCCTTAAACAAGTCCTCTGCAGCCGGCCGCTTCCAACTATACCGTTGGCATGAAGTCCAGTGGCGCCTTTCTTCCCGTCCCTCACAGCCGTCATGTCCGACCAGGTCGGTACCGCTGTGGATCCTAGTCAACACATAGGAGTCCATCCTAGTCAGCCCGCGAAGGTGTCTATGGGCCTTGGGCACACGAGCATCATAATACCCGTGGCCTTCATTAGTATGCCAGGCCTCCCATTCTTCCTTTCTCAACTCGCGGGCCAACGCAGTATGCCCTATACCAAAGCTGATACCTTCCCACCGGAACAGCTGCAATGGCAGGCGAACACTGGGTTTGGCCTTTCTGTCGACCAGCTCATTGACCTGTATGCTCATATGCTCAGGAACCCAACCAAAGGATGTATGCACAGCCTCCAATAATGGGCCCATGACGTCCCACATGTCAGCCGAGTCCCCCTCAGGCACCATATTCTCAATCAGGAGCAGGGCGGGGACGCAATCCAAAAACAGATGCACCTCGCGTCCCATAGACATACTGCTGACCTCTTGCAGGGCGCATACCATGGCAAACAATTCGCATTCGACAATACTCCACGATGGCGGAACCGAACATCCTCCCAGCTTACCCGAGGCCCCTTTCTCGAGTATAGCCCAGGCAATAGCGGCACCCTCGGCCATCTTAGAACTATCAGTATATACGGTCAAGCCCAAGCCACCACTGAGCACCTCGACCTCCCGGGCACGCCTCAGGGCCATGGCTTCCTTCCCCTTCCCAACTGTAACGGTGGGGCGGTAGGAAAGTACCTTGTCCGAATGCTGTCGATGGGCCACCATGCCTTCCTCCTTCCAACCAAGCCGAATCTGCCCGAACCAGGGATGACCCTCACAGTATCGGTAGTTGATGAACTGGCTATAACTGTTAGGAGTACCCGATTCCGATAGCCTAGGAGTACCCTAGGTAGGGTAACTTTACCCGAGTTCGAGAATCTTGATCTCCAACACCCCCCTCCGGCCCCCTTACGGGGCCCGCGCGTCATCATACACATCAACCTCAGTTGCGTCCTGTGACTATTTGGTCACAGAATTGAAGGTGTCAGAATAACACCGTATACGTCGCTGCCGTCCGTCCGACCGAAAGCTGTTCGCAGAATATATAAGAGGGGACCTCTGGCTAGACCTGGGAAGTGGAACGAAGTCAATCCGTCAACTACTCAGGGAGTTACAAGGCTTCAAAGATATGACATCTTTGATACGGGCCGTAAGTAACGGGACGTTTTCGCACAAGGTCATGAGATGAATGTTAGGAGGTTCGGGATAAAGAACTAATGCATTCACATCCACCCTTCGACGATTAGAAAGAGTCTAGAGCTCCTGGAAACGCTACCAAAGAAGCCAGCGAGTTTCGAGGAGCGTTGCAACTATGATAAGAGGTGTACCGCAGTTGAGGGATTTACAACCAACACAACACGAAGGTCCACCCCCTCTACATAGAACAATCAGGAGTTGCCAACCGAGGAATTATGAGACTATTCAATAGAATGGCCTCTCCTCTACGAGAAGAGAGTCATCAGAATGAATTCTATCGGTTAGTTGTTGAGTTATCACAACTAGAAGTCATCGGCTCCGGCATATCTGCATATGCAGTCTCGTATCAAGACTGATCCTCTTGGTAATGAAAAGAACTATTGGAGCCAACAGAGTTCGACTTGAGAACTCGGCTACAGGTCTATAGACTCTGAGGATCGGAAAATTACTACTGGTGACAAGTATGTCTCCCAGGCAGGAAATAGTAATTACCGAAGATGGTGTGATGGTTTTCAGGGTCTCCCGGTGTTCGCACCATTATAGAGAACTCGACGTTGCGCATTAGATTTGAAGAGGTACATATTTTGTATGCTAGATAGATGTAGCCCGCGAACACTCAGACGCGGAATATAAATATCGAAGTGCCTCCCAAGCTTTAGACATTATCAAGCAACGGAGAAGAGACCTTAACAATATAATATTGTTTTTACGATTCTATTCTACTTTCTTGCACTCTTAGTAGTCATAAACGAAACGAGTTGCTTCCGAGCCTTCCTAGACAAATCTCCGTCTACACGAAAGAATCCCGATTGGCCTAGACAACCATAAGTCTATACCGGTTGTCTCCGCCTAACAATAACACCTCCGCTGTAGGTACCGTCCCTGGATGGCGACGGGCGCAACCCCATATTCCGCTAGCAGGATATTGTTTGCCAGTTTCATCGGAGTCCAGAACACCGAGCGGAGGCAATCGTTAACGTAGACCTGAATTTGCTTCACATACGACGAATAGTCGGTTACAAACTCAAGCCCGTAGTCGACGGTTAGAAGGTAGGCTGCTTGCACCAGACGGTAAGTTTCCCACACTCCCAATCCCCCAACACTTCCAAACCTTCTTCCTAACGCCGCAATCCTCCTCCTTACACCCAACTCCCTATTCAACCAATAATGTACATGATAAGAAAAGTTAAGAAATACATTAAACCTATATCCAAGAACCTGCAGGTCCTCAGATGGCAATACCATTTCTCCCAACAATTCCATTCCTTCCCACACCTTATTACCAAACCCAATCCAGTGCATCTTTAGCGCACTAAATCCCATTCCCCTATCACGTACGATGCAATCACAGTCCTGTAACAACTCCCTAGCATGGTACCGGGCAGCATCAAAGGAGTAAGCTGCCACCATTATGACCCCATTATCGACATAGGAGGCCACTAAGTGCCGAACACCAGGGGAGTATCGCATTCGGGGAGTGAATATGTCTGCGACATACGCACCAAATAAGAACGGAGAGAGTGGCAATCCCTGGGGTACCCCCTTGCTAACATGGTATACTCGGGAAACACATCCATTGAACTGGAAACGAATAGACCGACAACCTGTCCATCTCGGAACCCACTGACACAGGTTGGAGGAGCAGCCCCCAGCCACCAAGAAATCCGACAGGAGGTTGACATCAATGTTGTCAAATCCCCCTATACGTCCATCGACAGGATCAGGCGCTTGTATCCCTTATTGTGATGGAGGAATTCCTGGACGACAGCCATGGCATCGTGGATGCCCCGCTTCCTGCGCGAGCCAAATTGTGTCTCGCCGAGGTCTAAACAGGCGGCCAGTCGGAGCAACACCACTCTTTTTTTTTTTTTTTTTTTTATATCATGTATTCATTGTTTGGTTAAGGTACAAGAACGTGCGTGCAGCGCTAGCTATGGCAGAAACAAAACTCAAAATCAAACAACTAACAAAAGAAAAACAAAACCAGTTCCTCCGATGGTGTCCAATAACCGACGCATTGCCTACACAGGACTTATAAAGGAAAACTACTAACTAACTAGTATCGTAACGGAAACAAATCAAAAACTCATAGTAACAAGTAATGAAATCAAACAGGAGACCTTCTACCACTTATACCACTTGGCAACCCAGCCAACGACTACCGAGGCGACGTAGGAAGGGAAGGGGAGGGGGAAAGAGAGGGCTGACGGGGGGCATATTGTGCATACATGTCGGGGGGGAAACCAGTTCTGGTAGCGGTGAGGTAGCGACCGAGGCCTAAAAGCATCAGGATCGAGGTCCATAGAGAAGAGTCAGGTCCAATATCCGTTATCCCCTGGAGGTGGCGATGGCGGGCAGCAGACTTGGCAGAACAAAACAGGAGAGCATGCTCGAACGTCTCGTCCCCTTCCTCGCACCAGGGGCAGCGGGGAGAGGGGTCGGTGTCGTGCCATGAGGGATGGGCAGCTAAGTAGCTCCTGCCAGCGCGCATCTGATGGAGCTGGCCCGAGAGGAAATGCCCCAGGCCCATAAAGGGGTGCGGGCGTAGGGTGGGGCCGAAGAGGTAGTAGGGTGGGGGAGGTGAGAGGAGACGCCATGAGGTGAGGAGTTCCTCACGGCATCGAGCCTTGAGCGAAGCGTAGAGGGCAGGGGCCCCAAGCGGGGCCACCTGTAGGGGAGGCAAGAGGAGAGGGTTCGCCGGAGGGAGGGGGTCACTGCGGTTGCCAACGATGAAGTGAATGCGGTGGGCGACTGCATCGACAGGAAGGTGACGTCGGTTGGGTGGGGAGGGCGGTTTGGTGAACTACCTGAGGGGGGTATAGTTGGGGCCAGCCCAGGGGTAGCAGCCTCGGACAGAACCAGGGAGACGGAGGGAGTCGGGTGCCCTGAAGGGGGACGTAGTTGGGACAGAGTGGTCCAGGCGGGCGGATGCCGGGTTGATTTCCGGTGGCAGGCAGACAAGACGGACTGCCGCCAGACGTTGTAGTTGTTTGATCAGGTGGTCAATTGGAGGGAGGCAGGCCTCACAGTGGAGGATGGCCGTGTTGGTAGAAGCGAAACAGTTAGTGGCCCATCTCTGCACCCTGTGCCAGAACGCCCTCATCTTGTCGAGCATCTTGGAGTTAGGCGAGAGTAGGTCGCAACCATAGAGGAGGATGGGGCGGACAAGGGAGGAGGCAAGACGATGGCATAGATGTGGTGCAAGACCCTTGCCTGGCCGCGACAGGTGGTCTATTGTAGTGAGAGCAGCTTCAGCCAGGACGAGGCGTCTAGTGAAATGAGAGGAGGTGGCGCGGTCTAACGTAGGAGTCATGGGTTCCAGCCAGTAGCCCAGCCACCGAAGTACTTGGGCCGGTTTGTAGGAGACTGAGTCTATGAGACGGGGGTGGGGGACAGGGGCCCTTTCTGTTTGGGCGTCCTCCAGTGCATTAGTTCTGTTTTGGGGAGGGAGAAGGCAACACCTATGCGCCTTCCTTTTGACGTGAGTGAGGATGCGACTGCCTGCAGCTTCTGGACATTACGCCTGTAGGAGGGTGAAGCCACTGTTATGGTGAAGTCGTCGACGTAGGAGAGGATTATGCCGTTGGGGACTGGGAAGTGGAGGGAGGAAACATAGATTAGGAAAAGAAGAGGGGAGACAGGTGAGCCCTGGGGGGTGCCGACCTGGACCGGCGAGAGGACTTTAGGAGAACCTTGGTAAAGAAGGCGGCATTGCCGGCCATGTAGGAAGGATCGGACCCACGAAACAAGGTAGGGCTGAACGCCTTTTTCCCGAAGCTTGCCGCACACGGCAGCTGAGTCGATGTTATCAAAGCCTCCTTTGACGTCAAGGAAGAGTGTGGAGGAACAGAGGCCCATGCTGTGCGAAAGTCGGACCTCATGCAAGAGGGTAGCGAGGGCGTCGAAAGTGCCCATGCCTGATAGTGAACCACATTGGTTAGGGTGGACGAGGCCAAGGGCCCGAGGAACAGTTGCTAGCCTTACAGCTACAACACGCTCCAGGATCTTGGATAGGGTTTGGAGGAGGACAATGACGTGGAAGGAGGCTGGTGTATCATAGGAGGCCTTGCCAGGCTTGTCGAGTACAATGCCATTGGCCTGCTTGAGGAATGAGGAGTGAAATCCGTATAGTACGAGGAGGCTCAGGAGGGAGGTGAGTATCTTTGAGTTGGTGCTGTGGACTCTTTTCCAAACTGAGTATGGGATGTGGTCGGGTCCAGGGGCAGATGAGCTTGAGCTGGATGCCAGGGCCTTGGAGACCTCTTCTTTAGTGAGGACGTCAAGGTCCCTGATGGGGCGCAGGGTAGTAGGAGGGGAGGAGGACTCCCTAGGGGGGAAAAATGTGTCAGGAGGGCGGTGTTGACAGCAAGTGGAGTGTCAGCATCCGGGAAAGACGGAAACCGGTCAGGGGGGCGTCCCATTGCGAAACGTTTGGCTGTCCATATGTTAAGGGGTCCTGTTCCTATATCAGTTCACGCGACAGGCAACAATACTTCTCTTATAGCATCTATGACACTATATATTTAGTACTTATAGTGTGCGTTCGCACTATTACTTTTCTTCGTCGTTCTCGTATAGTGTGCGTTCACACTATTATCTTTTCTCTTGTTACACTTAGTAGTTGTAGAGGCATTCCTCTTCTACTAAATCCGTGTAACTATCGTGAGGTAGATAGAATAAAGTAAATTCGTTCTTTAAAAACGATAAGTAGGAAAATAACTTAGATGGTTGCGTGAAGAACTAACTAACTCGCCTCCGAGGACTCCTTATATAGTCCTTCCCTCAACCCGCTTACAAATCAAACCATAGGCAGTCTGCCTTGCCAGTCTGCCTTGCGCAGCCCCCTTGCGCAGCCCCATGACCTCTGAATAGATCATGTGCGTGAAACATAATATAAAACATAACATAAACCTAACGAGTCTGCCTTGCGTACAGCCTCATTGCATAGCCTCCTTATGTAGCCCCGTGACTTCTAAATAAGTCTCGTGCGTGAAACATAACAAATAAAACCCCAACGAGTCTGCCTTGCAGTCAACCTCGTTGCATAGCCCTTATAGTCACATGCCTCTATATAGGTCATGTGCGTGAAAGTAAATCATAACATAAAACAAACTACATAAATCAAACTACGTAACAAAGGAAACTCATAAATCAATTTTATAACAAAAGAAACTTACTATGTCAGATTAGAATCGTGACACCATAGAGTCTTCGGAGTTGCAGAGGAGAGGAAGTCGTCCCAGTACTTTCGCTTAGACTGCTTGATAGCCTTAAAGTAAGCGTTACGGGACATCCGGGCTTTAGTTCGGGAGTCCACATTAGGGGCCTCGCAGGCACGACGTGTAGCGGCGTGAAAGGAGATTCTGAGAGAGGAGAGGAGCGGCGACCACCAAGGCTTAGAACAGGTCGACATGCGATTGAGGGGAGTGTGCAGGAGGAGAGTGGTGCGGAGGCGGTCAACATTTCTGTTGAACCAGGTCATGGCAGAGGACAAGGTCAGGAGGGTGGGAAGTGGAGAAACAACAAACAACTTAAGGGCATCACCAAGGGCAGGCCAATCGGTCTTAGCCCAGGCTGGTGTGGGGGCAGGGGGGCACAACAAAGGAGTGGAGAGTGAAATGTAAACTGGAACGTGGTCAGAGCCAGTGGACGGGAGCGGGGTACCCCATTCCGCAAAGAGTTGGGCTGCCGTGCTATTGGCAAAGGAGAGATCAAGAACGGAGGGCCAGCCCATGGAGGCAAAGGGAAAATAAGTAAACACACTAGGGGTGTTAAGGAGGGAAAAACCATGTAAGGAAGCCAATTGAAAATAAGAAACTAATGTTCTGAGCTCGGTAGACGAGATGACCCGCAATGGGTCGGAAAGAGGGTGATGGAGGTTAAAGTCTCCCATAACAAAAACGGGAAAACTTAAATCAGGAAAGCATAGCTCAGGAGGAACAATGCGTGTATGGGTTGAGACGCCTTGGGTGTTGTACACATTGTACACCCGAAGGCAAGTTTGTGAGGAGGGGCAAAAGCCTACATCGGAGAACAGGTTGACCGCCATCACGCTGGCAGACTGGCCCACCCACACAGGCAAAAGGGAAACAACTTCAAGATAAGACAAAAGAGCGTAACAAGCCACACGCGGTTTTCCAAAAGTGAAAGGCGAAGAAAAACATTTATAACCAGGAAAGGAAGGTAAGCGTGCCCGCCACACAGGGGGATTCTGTATGGCCACAACTGCAGGTAAGGAAGACAAAGCAGAAAAACTTTGAAACAAAGAAAGAAAAACATCCCAGCTACCCAAGCTGTTATGTTGAACGAAGGAGAGGTTCAAAAGGCCAGAATCCCTGCCTGAGGGCCTGGGGAGAGGAGAGCTGGGAGAAGACATTTACCCGGACAAGCCGGAGGGGTTATTGAAGGAACGAGCTGGGTCAGCATTCCCTTGAGTGCTGGAGATACTGGCCCTGGAGGAGGAACGAGTTGCTGTCTGGGGGGTCTTAGGCGGAACGTGAGGACGGGGGCGGCGGGGAGTTGCGAAAGGCGAGGCAAGAGTTTGTCTCGGGGTGGAGGGGCCAGCACCAGCGTCGGCACTATCAGGGCCGACATCCATGCCATCCTCGTCATCGTGATCTAATGGTTGTGAGGTGGGGGGCTCTTTGGGGATCGGGGTGGGTCGTTCTGGGCAGTCTCTGTCAGTGGCCGTGTGTGGCTCCTTACAGTTGGGGCAGGAAGCAGTTGAGGGGCAGCAGTTGACGACCGCTTTGGAGTTACCCGCTTTAGGGCAGGTGGGGTTCTGGCAGCGGTGCACCGAATGTGTGTGCGAGAGGGAGCAGATTGGACATATCGGGTAATCCAGCTTACATCGAGGGGCCTGATGACCGAACTTCCAACAGTTGTGGCACTGGGTGAAGCGGTTGGATGAGAAGGCGCGTTCAACTCTGCGTCTTCTAGAGAAGAGGTGGATTGAGGTTCCCATGGCATTGATGTCCTCAGGAGCGTTGGTGACGACGACAGAGGTAGCGGACTTGGACATCCTGGACTCCAAGTCGCGGTTGAGGTAGCGGGCTGAGAAGATTGTGACGCCTGTGACATTGCAGACGGATTCCTGGAGGAGGGAGAGGAGATCGTCTTGGTCTTCTGGGAGGTAGGCGAGGGGGAGGGAGTGGATGGCAAGTTGGGTCTCGTTAGGGGCGGGACGGAAGGGCAGGTAGGCATTGTCACCTACCGGAGAGAGCTGGTTGAGGCGATTGGCGAGAGCTTGATAGTACGGGGCGCAGGGGGTGGCGGGAGTGTAGGGGTCATGGACGGTGAGGGTGACCGACCCTCTGTCATTGACCCAGGCAGAAAGGGAGAGAGGTAGGGGGCAGTTGGCTTCTCGGAGAACCGAGGCAGCGATGTCGGGGAGGGTCGCGGAAATTCTTTCGGCTTCGGGATGGAGGGCAGGGGAGGAGCGAGGGGCGAAGAAACGACGTTGTGCTGCTGGCAGGATGGGAGCCTCTTTAACAGGAGGAGCCGTGGTGCCTGATGCGACTTGCACAGCAGAAGGTGGTTTCGGCTTGGGCCCCTTGGACTTCTTCTTGCCCCCAGCGGTGGCAGCCAGGGCGAAGGAGCGAGGAGGGCATAGGTAGGTTGAATCCATGTTGCCAGGGGTCCACTCAGAGAGGGGGGGGTATTTGCCATCACGGAAGGTCCAGGCCTCCCACGAGTTGGGGTATTTGCCGCATAGGCTTCAGGGTTACCGTAGTTCTTACCCGTAATGGTATCATAGCGGTGGGTGTCAAGGTCATACCCGTCCACAATCGCTCCAACCTGATAAAGGGGTGTGCGGGAGGGGGCCTCTTAGGGGTGTGGGACGGCAGGAAGTTGTGCTGTGTTGGCCTGGGGGGGTGGGGCTGAGGGAGGGACTTCTTTCCCTTTACGGGTAGGGGGCGGAGCTGGAGGCGCCGGAGCTTGCTGATGTGGGGGCGGTGGTTGGGAAAGCCTTTGCGACAGGTCACGCAAAGCTGATTCAATAGCGGCTAGGGATAAAAGCGAGGGGGCCTGAGCAGCGGAAACACCGTCAGACAGCCCCTGAACTCTAGCAGCGAGGAGGTCGATTCGTTCGTTGATGGTGGCAAGTCCATTGAGAGTAGCAACCAGGAGGGGGATGAGGATGGCCTCACCTTCACTGAGGTCGCGAAGGTCTGACGAGATGAGAAGAGGGACGGAGGAGAAAGCATCTCCAAGGACAGGCTGTAAGGACTGTAGGAGGGCCCGGATCGCGAAGGCCGCGGGGTGGAGGGGCTGAGCAGAGCTCACCCTAGAGAGGTGGGCGGAACCAATGTTGGACATTGGAACGCGAAGCAGAGACTTGAAGCCTAAGCAGGAGGGGGGCAAGCGTGCAAAAGTGAGGAGTCACACCAGACGCAATGGTGTTGAGAATGCGTGAGAAAGTTATGGTCAGGAAAATAGAGGGTGCGGAGCGTGCGGAGCAACACCACCCTTTCAGCCACCTTGGCCGCGGTCGGGAGTAGATGTATCATACGCCAGGATTTGAAGATATTATATCACTGTTTGTCCAGCTTTGGTATAAGCACCACCTCAGCCCTATGCCAGTCCGGAATGTCATGTCGCAGCCCATGGTCAAGGAGGCGTCGCAATGTCGTAGCATCGCTCCTCTTCCAAAACCATAGGAAAGGATAGCCAATATCATCTTCGCCAGGACCAGTGTTCGTGGGAGACCTTGCCAGGGCCGTTTCCATTTCCTGAGCACTGTCCATGTCAATCACACTTCCTACCCAAGGGGCAGGGTCGCCAGGATCGAGCTGTTGTGCAATCAGGTCGCTGATGTCGGCATGTGTGGTAGCCAGGGAGCCGTCCGATCGCACCATTGAAGGCAATGTGCGCTTAGCTTCCAACCTCCGCGCTGGCCGGAAGATGTCCGGATTCTTGCTTTCCGCCAACTTGGTCCTGATATGGTCGAACCGGGCCCTCAACAGGCAAGCCCGGTAGACACACCTCGCCAGCCTAAAGTCCTCGGTCCGCTCCGCCTTGTGCTTGGAGTACCTCTTCAGCTGGGCCACATCCAATCTCATCCTCTCCAGCTGCGGTGTCCACCACTCGCACCGGCTTCTGCCAACGGAAGCCCGTGGGAGTGCGTCCACCACACCTCTCACTCCTCTCCACAACTGCTCATCATCCACCTCTTTCAGGGCGTCCAGCTCTTTCCCAACCTTTCCCCACACCGCCTTCTTCCAAGCAGGCCTCCTTCTCATAAGATCATCAGGAAGGTCCACATGGATTCGGATAGTCTGGGCAGCATGTTCGCAACTGACAATGTCAAGGTATCTGTGCTGCAGGTAGGACCGGCGGTACAGGCAGAGGTCGATCATTGATATGTTGCGGAATGTCGGCCAATCAGGAGGCGTCATGTTCAGCATCCGTGGTGCCATCTACTCCCGTAGCCATCGCCCACAATGTTCCTGCCTAGCCACCTCTGCCCATGGGTCCCAGTCTCAATGTCTGGCATTGAAGTCGCCAAACGCGATATCCGGTTCACCGACATCCCTCAGCCCCGATTGATATTCGGCCTTGATGTGTGTAGGTGGGATGTAAACGCCTGCGAGCACCCTCTTCTCACCTTTCTCCCAAAACCCAACCTGCGCACAAGCATCCCCGTGCCCAACAACATCAAACAACCCACACAGAGGCAAGCGTACAAACACCTCCACCTCTGATCCAACAACAAAGGAAAACAAATCCCAACCATCCACCTCCACCGGTACATGCTGTCCCTCCGAGTCAACCGATGGTTCCAAAACAAAAAACAAATCAACAAAGGAAAACAAATCAAACGCCAGTGCCCGATTCCTGCCACTCCTCCCCACATTTAATACTATCGCCGTGATAAGCATTAAAAGGGGGCCTCAACAGATCCGCTCAAGCCCCAGGGGCCAAAGTCACTAGCAAAACCCTCAGAGTCCCGGGCGAACCACATAGTGTCACCCTTCTTGGGAACAGGGTTCTTCTTCAAAATACCGCACTTGGGGGAGGAGGAGGGGGGGGGTCGTTCAGGCTCCTTACCCTTAGCCTTGGCAGACATCTCCCGCGGGATAGCCTCCTCTTCCTCATCGCTACTCACCTCCACTACCCTAGGGGTCGGTGACCATCCCCTGCTCCAGCGTCGCGGCCTCCTTCTCTTCTCAGGCCCCTTATCTGTAGTATTCGGCTGATCGAACGAGGAGGTTGTGGCGGCGGCTGCTGTTGTTGTAGGCGGGGAGGATAGGGGAGTCCTAGAATCAGCTTTCAAGGCAGGACACCTCTCATACCCAGCAAAATGGTCGGATCTATCACACAACCAACACCTCCAGCGATTGTGCCCACATGCTTCCCCTACGCCTCCAGGATACCCCAAAGCTTTGCACATGTGCTCCCGAGACAAGTATTCCCCATAGCAAAACCGACACCGGGAAGGAAGAGCACAGGTGTCCTGGAAGTGGCCCACCTACAAATACTTACCGCAAACCTTCGCCGTGCGGTGTTCAGTGAACACCCTGACATTCTGGATGCCTCCCCGAAGGAAGATTCTCCCAGCCTCCAAAGCAGCCTTAGCTGCCTCATTCTCCTCCACCACAAAGCGAATACCGCAAGTGTAACCGGTACTGGTACTCGGTTAAGGATTTTGTTTTATGTTTTGTTTTAAGTATCGCTTTGATACTTGGTTTGTTTGAAGTATCGTTTTGATACTTAGTTTGTTTTATGTTTTGTTTCAAGTATCGCTTTGATACTTGGTTTGTTTGAAGTATCGTTTTGATACTTAGTTTGTTTTATGTTTTGTTTCAAGTATCGCTTTGATACTTGGTTTGTTTGAAGTATCGTTCTGATACTTGATTTGATACTTATGTTGTTTTACCAAAGTGTATCGCTTGATACCTTTACTTAGTTTCGTTCACGCTAGACATGAACAGATTTGTGTATTTAAAGACCGTCCTATTCCACGATGGAAAGGACAGACTTCGACAGACAGTATTTTCAATATACTTGGTTGAACGGTTACTCTTTAGTTTCTCCAGTACACCACCGAAGCCTCCTTTAGTTCTTACAGCTCTCGCCTCCTCTCTGGAAGAGCAGGCCACCTGTCTACTATCGTACACCTCTCGAAACGTGATTAGCACCTAGTGAACACGTTACAGCAAGACACAGCGTTAGCTTGACTCATGACATGGATTGACCCTATTATGTCAGGTCGGGACATGGTGACGATAACAGGATTGCCTAGCTCTAAATCAGTGTGTAGGCCATCCGAGGCCTGTTCTCCAACTCACCCGTCAACCTTCCAGATGGAACCACGACCTGTGTCGGACAGAGGGACACCCATCACCATAATCTTGACCTTCTTCACATCCTTCTGGAAAACAAACTCCGGAAGTAAAAGCTCCTTCAACAACGCCAACCGGGCCCAGTTCAGTCGATCCCCAGGTTCAGTAGCAGAGTGGGCCGCCAGGGTGAGGAAGATGCACCCAATCTCGTTCCGGATATGCCCAGTATGAACGTAAGGGCAGGTACCCCTAATCTTCGGCAAGTTGGACAGGGTGACATTGATACGGGCCCGAATGGCCTCGATCGTCACACCTTCTGGTAAGGCCACTTCTTTGCAGGTGGCGAATCGCATTGTGATGTGCCTTCCCCGGGCATCGGGGGTAGGCGAGGACTGTGAGGGAGCCGGCCTTGGTGGTAGCCCTTGCTGACTGGCATTACGAGGAGGGCTGTCACGAGGTATCAGGTTGGGCACTACATTGTAGATCCTCCTGATGGCGCCTGGCCCCGACAAGAGGGTTTGCACCATGGGTACTGGGGCGGCAACAGCGGGGGGTGTAGCCTGTCCGTCAGTATTAGCCTTCCCCTGAGTCTTGGCCAGGGTCGCCGATATTTCCTGGCCGGCCTGAGCCGCCATCTTTCTCCTCCTCCTAGCAGCGCTACTTAGACACCTGCCCCTCTTTCTCTCCCTCTCCTTTCCATCTTCCTTCTCCTCCTCATCCACCTAGCTCACCTTCTTCTCCTCCGTGGCCTTTCCCAACTTCAGGACCACCCCCCCATCACTGGAGGAGCTGCCACTGCTGGTGCTGTGGGAGGAGGCCGCCGATGCAGGGTGGACGGGAACTGTCTTGGCCTTCAGTGGGATGGCGGGTTTGGGAACGTGTGCCATCTTCTTCACCATGTCCACAAAGGACACTTTAGTAGCAGGGGCCGCTGGAGCAGCACCCTGGCCCTTAGTAGGCACTTCAGTACACCCCTCTGATGAGGAGCGGGGAACGGAGGTAGTCCCTGAGGACTCAGGAGTCACAGAGGAGGAACGACAATGGGGGGCCAACCTACCTTTCAAAGTGGCAATCTCCTCCTCTTGCCGACTAACTATCTCCATCAAGGTCCGGACTGCATTTTCCAAACGATAGAATCGACATCCTACCCACATGATGGGGACCATTTCCACAATCTCCCCCTCCATCCATGTCCAGACGTCCTCCAGTGTCAGGATCCTCGGACCCATCCGCACTGGGAAGAGGAGACAGAAGGGGTTGGGTGTTTCCGGACCTGATATCCTCAAGGCCCTCCAACATGGACCCCACAATACTACCAGACCTAGGGGCGGGGGAGGGGGACTTACCAGCCGCCATCATCTCATCTACTTCGGCCATGATCTGGTCGGCCCTAGCCACGGCTGCATTGGTATCCTCTGGTTGGGTCTCTGGCAGTGGCACCTCCAAAGGGGTACTCGTACTATGCGGGATTCCTAACAATCCCTTCAATATACCCCCAGGTGACGTTGGATGTAAAGAATCGTAGTCGGGAGGGGACGAGCCAGGGACAGGTGTGCCAGGAAGGCTAGGGGCGTGAATGCTGTCGCCCAATCTGGTCGCTTCAGAGTTTCGTCCTTCTTCCAGGGCTATGGGGGTGTCCCGAACAATCACCTCTGCCGAAGAGACCACTTCCTGGATGATCAGTAAAGGGGGGGACGAGGGGGGCGAGTCTTCAATAGTGGAAGGAACTAGCACAGGGGGGGTCAGGCGCTTCCGGTGGGTGTCCAGGACATGGGAGAATTCCTCATCAGGGACGATCTGTTTCTTCCGACCTTCATCGACATCAATTGCCTTCATAAATCGAGGCTCAAAGAAGGGACTGAGGGCCAGGGCAGCACGCTTGCGGGGAGAGGAGGATCGAGCACAGCCTAGCATTCCCTTAGCCGGGAGGGCATAATCCTCATCAGCAGGGTCGTCCAACTTGAACTTCTCAGTGGTGTAAAGGGTCTTTTCTCCAGAAGACAGGCCAGACAGGAAAGAAGGGGTAGAGGCAGTGGAGGCTCGCTTAATACGTTCCCGAGCCACTATCTTATCAAATACCGCACGATGGGCGGAGGGGGAGGTGGACTATGAGCTGGCCTCAACCGTAGTAGCGGTCGAGCCTTGCTTGGCTGGCGGGAGGAGGGAGGACTCCGGGATAACAACCTGTAAGTCAGTAGGGTGAGAGGGGGTGGGCGCAGTTGGCGTGTATGCTGAACCGTGATCAGAGTTGAACCGATTGAAGAGGCCTGTGGTAGAGGTGTTGTCCAAGCCCCAGGTGGCTGGACAGCCCTTCCCAAATAGGCAACCCATCTCGAAAGACTCCACCTCTTTCATTGTGATAAGGGTGGCTGCAGCAACCAACCCCCTCACCAAATCATCCAACGCCAGGTTCACTGCGTTGGGACAGCCATGTTCGTGGGCGAAGGACAGAAAACTGTAATCCCCGCCAGGTGCAGCGTACGACCGTGTAGTTGTAGGGATAAGGCCACGGACAGCCTCAGAAATGGGTGCAAGAGACAAAGCGACACGAGCCGTCTCAAGCGAGGAGGAGAAGTTGGAGTCGAACCGAACAGGGGACGACATCCTCGAGTTGGGGACAGTGTCCGAGGAGGAGGAGGCAGACGAAGTTGCCATCCTCACTCAAGCCTGTGTCCAGAGACTACCAAGATCAACCACGGATATCTCCCTCTGGAACACCTTCTTAAGCGAGAACAACAATTCTATCACCCAACCGCCCGACAAACGAAGATGGAAACGATGTAAACCGATGAAGTTATTATGAGCGAGGTGAAATGTGTTGCGTGAGGTCGAAGCTCGCTACCGAGACGGAGCGAAGATAAAAGTAAGGAAATTATTTAGAAAAAAGCATGGAGAGCCTATCTTCCTTGGCCGTTTTTTTTTTTTTCTTTTTTTTTTTTATCTCATATATTCGTTGTTTAAGGTACAAGAACCTGCATGCAGCGCTAGCTATGGCAAAAACAAAACTTGTAAACATGCGCGTCCCTCCACCATCTGAGGCAAAAACCAAGAACCCCGAGCCCCTCTGGTATGGAGCCAACCGCACATCTCACCCTGAATCAAGCCTATCCTTACAACACAAGCGAACTCAGTTCTAAGAGAAACCCAAAACAAGGAAAGCAGGAAGTCCAACGAAAAATTCCCCTGGAAATCTCGGCCCGAAGGAACAAAAGAAAGCCCAACTCATACCCACCGGGTAGTGCCCATAGCGCAGCCGGCCACTAAAAAGCTAACCCTAGATCGGGCCCAAGAGAGGACCAGGTGCACCAATTAATGGCGCGACCCCCACCGAGGGGGAAAGCTTAACAAGGGGAGGATCCCGACCGACCGGAGACAGTGCAATACCAACCGGAGGGAAGGAGGCCAGGGCTGAGGCCCCCCAAAGTGAGGCAGCAGTAAGGTGCAAGCTTAAGGGAGCAGTAGGGTGCTAGCCGAGTGGCAGTAGGGTGCCGGCCGAAGAGGTGGTAGTAGGGTACCAGCCAGGAGGCAGTAAGGTGCCAGCTGGGGGAGTAGTAGGGTGCGAGCCGAAGAGGGTGGCAGTAGGGTGCCGGCCAAGGAGGGTGGCAGTAGGATACCAGCCGAATGAGCTGAGGGAGGGAGAGGGAGGGGTAGACCCAGATGCCGAAACAACTATCAGAAACGTGTTCGTGTCTTAACTAGGCGGTCTCCATTAATCCCCAGTGCCCACAGTAGACAAGACCACCGTAAAGGGCAGAGAGGAGGAGAGAGGGGAAATCGAGTGTAGCCTGATGAGAAAACCAACCACCAACACCCGACCGTGGGACTAACCCGTACCCACCAGCGGGATAAAACCCGGACCTAGTAGAGGGACTGACCCGAACCGACCAGAGGAAAGAAGAAGGAATCCAATGTAATCACGTACCGCAAACCGTATTCCCCGCCGTCTGATGTGGGGAAAAAGGAGGAACCCGACCGTGCTGATACTAAGCGAGGCTAGAGCAAAAGCAGGGAAGGAGAGGAAAGCAGCGTCGAGGACGCCAGGAAGGAGCAAGGAGGGGTCTCATGAGGGTAGACCTCAAGAGAGAAAGCAGGAGAGAAGTTTTGCTGTTACAAAAGGATGAAAGATGATGGCCCAGTCCCCCCCGCAGGGGGAGGACCAGACGCGAAAAAGTGGTGAGAATTCCTTGGTGTTGAGATTTCAATCACTGGAGGTGTAGCGGAGACGGTCGTTGCTATCTTCCTCGGCAGATTTTTTGTTTTATATCATATATTCATTGTTTAAGGTACAAGAACCTGCATGCAGCGCTAGCTATGGCAAAAACAAAACCTGTAAACACGCGCGTCCCTCCTCCGTCTGAGGCAAAAACCAAGAACCCCAAGCCCCTCTGGTATGGAGCCAACCGCACATCTCATCCCAAATCAAGCCCCCCTTACAACCCAGATGAACTAAGCTCCAAGAGGAACCCAAAACAGGAAAAGCAGGAAGCCCAAGGAAATATCCCCCAGGAAATCTCACCACAAAAGAAACCAAACCCATACCCACCAAACCATGCCCATAGCACGGCCAGCCGCTGAAAAGCTAACCCTAGATCAGGCCCAAGAGAGGACCAGGTGCACCGATTCATGGCGCGACCCCTACCGAGGGGGAAAACTTGATAAGGATGGATCCCGACCGACCGGAGACAGTGCAATACCAATCGGAGGGAGAGGAGCCAGGGCTGGGGCCCCCCAGAGAGAGGTGGCAGTAAGGTGCCAGCTGGGGGAGCAGTAGGGTGCTAGCCGAAGAGGTGGTAGTAGGGTACCAGCTGGGGGGCAGTAGGGTGCTAGCCGAAGTGGTGGTAGTAGGATACCAGCCGAACGAGCCGAGGGAGGAGGAGGGAGGGGTAGACCCAGATGCCGAAACAACTATCAGACACGTGTTCGTGTCTTAACTAGGCGGTCTCCATTAATCCCCAGTGCCCACAGTAGACAAAACCAACATAAAGGGCAGAGAGGAGGAGAGAGGCGAAATCAACCGTAGCCTATTAAGAAAACCAACCACCAACCCCGGACCGTGGGACTAACCCGTACCCACCAGTGGGACAAGACCCGGACCCAGCAGAGGGACTGACCCGAACCGATCAGAGGAAAGGAGAAGGAATCCATTGTTAGGCGGAAGCCGACTCTGAGTAATTGACGAGAAGACTTAGGCCTGAATCTTTCGTAGTAGACGGAGACTTGTCTAGGAAGGCTCGGAATCGTTCTTTTCGTTTATGACTACTAAGAACTCGCTTAATCGATAAGGGAAATAATTTTAATAAAGATTCGTAGGTAAAACAATGTTATATTGTTAAGGTCTCTTCTCCGTCGCTTGTCGAGGTCTAAAAGCTTGGGAGGCACTTCGATATTTATATCCCGCGTCTGAGTGTTCGCGGACTACATCTAATCCTCCTATAACTAAGTATCTATCCAAGATTGTACGCTAACGTCTCGTGGTCTTTGACAAGTGCGAACACTGTTTGACCCTGAATTCTCACACACCATCTTCGTTCTCATAAACTCTTTTCCGTCTAATCGTAGGATGCGTGATTATCCTCGAATGACCGGCCTTCGATTTATAGAGACGAGTAGACTCCTGTCTGAGACTTCAGTCGTCTTGACTATCGTCCCAGTAGTCTCTTCCGATTTCACATAGTGGCCAGCGTATGCGTCGGGTACCTATGCATAATGCAGGCTGCGTAGACAGTGTGCCAACACTCTTAAGTCTACCGCCTATTAGGTCTTCTGAGTCTGAGCAGCTTCCCCTCGGTCCGCCTCGCCTCAAAGAGAATCACCTCTCGAGGGATCCTGTCTCCAGGACCAACCAACATACAGCGGCCTTCAGATAGGTATTGGTGTCAAAACCATCCCCTATGGCCTCCGGGGCACTGTAGGAGTTGTTGCGGATTTTCGAACCGAAAACGTCCCGTTACTTTCGGCCCGTAGTTAGGATGCCTAACTTTGAAGCCTAATAACTCAATGCGCCTCCGACGGATTTTCTCCGTTCCACTTCTCAGAGGTACCCAGAGGTGCCCTCTTATATATCCTGCGAACAGCCTATGGTCGGACGGACGGCAGCGACGTATATGGTGTTATGAAGTGGGCATCATTGAGGTGACATTATAGTCATGGGACGCAACTCTTCGAAATCTCGCTAAGGACGTGCGGGCCCCAGAGCGGGGCCGGAGGGGGGTGTTAGGCTCTCGATAAATGAGGGTCTGTGCGCAGTTACCCTACCGAGAGGTCTGTGCATTTTCTATATGCCTAACATGAGCTCCCTCCTACAAGGTCTTGCCTCGAGCACCTTCTTAATTATATTTATTTTAACAAAATTTCCTTTTAAGACCCGATGTGGTTAGGGTAAAAAACCTTCCGGCGTTTGCTTGTCCACCGTAGGAAAACCTTTCCTCATCGTCTTACTTCTGCCTGCCCTGGCATCTCCGGGTTGTCTCGATGAAACTCTCCGACTACTTCCTCAGCATTTTCCATGCCCGTAGCGGGTTCCCAAGTATTTTCATCTTCCGCACAACCTTGCCATTTGACAAAATACCATAGCTCTCGTACCTGTCGGTAACGATTGCTGATCCTTTTCCTATATGTCCGTATTTCGCTGCGGACAATCTTCTCTATTTCCCATTGCAGGTCCCCTTCGACCTCCTCTGGTTCTCTGGGAGGTTGTCTGCGTTCTGGATGAATCGATTCTCGATATGGTTCTAGCAAGGATACGTGGAAGACCGGGTGAATATTCCATCGGTCGGAAATGTTTAGTTTAAAAGCTCGGTTGCCTCTTTTTTCCAGTATTTGGAACGGCCCATATAGTTTGGGCGCTAGCTTTTTTGACTTTCGCTTAGTGCGTATGTTTTTCGCGTTTAACATAACTTTATCGCCAATCTTAAACTCAGGTTGTTTGTTGGCTTTCCGATCGTAGTATTTCGCCATTCCTTCCCGTGTCTTTTCAAGTGAACTTTTTGCTTGTTCATGTATCGTCTTGATCCAGTTCGCGTAAAGGGTAGCACCTGGGTTTTGGGCCTCGCGTTCTTTCATCCACTCAGTTTGTGGGTGAAAACCATAGTTCGCGTAAAAGGGGGACATTCCGTGAGCGTTGGTTGCAGAGTTGTTATATGCATGTTCTGCTAGCGGCAGTAACTGATACCAATCATCTTGGTCATAGTTAATAAAACTTCGGAGGTATCCTTCCAGCACTTGGTTGGTTCTCTCTGTCTGTCCATCCGTCTGTGGATGATATGCCGTCGACATTCATCGTTTTATATCCAACGCCTTACACAATGATTCCCAAAACTCGCCAGCGAACTTAGAGTCCATATCCGAAATGATCTCCGTTGGTAAGCCGTGTAGCTTCCAAACCTCCCTTAGGAACGTGTTTGCGACATCCTTTGCCGTAGCCGTAGTCTGTAGTCCAAGAAAGTGTGCCATTTTTGTAAACCGGTCAACAACTACCATGATTTGTGTACAACCTTGTGATTCTGGTAGTTGGGTGATGAAGTCTACTGATATTGATGACCATGCCGTGAACGGCGTCTGCAATGGTTGCAACAGTCCGTATTTCGCATGTCGGGGCGACTTGTTGTGTTGACATTCATCACAGGACCGCACGTAGTCGTTGATCCATTCAGCTAGCCCTTTCCAATAAAAATCTCTCATGATGATTTCTAGGGTTTTTTCTTGTCCGAAGTGTCCGGCTATCTTTGCGTCATGGCATCCTTCGGCTATCTTGGTGTACAATGCTTGGTTGTCTGGGACGAATAGACGATTCTTATAGTATAGAAGGTCGTCGATCAGTGTCCAGTCCTTAGGGAATTCTTTTCCTTCATTTCGGAGCTTTGACAAGTCCTCGCGTCGTCTCAGCCAGTCTCCATCCGATAGCGTCGCCTCAAGAAGTTGTTCAAGGAACTCGGGGTTAAACTTCTTCATTGTCTTTTGCTTTAGCATGGCCGTTGATATTAGTACTTTCACTGGTACTTCTTTAATGTCGTACCAGGACAAATTTTCGGCTGCCGATGCTTCCAGCTGACATATGATGGGTTCTTGTTCCTTCATTATTAGACTTCTTGTAGCGATGTCGGTACTTCCGAAACCTTGGGCTCCTCTTTCAGTCTCGTCTAGCTTATCGACCTCCATTAAATCAGATGTGTCGATTTTTTCCACTATGAGTTGAGCCATTCTGTCTCCTTCTCGGATTTGGCAATCAACATCCTTGTGATTATATAGCAAGACTTTGAGCTCTCCCGTATAGTCGGCGTCTATTGTTCCTGCGCCGACCGAAATTCCGGAACGTACTGCTAACCCACTACGGGCCGCTACTCGTCCATATGTCCCTGCTGGTAGGCTTATTGCTATTCCAGTATCGAGTAGCACTTGCCCTCGTCTAGGGATAATGGCGTCGCTTATGGCATAGAGGTCATGTCCGGCTGCCATTCTTGAACCTTTAGTGGGTAACCTTGCCTTGTGGTTCAATCGTCTTACTCGGATGTATTTGTCCGAGGTATTCGTCTCTGGCCTCAACGCCAGGTCTTTCTCATCGCTCCAGCCCAGTACTTCTTTCCCTAATCCTTCTTCCTTCTCCTCCTGTAGTGCTAACAGCATTACTTGGAAGTGTTCTGGTTTCAAAACGGTTTGTTCGCGATGCGTAGCTCCCTCCTCAGGACGGTACTCCGGCCGTCTACTTAGCGCATCAGGCTTTCCGCCCTTGGTTCCTGGTCGGTAAACAATCTTAAAATTATATTCCGCCAGTTTCTGAGCCCATCGGATTTGACGTCCGCTCCAAACCTTGGAAGTAAGGAAGTATTGTAGGTTTTGATGATCGGTGTAGACCGTCACAGGTTTCTCCGTGCCTACTAAGTACTGTCTCCATTCTTTGAATGCTTCTAGGATTGCAAGCAGTTCCTTGTCATGAATCTCGTAGTTTCTTTCTGCCGAGTTCAACTTTCGTGAGTGGAAGGCAACTGGATGTAGCCTTTTTTCCACAAACTGTGACAAGACACAGCCTAAGGCAAAGTCGCTTGCATCCGTTTCTACCACCGTCTCCCGGTCTGGATAGAAATGTTGTAGAATGGGCGCAGTCGTAAAGCGATGCTTTAACTCTTTGAATGCTGATTCTTGCTCAGCGCCCCAATGAAAATCCTTTGGATTTCCTTTTAGTGTCTCCGTTATAGGTTTACACACTCCGGAGAAACTTCGTATAAATCGTCGGTAAAAATTGGCAAATCCAATGAATATCTGGACTTCTTTTACCGACGCCGGCGATTTCCAACTTAATACGGAGTCGACTTTCCTCGTGCTCATAGCCACCCCTTCGACAGATACCATATATCCCAGGAATTCTACCTCCTGGACATGAAAGACTGACTTTTTCAAGGATACAGCTAGTTGGTAGTCGGCGAGTCTTTGCAAGACTTGATCGACTAACTCGACGTGACTCTTTTCATCCTTTGAATATATCAAAATGTCATCCAAATAGCAGACCACTCCGTAGTCCAAAAATTCATGCAGGACTTGGTTCATCATATCTTGGAAGGTTGCGGGAGCATTAACGAGCCCAAAAGGCATTACCTTGTATTCGTAATGGCCGTATCGAGTTCGAAAAGCCGTCTTCCACTCGTCTCCTTCTTTAATTCTTATCAGATGATAGCCGTCTTTCAGATCAAGCTTTGTGAAAATCTTAGCCCCAGCTACCCGATCTCTGAGCTCGGACATCAGTGGCAGTGGGTGCTTGTTCAAAACCGTAATACGGTTGAGGTTTCGGTAGTCTACAACTAACCGAAGTTTGCCGTCGGGTTTCGGGACGAACAGCACTGGTGCGCCCGCGGGGGATTTGCTCCTTGTGATTTTTCCTTGATCCATCATCATTTTAAGGTATTCTCTTAATGCGGCAAGCTGTTTTTCTGACAAGGGGTAGATTGGACCCCAGGGCGCTTTCGCGTCGTCCTTTAGTTCGATTTCATGATCGAACGTCCTCCGGGGCGCCAATTTTTCCGCTGTCTGTGGCAAGAATAGGTCCTTGTGTCGCCAATATTCTTGAGGTAGCGATCCCAAGACTATATCGTCGGGACTTTCACTAGCGCCAATTCTTCCAATATAGGCGGCGTTTTCGTCAAAGGCTACCGTCTCATCGTATTCGAACATGTCGGCTATTCCTTCGTCTTCTTCCACACATTTTTCGCAACATTTTGCGTCGAACGACCATTCTTTTGGGTCTTCAATGTGGGATATAGGATGTTCCTCATGCCACCAGCCGAATGGTATGATCATCCCGTATGATCCAAGTTCTGCTATTTCGCAGGTTATCTCAGACAGATGTTTATTTCTTCCTATTTCTAACCACAAGGGATGGGTGTAAAACTTCCCTCCGGAGACTGCTGCGGTCCCATCAAACCCATAAATTTTGACCGCGTCCGACCGTTGTGTGAACGGTAATCGGTGTTCCTGTACCAATCTTTGATTGATAACGAACACATTAGAGCCTGAGTCCAATAGGACTTTAATTCTTTGTCGCCTATGGTTTAAAAAGAGGTAGGCGTCTCCCTCAGGGCAGGAATATCTTTTAGGTAGAGACGCGTAAAGCTTGCGTCTTCGCGGCTGACCGCGATCTTCTTCTGGCTTTCGTTTTGGCATTATGTAACAAGGTGTTTGTTACCATGCCCGCACGGTTTCGACCATTGAGGTCTCCTCAGACAAACTGAAATTTTCTTGGTATATCGGGCAGCCCACTACTAGCGGTCTTTACCTCCTGCCGAGGAGTTCCCATACCTTCCACTTTTTCTACCTGTGGAACCAAACTTGGGGGTCTCTGCCATCGTCCAGATATCATGGGGACAAGAGCCGGGTGCGTAGGGCTGGTCGGCTGTCCCTTTGATAACCTTCCCGGGCTTATTATCCACCCTCGCTTAACCGTAGACAGTGTCCTCATTTTATCGGGTGCCCGTCCAGTACCAGCGCGGCACCTAAGAAGTAATAATTAGAGATGAGGTCTAGAGCTCTTGTGCCTATTGGCCGAAGATACGCCTCGCTCGTCTCTCTAAGTCTCTCATCTTAGCCCTACTGTCGCTCCTGTCGGTACCCTTGGTGCTGTCTGTTTCCTGTCTAGGTTTTGGTCCTTATCGGAGACCTTTCAGATTCCAGGTCACGTGCCTGACTACCCAAACAAGCATGTGTCCGGGACATTGGGGCGAAACATACGTTATTACCTTGGGAAGCATAGAGGCGCCGCCAATGTCACCATTGCTCTTTGTTAATCCTCTTGTCTTAGCAAGAGGGACGCGTGTACTCCCACTCAGGTCGTCCAGCATGGTTGCTTGCCTCGCTTCGGTCTCCTGTCTTGCCGTTGATTTCGATTCCTAGAGACCATGTGTCTACTAGACTACCCGAACACCGTCGTTGTCGGTACCTTTGTGAAGACTTATGTGATTTCTTCGTCTTCACCTAATTCCCACAATCGGCTGGTGGTTCTGACCTGTCCAGCTTGTGCGGGTTTTCGAGCAGGTCTTGGTGGTTTGGCGGACCTTGCTCGGTTAGGGCCCATTCGTAATGGCCTTCGGCTGACTGTCGCTGCCGATACTTGAATGTTCCCATAGCACGTCTTATATGTGTGGTTCTTTTTTCCACATCTCGTGCAGTTATTGTCCTTTTTTCTCGTATCAATGACGCTTTGCGAGATTCCTTGGTGTGCTTCCGACCAATTCGAGTGTGTGATCGGAGCACTTCCTCCTAATTTCTTAGTTGGCCGTTCCGACTTGTGATCTTCACGTTTCCTTTTTCGTGAGGGTCCTCCACCTCCTTTTATATAAGCCTTATCTCTTCGTGGCTTATCCAGCCTTTCGTCTCTTGAGGATTTGTCCTTTGTATCCTTAGAGGAGGTGTGTCGGGAACTGCCTTCTTTCAGTAACTTTTTTCGGTACTGAAGGTCTTCTTCTGCCCGGCCGGCTTCTATTACAACATCCTCCCATTCCTCGTCGGTATCGAACTTCTGGAAGGAGATACGGGTGAGAATGTCTTCGGGCAAGTTTCTTTCAACTGTCTCTCTCCATGATTCACCTGTCATATTGGCTTTGTTATTCAGGTTGTGCATGATCCGGAGGTAGGTTTGAATGTTGCCCTTGTATTTTACTTCCTTCATGTCCCGCAGGGCTTGTCGTCCCTCCTGTAGAGGCGCAAAGGCCTTTCCTATTTCGTACGAGAAGCGGGTCCATCTTCGAAAATTCCGATTTTGGGTTTCGCCCTGTAGCCCGTCCATCTTTCTCCGGTACCATATCGTGTATGGTGTTACTACCTTTCCCTTGGTACGGTTGAGGGCGTATATGACCCGTTCCCGGTCATCTCTCCAAATGTGAGGATTTCGGTCGAAGTAATCGATACATTGCTGAAGCCAAATGTGCACATCCTGGTGCTTTTCTCCTTCAAAAAGCGGTGGTGCCTCCGCTGGCCGTTTTGTGTTTACCACGAAGGCTTCCGCCAGAACATTCGCCAGGTCTGATTGTTCTGGGGTTAGACCCCTGCGGCGCCTTTCTGGCCCACCGCCCCTTTTTCCTTCAGCGTCATGGTCGCTGTCGTCACCGTCGTCATCACTAGGGTATCCCCCTCCTTGTCCAGGTGGTGGAGTTGCGTCTGAGGTCCCTTCCCGACTAGCTTGAGGTTTCTCAATTTGTTTTCCTTTTTCTTGCCTAGTCGGTCTGGAATAGTACTCATCATCATCTTCCACCGACTCCATCCTTACACGCTTGCTGGCTTCCGGTTTTTCCTTCGGGGTCTCTTTCTTTCTCGAGGAAACCAGAAGTTCTTGGACCGCTTCACCAATCTTTTTGAGTTCACTCTGTTGAGACGAGAGTGCCTCACGAGTCTTCTTTGCCTCGTTTTGAAAGAGCGCATCTCTTTCTTTGAAGGCACTATTTACCTTCCGGTCTCGGTCCTTCATTTCCTTTCTGATTTCTTCTACTGCTTGTTGTAGAAGAATGTCCCGTTCAAGCGTGGTCTGGTGTAACTGTGAGGTAACCCCTTCGTGATGTTCTTGTCTGGCAGCTTGTTGTGCCAGGTTTTCCGCAATTTCCCTTACTATTCTTTCTTGTAGAGACTTTACTTCGGTCTCTACTCCCTGACACTGCATCAACAGGACCCCTATATCCTGATTATGGAGTTCCTTTCCTTCGGCGATTTGTCTTTGAACTTCAAACAGCCGGAGCGCGTTTTCCTGTTGAGCTCCCGTGAGCTGGGCAAACGCTATGTTTGCAGAGTCGATAGAGGATGTAATGTCTCTCCGGACATCGCGTAATACCACTCCTACTCTTGCAGCTAGCCTTGCCAAGTCGGCTGCCTGGTCCCTTGGCCTCGGAGTAGATGAGCGGGACGAGCTGGGAACACTTGATGCCCGTGACCCGTCTCTTGGGGGACGCCTTATTCCCGGGGGGAGCGATGAAGGTTGGCTCGGTGCATTTTCTCCTTCGCTCCCGGTGTCCATCGCATCTTTATCCTTTAATTTTTTGGGAGGTTCTCTCCATGGCACCGGCGTTCCCGGACCTTCAGGGAACCACGATGACGATGGTTCTGTCATCTTTTCCTATAATGGGACTCGGTCTTAATGAGAGTTCGGGTGGTTCCCGAGCCTCCACGCCAAAGGTATAGTAGGTGTAAAACTACTATCAAAGGATCCCTCTTCACTGGTGTCCCAGTCGAGGAAAGGTTTCCAAACGAATTCTGGCCCGTACCAGGTTTCGTAAAGCTTTTGAAATTGTTCCTCCGTCGGAACTAGAGTTGGGTCGGTATACCACGAAGGAGCTTCTTGTTCCAGAAATGGTATTTCTCGGAGCTCCGACAGACCGGGTAACACTGACCAAATAGTGGGGTAGTGTACCTTAGTTGGGGGTTCGAATATTGAATTGGTTCGGGAGAGTTCCTCAAGGGTGTCTAAACCGACCGTATCATCAATCGCAGGGTAGTGTACCGTATCATCAATCGCAGGGTAGTATACCGTGCCTTCAACGGACTCGTCGTCTGCGTGACTCGAACTCATGCGCTTGCTTAGCGTAGAGTGGTGACCTGACTTATTTAGTGAGCCTTGGTAACAAGGAGAGCTAACAATATAGTGTTAGGCGGAAGCCGACTCTGAGTAATTGACGAGAAGACTTAGGCCTGAATCTTTCGTAGTAGACGGAGACTTGTCTAGGAAGGCTCGGAATCGTTCTTTTCGTTTATGACTACTAAGAACTCGCTTAATCGATAAGGGAAATAATTTTAATAAAGATTCGTAGGTAAAACAATGTTATATTGTTAAGGTCTCTTCTCCGTCGCTTGTCGAGGTCTAAAAGCTTGGGAGGCACTTCGATATTTATATCCCGCGTCTGAGTGTTCGCGGACTACATCTAATCCTCCTATAACTAAGTATCTATCCAAGATTGTACGCTAACGTCTCGTGGTCTTTGACAAGTGCGAACACTGTTTGACCCTGAATTCTCACAAACCATCTTCGTTCTCATAAACTCTTTTCCGTCTAATCGTAGGATGCGTGATTATCCTCGAATGACCGGCCTTCGATTTATAGAGACGAGTAGACTCCTGTCTGAGACTTCAGTCGTCTTGACTATCGTCCCAGTAGTCTCTTCCGATTTCACATAGTGGCCAGCGTATGCATCGGGTACCTATGCATAATGCAGGCTGCGTAGACAGTGTGCCAACACTCTTAAGTCTACCGCCTATTAGGTCTTCTGAGTCTGAGCAGCTTCCCCTCGGTCCGCCTCGCCTGAAAGAGAATCACCTCTCGAGGGATCCTGTCTCCAGGACCAACCAACATACTGCGGCCTTCAGATAGGTATTGGTGTCAAAACCATCCCCTATGGCCTCCGGGGCACTGTAGGAGTTGTTGCGGATTTTCGAACCGAAAACGTCCCGTTACTTTCGGCCCGTAGTCAGGGTGCCTAACTTTGAAGCCTAGTAACTCAATGCGCCTCCGACGGATTTTCTCCGTTCCACTTCTCAGAGGTACCCAGAGGTGCCCTCTTATATATCCTGCGAACAGCCTCCGGTCGGACGGACGGCAGCGACGTATATGGTGTTATGAAGTGGGCTTCATTGAAGTGACATTATAGTCATGGGACGCAACTCTTCGAAATCTCGCTAAGGACGTGCGGGCCCCAGAACGGGGCCGGAGGGGGGTGTTAGGCTCGCGATAAATGAGGGTCTGTGCGCAGTTACCCTACCGAGAGGTCTGTGCATTTTCTATATGCCTAACATCCATAGGAATCGCGTACCGCAAACCGTATTCCCAGCCGTCTGTTGAAGGGAAAAAGGAGGAACCCGACCGTGCTGATGCTAAGCGAGGCTAAAGCAAAAGTGGGGAAGGAGAAAAACCCAGCGACGAGGACGCCAGGAGGGAGGAAGGAGGGGTCTCATGAGGGTAGACCTCAAGAGAGAAAGCAGGAGAGAAGTTTTGCCGTTGCAAAAAGATAAAGATGATGGCCTAGTCCCCCCCATAGGGGGAGGACCAGACGCGAAAAAGTGGTGATGATTCCTTGGTGTTGAGATTTCAATCACCGGAGGTGTAGCGGAGACGGTCGTTGCTATCTTCCTCGGCCTTTTTTTTTTTTTTTTTTTTTTTTTTTTTATATCATATATTCATTGTTTAAGGTACAAGAACTCGCATGCAGCGCTAGCTATGGCAAAAACAAAACCTGTAAACACGCGCGTCCCTCCTCCGTCTGAGGCAAAAACCAAGAACCCCAAGCCCCTCTGGTATGGAGCCAACCGCACATCTCGTCCCGAATCAAGCCCCCCTTACAACCCAGACGAACTAAGCCCCAAGAGAAACCCAAAACAGGAAAAGCAGGAAGCCCAAGGAAAAATCCCCTCGGACATCTCACTACAAAAGAAACCAAACCCATACCCACCAAACCATGCTCATGGTACGGCCGGCCGCTGAAAAGCTAACCCTAGATCGGGCCCAAGAGAGGACCAGGTGCACCGATTCATGGCGCGACCCCCACCGAGGGGGAAAACTTGATAAGGATGGATCCCGACGGACCGGAGACAATGCAATACCACTCGGCGGGAGAGGAGCCAGGGCTAGGGCCCCCCAGAGAGAGGTAGCAGTAAGGTGCCAGCTGGGGGAGCAGTAGGGTGCTAGCCGAGGAGGTGGTAGTAGGGTACCAGCCGGGGGGCAGTAAGGTGCCAGCTGGGGGAGCAGTAGGGTGCTAGCCGAAGAGGCGGTAGTAGGATACCAGCCGAATGAGCCGAGGGAGGAAGAGGGAGGGGTAGACCCAGATGCCGATACAACTATCGGAAACGTATTCGTGTCTTAACTAGGCGGTCTCCATTAATTCCCGGTACCCACAGTAGATAAAACCACCATAAAGGGCAGAGAGGAGGAGAGAGGCAAAATCGACCGTAGCCTGTTAAAAAAACCAACCACTAACCCCCGACCGTGGTACTAACCCATACCCACCAGCTGGACAAGACCCGGACCCAGCAGAGGGACTGACCCGAACCGATCAGAGGAAAGGAGAAGGAAACCATAGGAATCGCGTACCGCAAACCGTATTCCCAGCTGTCTGTTGAAAGGAAAAAGGAGGAACCCGACCGTGCTGATGCTAAGCGAGGCTAAAGCAAAAGCGGGGAAGGAGAGAGACCCAGCGACGAGGACGCCAGGAGGGAGTAAGGAGGGGTCTCATGAGGGTAGACCTCAAGAGAGAAAGCAGGAGAAAAGTTTTGCCGTTGCAAAAGGATAAAAGATGATGGCCTAGTCTCCCCCGCAGGGGGGGACCAGATGCGAAAAGTGGTGAGAATTCCTTGGTGTTGAGATTTCAATCACCGGAGGTGTAGCAGAGACGGTTGTTGCTATCTTCCTCGGCCGTATCGGCCTTCTTATATAGACCTCTCCTCACAACCCTAACCCTGATGACTCATAGTCCTCGAGTCATCTAATCATATCATATACAAGTCATATGACTCCCATGAGTCATACGCGCGAAATCCATGACTCATAATCGAGTCATGTGCGAAACATAACAAATCATAACATAAACAAGTCATATGACTCAAATGAGTCATACGCGTGAGATCCATGACTCATAATCGAGTCATTTATGAAATCCTGAGCTACCTGTCACGGATGTGACAGGTAGCTCATAGAACTCCGGGCAGAAAGTAATCCATTAGACTAGTACTACCTGCTAACACAGCCTAATCGAGTAATTCCCATCTAGATGGTAATTCCTAAAAACTTGCACAATTCAGTTGCCGAGATTGGATGTTGCTATTGCTGCTTAGTTGCTTTTTTCTACTTAGTACTGGCATTAGCATTTATTGTATGAACCAGCTGCTCGATAATGCAGTCATCCTAAAAGAGACTGAAAAAAGCTGTCAGTGTCAAGCTGGTGCCCGATGCCACTCTCGGCCTACTCACATGCTCCACATACTCCATATGCCTACAGCTGACCAGGTCAATTATCTCTGGCTTGGTGGTAAAGGTAGATGCTTTTAAATCATCACTTCTATTCTAGGATCCTTGGGGTACTGTGCTTTTCGCCTGTTTCACTGGAGGCTGAATATTGAAATTGTATTTTGAAAGAGGTTTCCGAGATCGTTTGGCTGACATGATTTCTTCTATTGTGAAAATAGGCTTAAGGTATAAATGCGGGAATTTCAATTGCAGTTGACTGGTAACGTAAAGTACGGGGAAGTGGGACATCACCGGAAAGCGGAACAACACAACTAAATTTCAAAAGTAGTTATAACTCCATCAGTTCTCAACCAAATTGGATAAAATGAAAAGGAATAAATACACAAAGGGCATGGGGAGGTACCTGTGAATTAAAATTAATTAAATAAAAAAACAATTCTAAAGATAATTCATAAAAAGGTGAAAACAGGACAATTAGAGACAAAGTAAGAAGAGGCAAAAAGAAAAGACTTTGGATCACATAAAACTATGTGGAAAGGGATATTAAGTAACCTTCTACTATTTGAAGTAGTAATGGGGAGCACCACTTGTAGTTGGTAGAGCTAGTGAGATGATGTGGTAGAGAAGGTAGTAGATAATTTGACAATATTATAATTACTTGTGATTGTAAGAATTCTTGAAAGAACAAAGAACAATATAAGACTAAAAACCAGTAAAGTAAAAGTACCATAAGGCCTGCATTCTCCTGAGCTTTATATTTATAATATTATAGTTTAAATTATTTTCCACTACTGGTAAGCATTAGATTAGCTTTTTGTATACTCTTATTCCAATTACTATTTTCTTACATTTCCCATGTACAAACCATCTCTGTTCTGGTAATAACATAAGCAGAAATTAGATAAATCTAATCTAGATTGTAAAGAACAGATATAGCTTTTCTACTGCTAATATTGTAGACTTTTTACACAATTTCAACTCTAGTCTATCAAGTAGATTGAAATCATTCAATATAAGAAACTACTCTGTAAAGTTTGATTGTAGGACTTCCTTTAATCATGGTAAGACTATCATTAGTACTATAGAAGAAGGGTGTACCATCTGATAATAATTAATTCTGTAAAGTACATTGAGTATTACAATAAGAATTGTTTTTAAAAATGTAGTAAAGTGTTATAAAAAGGTTAGAAATAATATGTAAAGAGTAAAACATCAAGTCAAATTCTAAAATACGGTAGCTATATAATCTATATTAACAGATCATCTATCTACTAAAACTAGCACTCAGCTTGTAGTAATATATTTCAATAGTAATATTAAAAAATGTACATAATATTTATAAATAGTTATTTCTAAGAATATTTTACATCTAAGGTAAGTAGATATAATAGGAGTATAGTGCTAGTAAAATAAAGTTTTTATTCTAATAAAATAATATTATGATGGCTTTGTGAGTGGTATTGTAGGAGCGATTAACTATTTTGAACTAGATAATACGTAATAAAATACTAGATATAGAACTACTGATAGAATATTTTACTTTAGTGTAGAACAATTTAAATTATCCTAATTTGAGTCCTAGAAGTACACTAACCTTATACCAACTTCATCTTAGTTATTATCTGTCTTATGTTGTACTGATTCTTTTCTAAAAGTGTTAATATTACAAGTAATTAGAATACTATAAAATTCTCCTTCATCTTACCTACTCTATTGTCTCACTACTCTTATAAACTTTAAGTATTATCTCCCATACTATTCATACCAATACAACACTATACAGTAGCCCATTCCACATGGTTTTATGTGATCCAAAGCCTTTTCTTTTTGCCTCTTCTTACTTTGTCTCTAATTGACCTGTTTTCACCTTTTTATGAATTTTCTTTAGAATTGTTTTTTTATTTAATTAATTTTAATTCACAGGTACCTCCCCATACCCTTTGTGTATTTATTCCTTTTCATTTTATCCAATTTGGTTGAAAACTGATGGAGTTTCGGCTACTTTTGAAAATTTGGTTGTGTTGTTCTGCTTTCCGGTGATGTCCCGCTTCCCCGTACTTTACGTTAGTGAGATGTAGTTTGAAGTCACATGATTGACTACCTATATTTGGTTAAATCATTGATGCTAATACATGAGAGAGATTTCACTCATATCTTAATGTGGACTAGGGGATAATACAATATGTACTAGGAGGTTGACAAAGATCGGGCACACTTCCAAAACCAGAAGTGGAGATTGTATGAAGACCAAACTATATTTGGAAATTCGAGTGATATCGGGTGATCATGTTTTGGTGTCGGCAAAAGGTCAGGTGCACTTTTGCACATAGAGGAGGCAATTTTTCCATTAACTAAAATTGTTCGGGCAGATTGAGCGATATTAAAAGACTATGTTTTTATATACAAAAAGAGAGATATAAAAAAAAAAAAAAAAAAAAAAAGCTCAGTATCTTGTAGGCCCCCCTTCCGCATCGATCACAGCTTGAAGTCGTTGGGGCATGCTTTGAATGAGGTTTTCAAGCCTCTCGTTTGGAATTGAGTTCCAAATAGTGTTTAATGCGACCTCAAGGGTAGGAATATCAGCAATTCTTCCCCATGTTTCCCCCAATTTGTTCTCGAGATCAAGCCATAGGGCTTCGATCAGGTTCAAATCGGGTGACTGCGCTGGCCATGGTATCGATTCCATTTCATTTAGGTTTCGATATCGTGTAGCAAACCCTTTATGCCCTGGCGCCCCATCCTCAATTACCGCTGCCCACCCATAAGCTTCACAGCAACGATGCCAGAATGGGATAAGGTGAGGATGCATAATTGTTGTAACATAGAGGGCAGAATCAACATTAGCTTTACTAGGAATAAAGACTAACTTAGACTTCATAGTCCCACAGAAACCGCCCCATATCATCTTCGTTTCCCGACCAGACTCGAAGGTTTCATCAATGCAATCTGCATGATACTCCTCCGACACCTTCCGTGTCACCCAGGGACGGTTACCAAAACCAGCCGTGGAAAAGGATGATTCATCTGTCCAGAGAACACGAAACCAGTCTTCGTAGGACCAGTTCAATCGTTCTCTACACCATGCAACACGTATTGGCCTATTGGCTGCACGAATTGCAAATTTTCGTCTCAGAACGCGTCGGTGATATCCCATCGATTCCATGACTTTTTTTACTGTTCGTGGACAGCAGGCTAAACCTAATTCTAGGCATATCTCATCCCAGCTCAAGCGACGTGTCCTTGAGTCGCGTGTTACGAAGGCCTCCAATTGCTGCTTTTCGGCCTCATCGAAAATGGGACGCCGGCCGGTACGAAGACTATTCGAAGGTGTGCCATTCGCTTTTGTCCGCTGGTATATCTTGGAGCTCCTGTTAGCTTTCTGCATTTAATTAAATAGAACACATACTTACCTTTTGGCAGGTTCTTCGATCAATGTTCAGGTGTTGTCCAATCTTCGTCCATTTCCATCCAGCTTCATCACGGAGAGTAATGATCTTAATGCGCTCATCACGAGTAGTTTCACGATGTCGAACACCGACTGGGTTGTGCTCATGAGTGCCGGTTTGTTTCATGGTTTCTGCAATTCACAATACTCACGACACAGTTTTGGAGAGATGGGAGTGACCGGTGGTTACAGTGGTTCAACTAACATACAAAAAAAGGGGTACTGTTGCCGGACAGATATTACAGGGATGAGAACTTGTGTTACAGCGCCAGAAATACCCTTACACCCGAGTACACTTTATCCTTATCAACACCCATATGTAGATACGGGCGTCATGTCCGTCATCACAGATCGTAACAAGCCTCCCCTCCATCCTCGAGAACAAGACAAAATATATATTCGATTTCTGTCCTTTCTCTCATTCCAGGGAACACCCAACCCATGCTATTCCTGCCGGGTTTACTATTTTTGAACAGCCATAGTATAGTATTCAGGACAGCTCTTTCGCCCACGTTAGGCAGCTATTTATCTAGCCTTGCACCCACGGCTGGTCGTCAAATTTGCACACCCCTACCACCAAACTCCCGAAAAACGAACATTCACCTTGACTCCAACCACAATCACCAATCATCAACTCCCCAAGCGAGCACCACCACTAACAAACATATCGAAATGCTCGCTGAAACCGAAACTCCCAGCACTGTCGTTAAAATGCTAGCCACAATGCTCTTCAGCATCATGTTAAGTATCATGTTATTCATGACTAACATAATTCCCACATCCATGACCGGATACCTCGCGGCCCTCCTTCCTCAAGGGGTATTCCCAGAAATGCTCACCCCATACTGCATTAATATCCGCCTCTGGTTTAGTATCATCATCACCTGTTCCAGTTACGTGAAACCTTATTACGGTATGCTCACCAAGCTCTTCATGTCTGTGGGCGCAAGTTTTGCTACGCGGGAACCTACCTACGAATCATTAGCGCTTAGTGAGCAAGAAATGTCAAGAATAGGGGGCTTGCCTGGCCCCTTTACTCCCACGGAATCGGAGCCAGAAACCCCAGGTACCTCAGCAAGGGATACTAATAGCTCCCCACTGGCTAGAACACCAGTGGCACAGACCACGCCACCGAACAAGTCATGCGCCCCTGGCCTCACTGTGAAGGAAGCTCCGACTTCATCTGGAGAGCCTCCACCCTCCTCCCCCGGCACACTCTCGGAAGCAACTAAGACAAAATATCACTCTTCCGACTCTAAAGAGAGATTACCCGGAGGTAAATCTCCACGGGGTGGGAGCGGTGTAGATAGGGATTCTCCGTATGCTGAAGCCCCACCAGCGCCAGCACCAACATTTCGTCGCTCCCTCAGGTGGCATTCCGGAGGAAAGTATCTAGACGGGACACCCATCCCTCCAAGGCTCAAACTGAACACATATACAGTGGAACCACTAACTGCTCCCAAGAAAGTTACTGCCCCTTCCCAAGAAGAAGAAACAAATACCACGTCTCCAGAGAAGAATAAGGAAAGAGGCCAGAGAGAGGAACTAGATATCAGTGGCCAGCTCTCTCTCGAAAGTAACCCATCACTTCCCTTCGCACCATCACAAGATACTCTCGGCAAGAAAATTGCCCTAAGAGAAACGGGTCCTCCCTTACAAGAGCCTCTCACACCACCACCCTCACCATCACCCCGACCAGCCCGCCGCCAGCTACCACACCAATGTCCGGAACAACTCACCTTCCCGCAGAACCAGAACAACGTAAGTAGTCCAGCTTCGACCTCCAATACTGAGAAAGGTACGCCCCTCGAAGATGAAGATACAATCATGCAAGAGGCTTCCCCGTTAGACTCTAGATACATTTCTAACGCTGTGGATAGCTGGGGCACCACACGAGAGCCTGTCAACAAGGAAGGAATGGTGATTGCGGTAAGCACAAGCCGGAGTAATGACCGGAAAGCAAGCCTTTACGGTGGAGATGATTTGGACGGGGTATTGGAGGAGGATGTCATCCGAATTACGAACTTGTTGGCCACTGCACTGTGGGAGGTCTGCGAGAGGAAGTTGGCTGTAAATTAGTAGCACTTTAGAAAGTACAGTAGTCGGTTTACTCGTAGACAGAAGCGTGAGTTTTACAGTTATGGTGGTGGGTCCCTATGACGCTAGACCTCTCCTTTGTATTACCAAGTGTTTGGCTAACCCCCCGTATCGTAGATCTGAAGGCGTTGGTAAAAAGAAACTCAGTGGTGAGGTGGACACGTGACGGCCCTAACCCACCAATTCGGTATCTCGTAGACTACTCGTAATACTGTTGCACTCTAAGGATGCATCTTCCTACAGAGAGCCACTATTACAAGTTATACTGAAATAGACGTACAATAGCTTATAATAATATTATTATATTATAAATATTTTAAGTATAGGGTTGGCCTTCTTTCACAGTGTACAAGTAGTATAGTATTCTATTTGTTTATGTTAGCATTTATTCAAACTTTTAATGACTTTAAATTCTATGTTAATTATTACTCATATACTACTTGTACAATATTGTGACAAAAGTAACCATCACTTGCTCTTTTTTTTTTACCAAAAGTGGTTCTTACAACAATATAATAACTTGAATGCCATGTCAACATCAATTAATTCTATATTAATCCCTCTTGGCAGGCAAGAGGCCCTGGTATGATACAGACTTCACAATACCCCAATTCCAGTGAAATCAGATGTGTCTTGCATTATTAGTTAGGCTCCCTGAGCCTCTCTTGCTTGTGGAATAGCCATTTCACAATTAATCGCAGTCATAAAGACACGAATTAAATTCCTAGGTTACCGGCTACTCAGAGCTATATTTTGGTAATAATTGGTATTGAGGTTCTCGAATCGGTGAGAATTTAGTTGGGGTTAATTATATGATATATCTGCGCTTCTCACAACAGCTCAAATCCTAACCACAGCCCGAGTGACCCACTGTGACAACGACCCGATCAACTATGATATCGTAAAAAGTTAGTACGACCCAACATCTAACATCTTTAAACCCAACCAGATGCGCTGTCAACGCGCACCGACCCGTCAAATGAGATGCAGCTCCCCCTCATTCTCCCATCTAAAATTACGATACCGACCCCGAGTACTCCACTCACAATGCCGACTACTCGTAAAATGATCCACACCCTTGCAGCTAAGCTATACAAATACCAGCCCAGCCCACCTCCCACTCCGCCCATCTCCCTTCCCCACCCTCCCACTCTCCAAAGTCCAAAGAAAAAGGGGTAGGGGAATGGCAGACTTCTACGCGGGCTACATCTCTGGCGCCATCGGAATCCTCCTCGGCTCCCCTCTAGACATCCTAAAAGTCCACCTACAATCCCGCTCCACTACCACCACTACCACCACCACCACCTCCTCCTCCTCCTCCCCCTCCCCCTCGCTATTCCCGACTGCGACAAGTTACGTCCGCGGCACCGCCGCTCCGCTCCTCGGCTACGGCTGCCTAAACGCGATTCTATTCCACACCTACAACCGCACCCTCTCCCTCCTTTCAACTCCGCAGCAACAGCAGCAACAGCAATCATCGCTAGCGACGATATGGACCGCCGGCGCCGTCAGCGGTGCCGTATCGTTCGTGCTTAGCGCGCCGGTGGAATTGGTCAAGGTCCGGGCGCAAACGCGCCCTGGCGAGAACAGCTATGAAGTCGCGCGTGGGGTTGTCAAGAGGGAGGGGGTTAGGGGGTTGTATTTGGGAGGGGGGGTTACGGGGGTCAGGGATTCGGCAGGTTATGGATTTTAGTGTGTTATTCTCTCTCTCTCTCTGTGTGCGGTCGCTGCCCGGGTATATGGCTAAATGGCTGATATGGGGGTGCAGTTTCTGGGCGTATGAGTATATGAAGCGCCTACTACGATATGAGGAAGCAGCTGGAGGAGGGGGTGGGGAGGGCCAGCGGGCGGCCAGTATGAAGACACTGCTTGCGGGCGGTGTGGCGGGGTGTGTCAGTTGGCTGTCAGTGTACCCGCTCGATGTCATAAAGACCCGGGTGCAGGCGCAGGGCGAGTGCGAGGGGTTATTGGGCAACAGGAGGCTCGGCACTTGGGAGTGCGCGAAGAGCGCTTATGCTGGGGGTGGGGGGAGGGTGTTTTTCAACGGGCTGGGTGTTTGTATGGCTAGGGCTTTTTTGGTGCGTCCCCTACTGGTATGATGGCGGTGATGGGTTTCGATGAGTGAGGGCTAACGATTGCTTTGTTTTGCTGCTGGTAGGTTAGCGCTGTTCAGGTATGTGATTTGATTCGATTTTGTCCGAGTATGATACCAATATCATGATACGCGCCGCCTTCCCGAAGATTAAAATGGATGAACTAACAATGGTATTCGTAGTGGGCTGTTTATGAATGGGTCTTTGAGAGGTTGAAATAGCCATTAGAGTCTGTGTTGCTAGACGATAGAAGTGGAATGGTTAATGCATAACCCTCCCGCATTGCCAGGATGCTACTTCTCGTGAAATCCACCATCTCCGTCGGCCCTGAGGGGGATTGGCGTTTTCCTGACACAGCACAAGATCAGACCTCAGGAAGTGTTGGATTTCATTAACCGGTATGATATTCGCAACTCCGCTAACTTGTCAAACCCAAAACCCATCCTGGGCTGACGGGCTGATTCCCGCGGAAAATCTGGTAACGGTAGTGGGTTTCACCAGATTTTATGGTAGGTTTTGATATCATAATAAAACTCAGAACCGTTCCACAAAAGACCGGTAGGCAGCATGTCCTAAACTATCCCTTTGATCGCACCACACGCAAAACCACGAGCCCAACACCTTTTATTAGTAACTAGGAAACCATAATCAAACACATCTTACAGGCTTAGAAGAGTATTATCATATAATACAGAAAAACAACATACTGGAATATGAATACCATTTGGTAGACGCAGCCTAAAGCACAGCTATCCCTCCGCCCCAACGCAAGAGAGCAACGTTCAACTCCCCTTGACCCGTCCCATCCAAAGCAAAATAGGAGCAATATATAAATATGTAATAGGATATCATTGAAAGGAAAAATTGAACAAAAACCCAATCATCTACGGGGTAAAACCTACCCCACACTCCCCAAGGGCCAAAACACCGAAATCTAGTGCGACTAGAACTGTTGATAACACAACACGACCCCCCTTGCTTCCATTAAAAATTCTCCTTGCCCCTATAAATTGATTAGTCAGGTTCACGGGGAGTAGAGGGGGAATGCCGCACCAAACAAATGAAAACCCTGGCTCGGAATACTGATTGCACTTTACGTGCAATGTAGACCCAAGTGGTTTGGGTCCACAGAAGACTAAAAACGGCAGTTAGCACATATAACTTAAAGGAATTAGAATGGAGGAAACATACAAACTCCGACTTCTGCAGGCTTGTGGATCGCTCGGATACTCTTGAATACAGTATCCCAGTTAGGTCTTCCAAAGTTTGTAGGCGCTCGAAGGCCTGTGATAGCATCCTTCTCAGCGTTCGCGTCGTTAATCATAATATTGGTGGCGTCATCAGGCTTAATCTTGGCCGTAAGGTAGGTGTGAATTTCGATTAGATGACCAATATCCTGGGCCTCGATAGCCAGAAGCAAAGACCGGAACCATTCGAAGGAGCCGAAATCACGGCAAATCCAGAAGAAGTACACTTTATGGAGTCTCGTCTTCTTTTGAGGATAGTTACTCCTGTACCAGATACTCTTCAAGATAGATGCGAAAGGCGTGACACCAATACCAGCCCCAACGAGCACAGAGACTTCGTATTTGAAAACATCCTCAGACGCCGATCCAAATGGTCCATCAATGTAAACTACAGGTAATGTATTAGTAATGTTCTTCCATGCTCCTTTCTAAGGTTTCCAAGAATCGTACCTCTGGGCAAGACTCTACGAATAGCAGGGTCGACATCTTCCTTGGTATTCTTGTCCACACCAATAACCCTAGACTCTCTCCTTTTAGACTTTTCGGCCCTGCCACCCTTCTTATCGATATCACATCCCAACGTCTTTCCTAATGCCTTGGTGAAGTTTCCAACCATGCGGACATGAACGGATATGTAGTCCTCCTCGGGAGCACTGGTGAGTGTGAAAGGGTGATATTGCCAGATGGAAACCTCGGGGCAGCAAAGGAAGATGTATTGCCCAGCCTTGGCCTTTGTGTGTTCCTTCTTGATCTGAATCTCTACCACGTTGCTCGGATGCTCAATAACCTTGCTGATATAGGTCTTATGTTTTCCACGAATCTCCCTCTTAACCCTTTCACCGAGGTACAAGAGACCCCCAAACACCCAAAACTTCCAGAAAACGCCGATACCGTCACAGAATGGTGGGCGATCCGGCTTGATCATACAGAAGGCACCATGGAACGACCAGAACAAGAAGAAAACGAGGAACAAATGGTGAGAATACCTATCAGCTGATCAGCAAAATCATGTCCTATAGTTCCTCATCCGTATTCGACGTACCAAAAGCGCTCAAAGTTTGCCCTACGAGGTTTGTCCATAGCAGTAACAGCCATAATCATTAAGCAGATCAGCATAATATACCCAGTCCAACCCGGGCCAGAAACAAAGTTAGCTTGTAGCCACCCAACGAAACCGAGCTTCTCTTTAATGGCAAGCTGCGCGAAGTTGTTCCAATGGGCAATTGTGTGTAGCCAAGAGAAGAAAACGATGGACCACGCAGTCACTATTGTAAATGTCAGTAAACCACCCCCACAATAATCTCTATCGATGAACTCACTCTTATGGAAAGTTATATTTTTGTCTACGAAAAAGTCAGCCAATGCCAGATATTCGAATTAAACTCATGAAAAGCGTACCGAATTGGATGATCCCATTGAGTGCAGTCTGACGAGCCATAGAAATTAAGTTACGGCACACAGCTATCCCTCCAATCAGTATCCATTTCCAACACATCCACCGCAAGGTACATACGTAGCAGGATAAGAGCGACATCAACATGAAGCACGAGAGCTGCAGACCTCGCTATTGGCAGGGTAACACCAAAAACAGCCCTGGGACCGACGAGATTGTCCTACAAATATTTAGCGCCACATCCTTTTGCCCCCTAGCAAAACTCAGACCTTCAACGTGTAATGCAAGAAGCCAAAGCCAAATACAAGCAAATGTAATAGCACAAAGATAGCGACAAAACTAGAAAGCTGTTAGCATTGTCGTAAGAGAAGAAACGAGATAAAAGCGGACATTCGCCGGTATCCTTCGTTCACCATCCTAGACCCGAAGTTAGCTCCTAAACACCTCCAACAAACAACACCAGGGTCCAAAGCACATACCACCGGTCAATCTTCTGTTTCATAGTAAACCGCTTGTTCTCGTTGTGGGTAACATCTGGAGAGCTCATCTTGGCTGCAAGAGCCGGCCACCGAGACCGCTCCGACTGCGTCCCCGAACGCTGAAAGTTATTCATGGCTATCGCCTCTTCCCGCAGTTTGGGTGGAATTTTGGCGATGGTGCGATCAACGCGCAGGTGTCGGTCTAGAAATCGTTCGTATTCTGGTTATACCTGTCGTGTTCAGGGCCAGCCGAACCGTGAAATAGGATCCAGCAAGTTGAGAGGAAGTTTTCCGCAAGAACTGAGTATTGTTTGCCCGAAACGCTCTGCGTAAATCTGGGAAGATGACGAGCTTGCGTAAGATTTAGTGGTATATGCTGCGAGTACCTGAAGTGGAAAGTGCGGTAGTAGATCCAGCACCACTATTGCAAATGAGAGAATGTAAAAAAACAAAAAAGTTAATTATGTGCAACAAGACAGTTGCCTATGCGGAAGGAAATGGGCGAGAAGGAGTGAAAGGAAAAGTGGGACAAAGAGGATGGAGAGGAAAGGGAGGGGAGGGGGCGATACTAAGGGGGTAAGACAAAAGAAGGGAGCTGAAAGAGTCGATGGGAGGGCTCGGGAAGACAGGGCAGCGGGTGAGTATACTCGAGTACGAGTACAAGTACTTGTACTATCAGCTGGGTATGCACAGCAAACAGCAGCAGAAGCGTGATATTCCCAAAGAAAAGTTGTTTCCCTTACAGTACCGCTCTCTCTCTCTCTCTCTCTCTCTCTCTCTTTCTCTCTTTCTCCGTGTCTTCCGCTTAGTATTCTTCTCGATTCAACCTATCTTGGTGCAGACCTGGAGCCGACGGGGGCCATCGTCCAACTTTTCTATCATTCCATCTTACGAAAGGGTAAAAATCGCCTGATCATCGCCCGTAATCATCAGTCAGGAGTCCTGGCAACATTTGAAGCTCGGCGGCATCAACCCATCCCTGGTAATGCTAAGCTTCCTCTCTCTCGCCCCAGCTTCCCCTAATGCACCACTTCCCCCAGCGGTACCGGTATCTTGTTCCCCAACAGCGCCTGGGAAGAACACCGTGCTGGTACTCATCGAATGAAATGTCTTTTCACGGGTAAGTTCCCTGTTCAAAGTCACCCTTCCTCCTACAGAACTAGAGACTGAACAATTGGATCCAGGATAATCGAATCAATTGAGACTGGCTTGGGTCAGCTGCGACTATGATGGCGGTTAAGGGGCATTTGGGAAAACCTACTTGTGCCTATCGGAGTTTCACAGGGGTTGCTACGAAACGCCAACCTCCAAGGCTCCAAACCCTTTTTCCCATCATACCAAGCTGCTACCGGTAAGTGACAGTTTGATATTCTCAGTAAATAGCCTACCACAGATAACGGGATTCTACACAATCCCACACCCAATGCTGCAGTCGCATCTCGAACCCATCTCAAACAGCCGAACGATTATGATAATCAATTCACCACGAAAGAAGACAACATCAAATCCGCAAAATCGTCCGGGGAGCCCCATAAATTAACCTTGTCGCACGAGTAGAAATAAAATCTCCCTCCTTCTCTCTCCCTCTCCAGAATTATTTAACCGCAATGCTACTGCCCAAGTTCTGCACTGCACACTACAAACTATTATACTCGAGTATGCCCTCCCCGGCAACTTTCGGTACCTACTTAGGGTGCTAGAGGATAAGAAGGGTACTTGCAGGTCTGTCACCCTTGATCGTAAAATGAGGAACTCGCCAATTATATAGTAAAAGCCAAGAGCTTAGTTATCTAAGAAGCCACAGAACATATTATATAATATTATGGGGTTTATAATAGTTGTGGCTTGCGTGTGGGAATGAAATCCAGGCCCCATTGGACGCGCCATCGTTTGAAGAAACCGCACTTTTTCCCATAAATACCGGTAATATTATTAAATTCGCGCTTGCCACGCACTCTTTCCCTTTCCCCTCTCAACATTGCCAAACAGGGCCTCAATGATGGTGTGAACAGGGGCGACGAAGCCACCCTTCTCACCTTCTCACACCACACTCGAGCACAGCGCCGGTAGTACCGGCACAAGTGCCTATTATTCAAGCCGGCGATTGTCGTTTTTCTTGCACTTTCCCCCCATCATAATAATTTACCGGGCCACCGTAGTTCTTATCATACCAAGGCCTTCGGCACTCTCACGACGAAAACCCTTGTGTAACTTTCCCATCTCGAAACCCTGAGTCGATCAATCCAGGCACAAGCACTGTGCATGCTTGCACCCTGCTGGCACCGCACTCGCAACGGTAGACTGCTGGAGCACTGACTTCCGCCCATCATTACACGCGTTCGGGTAACCCCCATGCGAACCGTGGCAAGCCCCAAAACATCAAGAGCTTCAGCGCTGTTACGAGCATCCCCTAGGCCACCTCTATCGTAGCGCGGGAAAAATGTACGAGTACGGTACAAGTACCGACACGGCATACATGTACTCGTACTACCGTAGTACGTCTTAAAGGGGATCGTTTCTAGATGCGGGTATACGTACTGTACAAGTACAAGTACCGACATACAGTACCAGCGACTATCAAGAGCACAATCAAAGGGTAAAAAATGGTTTGTGTTCTCTCCTCGCGACACTTGCTTCTCCTGTGTGCGCTGTGCTGAGCTTCGGTCGGAGGGCCTCGTGCCACCCTTCCGAAGGCAAATCGGGCTCCCAGGGTTTGCTATGCCGGTACGGCACTCGTGCAAGTACTTGACCACAGCATTGACAAGGGACATATTGAGTGTTCTCCGTGCGTTCTTGTGGTGTTTTGGCGTCATTCACACGAAGCTTTAGCCGTGTGATCCCGTTCATGGACCAATGCTTCAGTACTGAACCTGGTGCTTAAAAATGTCAATTGGCTACGCTCTGCCCTCAGGACGAAGAACCCAGCATTGGTGCGGTTTCCTACACACCGTCAACTATCACTACAAGTAGCCCTCCCAGTTTGGGCATCCCACGTGCCCGTCCAACTTCCTCCCCACCCCGTCCCCCACCCCCACCCGCCAGCCCGGTCCCGAGGAGAAGAAACGAAATTAGAGGTAATTCCACACTCTGACGTCCCTGCTGGGAGCTCGGAAATCGGCACCGAAGGCTGATGCATATAGTAAGTTAGTACATAAAACCCGTAGGGCATGACAGGAGAAAGCGAGAGAATTGGCAAAAATTTGATAAGCTCTAAGTTAGCAGTATGAGAATTTCTAGCGATACGTCTCGGGGCCCCAATTATTCCTACCATTCTAGGTTTTCGGACACCACCGCTATGTAGTGAAACGGCATTTTGGTTTTATCATAATATTATCACACGATAATATGATACCACTTTAAACAAGGACGGGCGGTCTTGCAACCTAGCTTGTAGGGTGGGCATAGCTTATCACTCGGAAACATCAAATCAGATTGTTGAAAACCGAGAAGAGATATCGACGAGCAAGAGAGGAATTAGGATAGAAGTTCACCACGGAGGTACAGCGCCTAAGTTTTGTATGTTACACTCGAGACTCACACAATACCCACAGCTAGTGTAACATACAAAACTTAGGCGCTGTATCTCCGTATTTGACTATATAGCACTCAGAGTGTGTTACTACCGTATATACCCAAGTACGGTATCATACCGGTAGCCCCTATATGTGTTGTCTGTATTGGGACCCCCACGGACCTCTCTCTACTAGTCCGCTAGCCCATCAGCCACATATTCCAGACACTCTGATACTAGCCCGATTATAGTATCATATCCCCCCATATTTCAACACAGATGAATGAAGCTACGAGTAGAATCTTCATGAACGTTGCCTGGGCGGCGATATCTCGAAGCTAGACCGAGTAGGACGCTTTAACCCACATCACACTTTCGACAGTGGCGTGCGAGCACTCGTACATATCACGATATAACTGTTTCGTAATGTTGGCGGTGTGAATAGCTGCTCAAAACCTCATCCAACAACATATCCTCCAGCGGACGTTGATCAGGAGCACCGTAGGCCTCTAGGAGGCTAGGTACGTAAGATGATTGCAACCGATAGAGTCTTCGCATCAGGATGTAATCCCAGAATGTAGATGACCGGCTGTCCTACACGCAATAATCCTTTGCCCCTTGGGGTATGTCCTAGGTTCGAATGCTTCGAAAAATGTTCAAGCGCAGTTCCACTCCATAGTGACCGTTCAGCGAACCATATGCAGACCTGGAGATGTTAGGAGGTAGTATCATATTTCGGTTGATAGTACTTGGTAGCTACTCGGATACCTTCCGCCAAACCCGGTAGCTCCGACATGTTACCAGACTACACACTTCTGGGGTTCTTATACAACCCCCTCCCCCCCCCCCTCCGGGATACCCATGAGACCTCTAACCCCCGCCGAGGGGAGGGGATAGGGATGCAAACCAGAAATTAAGCTTTGCTCTTGTAGCCAGATACCTCTAACTGACTGTACGAGTAACCCCCCCCCTTGCCCTTGATTACTACTCCTGGTGGTCACGTGCTGCATATTTTCAAAAAAAAAAAAAAAGGTGAATTTCAGTACTTGATTGAGTGATGGGTGGTGATTTTGGCGTAATGGTGCTAATGCACACCGGTATCGTACATATATAGTGCTCAAGTATATTCACTCTGGCTCGCTTGAATGTTCGGCCATGCAACAGTTTTTCCCCTAACAGTTAAGTATGATACCTGTTATCTCCCCCTCGATGTCGGCGACCGGGAAACTTCTACCCTATCGAGAACCGGTATCATACTCCGCCACGACGGCCCGCCAAGAGAGTACGGTATTCAGGGTGGCAGTGGCGTAAGTCTTGAGAGGTACTATCAGGGAGCGGAGTGGTTTGGGAACGGGTACCCAGACTCGGCACCTCTACCGGTACACCGATATCTGGAGGAGCGAGGCAAGGTGCCGCACATTGAGCACTACAGCATTGTACTCGAGCACTGTATCGTGCCTGAGCTCTAGAGGAGAGAGATACCAGTAGTCTAGATATATCTAACAGAGCACCACCCTGACGGTGAGCTTGGCGAACAAGTCCAACCCCTCATGGTCGCGGTACCAAATCCCGGTCGCACGGTCCACGAACTGCAGGCAGGGAAAACGGTACTATAAGAAAAACATTACCGGTGCGAACCCCTGGATATCTAGCTGCGGGACTGTATGATACATATATTACCGGTACGGTATTCGACATGCAACTTATATATTATGATGCTATCATAACCCGGACAAGCTGGGGAATTAGACTAGATTTCCCTCGAGCCGAGGATAAATAAATTATATTGAATTTCCCTCGAGCCGGGTTTGTGACAAAGAGAAAGCGGCATCTAGAAACCCTAACCCACGAATAATAAGGTTATTATCTCATCGCTCGACGCACCTGTCTACTGTCTGCTTTCTTTCCCCGATTTCTCGTTCCATGGTTCCTAACTGCTGACTGGCTGACCACTGAGTGAGCTAGGGCACGTACGGTAGCTCACTTGCTTCGAGCAAGAAAAATCCATGGAGGGGAACGCTTCCGGCGGATCGTGAATGTAATCCACCAAACACATGAGATAATAATAATATTTTCCTTTTCTTTTCAGGAGACAATCACCTGGTACCGGAACCGGTCAGCAGCACATGTGCTCGAGTTAGACTACTGTACTCGTGATTGAACGACTTTTTCGAACACGGCCACTACTCGAGTACGATATTGCGTGATACTGAGATTTAAGCAATTTTGGCGGTATGCAGTACTAGCAGCCGGTGGCAGCTGGGGGCGTTCGATTGCGGGTACTCGAGTACGGTACTGCACAGCAGCAGCAGCAGCGGTATCTTCCTGCCGACAAAACCCTCGGAGCGGTTCAATCGTTGGGACTAAGGGGAAAAAAAGTTTCTTCTAGAAGGAGAGACATGGGATGACAGGAAGGCGAGATTACAAGTACTAGCACAAGTACCGTACCCGACTACAGTACACCCCCTTTCTTTCATGTCACAATATCACGGTATTTGGAATCGGAGCATATGCAGTACCGGTACCCGTGCTCGAGTAGATGTGCTTTTGTGATCAGGAGGAAAAGTGGTCCTTTTGTTTTATTTTGCTTTTTTCCCAGGCCGGTCCATGATACTTGCGGGGACTTTCTCCTGCGGGAAAGCACCAATTGCTTTCACTTGCGCAAGCACTCGGTGCTGTACAGTACTCGTACGGTACTCGAGTACCGGTATGTGCATTGGGATTTTAATAGGAGCACTGCCATGATTCGACTCGTGGTCGCTGGAAATTTGATGCCTCTAAGGGTAACCGCGTCCTTAAGTTAAGATGCTTCGTATTGACGGCCCTCTCCTCTCTTCACCCTGCCTCTCTGCCTCTCTACCTGTGCTGCCAGAAATCAGTGGCGGGTTAGTGTTCGAGGAAGACGGTAAAAGCTTTGTTGTATCATACTATCCGAGTGCACCAGGAATTCCCAGATAAGTTACATAAATTTATCGCATCGCACTCGAGTCTCGGCATGCCCCACCAGCAGCTATCATAATTGTCTAAGGATAGTGATGGAAAATCTCAATACAGGGCAAAGTTTGGTCTGGCGTGCTGACGAAAGCATTTTTTTCACCCTTTTTTCTATTCCGAAATTTATCATGTTATGGTGACCGAGTGTCCTCTGGTGGTTAGTGAGTGGCAGAGTTCGTATGCGTGAAGGGCGCAGCTTGGATTGAACCTGCTTCCGTTGCTCAGCCTCCACCCTTGTCAGATAGAAGGGTGGGTTAGTAGTTCCTATGTGTCGGCATGGCGGGGGAGAATGGTTGAAAACATCCAGATGCCCCTCCTTGAACATCCATCCATTTACCTGCAACACAAACTTACCCTGATTTTTACCACCAGACACTATCATACAAAGCTTTCTGCGACCCTCTGACAATCTCGCCCCGGGCGGACATTTTTATTTGAGCAAAACTCTCGCCACGGTCACCTATCTTGTTCCTTTTTTTTGTTCCCAAATCTGGTTCCAGGACTTAATCCGATATTTGTTTGGTCTATCCTTAAGCAAGAGGAAGGGGGAACGAGAGAGGGAGCTTTCGATAGACACGCCATTCCGGATCAGTATAGCTGATTGATTTCTACTGCGGTTCGGAAAGGGTCCTCCGGGCCTACGGTATCTTTTTTCTGCTGTTTGTTGGGTGATTGCTCTAGCTGCTTGCAGCATTATCTTTTTCCGTTCTTGGGGTTTGGTAAGTTTTCTTATCCAATCGATCGAGCACTCCTTTCCCCTTCTACTGTACCGTATGTTCTGCAAATACCATTTCCTCCGGACGGGGGGTGCTGGTACGAAAGCTGTGCAATCTCTCCGCTCTCACCCCACGCAAAATATTTTGGGATGGATGGGGGGAGATGGGTGAACGGGAGAACGGGCACGCGGAAAGGGGAAAACGAAGAAGGGAGAGAAAGAGGGGGGAAGAAGGGTGCCGGGCTGCGCTTCGATGCCGTAGTGCCTACTTTTCGCTCAGTTCTCTACCGCGGGGTTCTCACGATCTCTTACAAGTTTTTTTTTTTCCTACCTGAAAACGGTGGCTGATTTGAGGCCATTTTATTAGTAAATACAATCCTCCGGTACACCGCTCACACAAACGGAGATTTATTTTGTTTTACACGTTATTTTCATCCTAATTCCAATTTCCTCAACCATTTACCGGCTCATTAATAGATCTGACGGAGTCTCCGTGCAGCTTCTAAGGCAAACATGTCTGGCATGGGGGCAACGTTTTATCCTGGAAAGGACGATTACATGATGCCAGACGTCGCCATCGTCTCTCCATCTCCTCAGAGGTTCGTACTAGCACTTTCACTACTACTTTGATCCCATTGCCTGAACTTCTTTTTCGTGTTCTTTTTTTTTTTTTTTTTTTTTCTCCATTAAATTTTCATTGTTTTTCTTTTTCCCATATCTCTCTAGCTTGACTGCGTTGTCCGGGTGTCCCTGCCACCTTTTTTTTCTCTCTTTTTTTCTTTTCTTCACTTTTCCTTCCTTCAGCTTCTATTGCGGTTCGGGAGTGGCCACATTCAGTAGAAAGCTAATGCCTTTCACCGCAACCAGGGTTATGCCAGAAGTTCCCGTTCAGATTGCCGACAGCTTAGAGAATCTAGAATTACAATCTCATAACGGAAGAGCTCCTGCGGGAAACGATGGTTATATGAGTAACAACAACTATCAGAACGATCGAAACCATCTTAGTAGCCAACAGTCCCGGAATAACTATTCGGATTCCTACGCGACCCCCCCACCTTCCTCCCAAGGTCACGGATCTCGTTCGATGAGTGAAGAGCGTGACAGTCGATCGAGTTATGGAGCTTCGTCGTACCATTCCTCGATAGCCGAAGACTATCCAGGGGGGTTCCAGGCAATCGACGAGCCTTCTTTTTCGCCGTTTCCAAAGCTCGTCAACCCTGGTCCAAATATTCCACCAACAGATGAAGAGAAGGGTGACCAGATTGAGGGAGCCCGCTTGGCGGTGCTATCCTCAAATGATCCGGAAATGCAGTTGGTATGGGCACAGGACGCATTGAGTTATGTTGAAGTTTGCATGAACTACCTTACTCGGATCGCGGAACCTCCTGGAACTCGACCGCAAACACCCACAGTTGAGCACCAAATCAAAGCAGACGCTTTGAGTGTCGTGACATTTTTGGCTGACCAACACCATCCACGGGCAGAATTTATGCGGGGGAATTGGTTGGAGTTTGGAAAGTTTGGCTATAGGAGTGATAAGAAGGAAGCTTTCAGGTGTTATGCTCGATCGGCGGAAAAGGGATTTGCTCGTGCGGAGTACAGGATGGGGATGCAGTACGAAAACTCTAACGAACCCATGAAAGCGATTAAGCACTACAATCATGGAGCTGCAATGGGTGATTCAGCTTCAAATTATGTCGGTCAAGCTCACACGTATATGGGTTGAACTATTACTAACCCTACTCTATAGAGACTTGGAATGATGACCCTATTGGGACAGCACAGCCAAAAGCAAGATTACGCTAGGGGTGTTCATCTTATCCGACTTGCAGCTCAAACAGCTGATGAAAATGCTCCCCAAGGGGCTTACGTAAGTGAACATATAAACCCCTTTCAGTAAGGTCATGTTTCTGGCAATTGACATACCCTAGGTTTATGGTATGTTGCTGGCTCGGGAATTACCAGGGATTGAGATTCCAGATCTATTTTTGCCCCTTGATATTCGGCAAGCGAAGGAAATGATTGAGAAGGCAGCATTCCTTGGATTTGCAGTATGTAACTCATTATCCCGAATTATGCATCGCACTGCCACTGATAGTTTCAGCGTGCTCAACTCAAAATGGGGACGGCATATGAACTGTGTCAACTTGGTTGTGATTTTAATCCGGCATTGTCTCTTCACTACAATGCATTGGCCGCCAGGCAAGGTAGGGCATTTAATTCTTGCTGGTACTCGAGCCACCCACTAACGTTGGCAGGTGAGCCTGAGGCGGATATGGCCATTAGTAAATGGTTTCTTTGTGGTCACGAAGGCGTTTTCGAGAAGAACGAAGAGTTGGCATTTCAATACGCCCAGAGAGCGGCATCGGCTGGACTCGCCACAGCCGAATTCGCACTCGGATACTTTTATGAAATTGGAATGCATGTTCCGGCTGACCTCAAGGAAGCTCAGCTGTGGTATGGAAAGGTAAGAGAATACCAGAGAATACCTAGGAGGTGCCGGATTAGATCCAGTTTTTGACTTGGAATCAGGCTGCCGCGCATGGAAACAAGGACGCTAGCGGGCGTATAGAGGGTATCTCACGATCAAAGACCCTGTCTCGAAAGGATCACGAGAGTGTTGCTATATCAAAGATAAGAGCTCGGCATGCTTCTCAGAGGCGAGTGGTTAATCCACTTACTCAAAGGCGCCAGTCAGTAGTTCCACCTATTATAAGTCCTATTGAGGAAGCTGTAGACATGCCTGATCCTACTATTCCTCCCGGCGGCAACTACAACTACCCACCAGGGCCTCCACCAATGCAAGAGCCTCCTCGGCCATTGGTAAGGCAGGGTACCATGCCTAATGTTAATACCAGCTTTATTGCCCCAGATTTAGGCCAGAGTTATTTGAATCCCGGCAATGGGCCATTATCTGCTGTTCAGCCTCCTGTGAGGCCTGGAACTGCAGTTCCATATCCGGTCCGACCAGGCTCTGCGGGATCTGGAGCTCTACCCCATGCTCGACCAATGTCTGCGGTTGGCTACGGTTAGCAGTCCCTCATGTTCCCAAGAGTTCAACTTGCTGACAGACGTCCGTTCTTAGCTATTGGAGGCCCAGGTGCGATTCTTCCTGCAGGGACTTACCCTGGAGGCCCGCCACGACCTTTCACTGCCATGGATAATCAAGGGCGGAGGCCTCCTCCTGGAGGGAGACAACAGCAACCTTATCCAACTGTTGACGAATATCCCTCACCTCAGGGTCGCCAGGGCTCGGGCTATCCAGGGGGATTTAATGGAGAGCCAGTTCCTCATATTAATACGCCTAAGCCATCCCAGATGCACGGAAACCAAGGAATTAAACCACCCGGAACCCCCATTGATATCGGATTTGAAGCTCCTGCCCCTAGACCAAAACCAGCGAAATCCCCTGCTCCAAGCACTATGGGAGGGCCGAACAGGAGGAACTCTGGCGCTGCTGGGGATAGGAGGCCTGGGAGCTCGCTTGGTCCTCATGGTCAACACCGGCCACCGAACCAACAGGGCCCTCCAAACAAGGCGCACGGAAGCCCACAACTTGGCCCCACCCCAGGCCCCCCATCCCCCCCAATCAACCCTTCACTAACACCAAGGCCACCTCCGTCCAGTGCTACTCCAAAACCACAGTCTGCACCACTCCCGAAGCCACCAGGCAAAGGACCCAAGACGTTTGAAGAAATGGGTGTTCCCCAACAGACCAAGGAACAGGATTGTGTAAGTATTCCTCAGATCTAGCGGCACGCTCTTTTCCACCCGACTGATAGATTTTCGTGCATGCAGGTTATCATGTGAGGTGGTAATATGGACTATGTATACCCTTTTTTGCCTTTGCATGATAATTACTTTCCGATTACTTGACCTGCTCCAACTATAATAGGTGACTCGGTTGCGTTTATATGTACATTTTAAGAGAAAAACAGTCCGGATGTTGAGAGAAGGCCAAGACGGGCGGAATAAGGTGACAGCGGGCGTTTTTACTTTTTTTTCTACTCTTCCGCCTTACCGTACTCGCATACCATCCTAATATTATCCCCCCCCCCTTTTTTTCTCCCTCACCATTTCCTTCTCATTCAATACCTAGTTTATGCATTTCCATTTATTTTTCCTGCAACTTGATACTTGATGGTCAATATATATCTCTTTTTCTTTCCTTTTCCTTCCCCCCCACTTTTTTTCGTAGTCAACTTGGTGTTTTTTCCTCTTTTCCTTCTCTTTTTCCACTATACTTGTACCTTATTCCATTGGTTACATCTGATCGTTCCACCTACTCGAGTACTCGAGTACCTCTTCACCCAACTCACTCCCGTGCTACTCCGGGAAAGGGAAAGAGAGAGATCACAAAAGCATTGTTGTACCGCGCCTACTGCAACTTGGGACCGCAGTCAATCAATCCCAGTCAAGCAATCAATCGCGACCTTTGCCCCTTTTTCTTGTGCTATGTGGCGAGAATGAAAGCGGAGAGAAAGGAATAGGAAAAAACAAATTATAGGTATGCCGTCACTGCTACTGCCACTCCTAGATAAGGGGAATAATAATAATAATGGCCAACCAATTTGGGAACGACGTTTTATGGTACATGAATTTGAGGAAGGGGAAGTGCGGTGCAGCGCGGTGCGATAGTAGTAGAGTACTATAATAGGATACAAGTGTGTAGGACAAATGAAATTAGGTAAGATGAATGGGCGGGCGGCCGGATGGTTGGATGTGATAGCCAGACAGACAAACGGTAAATTGGCAACGCAACGTAACTTAGAGCAAATCAGGAAGAAATTGAATTTGACCCATTTAAGTTGAGAGGGAAGAAAGGAAAGGAAAGGAAGAGGTAGAAAAGAAAAAGAAAAGAAAAGACTAAACTCCGCTTTTCCACCATCGACCGACCAAGCAACCATACCCATTTGACTGCGGAATATCAGTAGACTACCCATCCATATCCAAATCAATAGCATCGGGGTTAACCTCCGCGCTCGCAGTCGCAGCCACGTTCCCAATAGATCCTTTAATCCCCCCGCCATCCTTCGCCGCGACGAATCCTGCGGGCGCCCTAACCTCCCGCTCCAACGCCGCCATCGCATCCCCCCTTTCGCTCCCCACCTCCTCATCACTCCCACTCCCCGCGCCGCCGCCGCCGCCGCCGCCGCCGCCAGCCTTCGCTTGTCCGCGTGCGAGAGCTTGACTAGCGATGAAGTTGACGTCGGTGTTGTACTGCGCCTGCACACTCCTCTTGATCCTGAGCATTTCCTTGAAGGTGTCTTCGTTCCCGTGCTGGATTTCAAATGCTTCCCACTTGGTCCAGAACTGCGGCGAAATTCTTGGATCGCAGAACTGCGAGGCGTGGCCGTAGATCGCCCTCGCTCTGTCGATTTCTCCGAGACGTCGTTCCATCTCGGCAAACTTGAGGCACATCTCTTTTGCCTCGCTGTCTGGTAGTGCTTCTATTGCGCGCTCGTAGATGGGTCGGGTGGAGGTTAGACCAAAGTTTGAGGCGGACTTTGTGATGTAGAAGTCGAACATTTCGAAGCGGTCTTCGTCTGCTACTGCGCGGGTTGCGCGCTCGTAGATGCGCATTGCGTGCCGGGCTAAGCCGCGTTCTTCTTCGAGGTTGCCGTACATTAGATAGAGGACTTGTGCGAACTTGGGGGGGCAGTTTTCGACGGCCTGCTCAAAGAGGTCACGGAGTCGTTCGATGTCGATTTGGCGATTTACAGCTTTGGTCAGGTAGAGATTCCAGAGCTCAAAGGCTACGGGGTAGGTGAAGAGGTCAAGGCCGCGCTCGTAGACCTAGTTTTTTGTAAGTTTAATTGATATCGATGGATAGCGGAAGGAAGAGTACCTTGAAGCTCTCTTCAAAATACTTGTTCTCCTCAAGAAGAGTAGCATAATTTACAACTGTTTGCGGAGTAGCAATCCGAAGCTCGAAGATCCTCTCGTAAACCTTCTTCGTCTCCTCAAGCGTACTTACGCTCTCCACGAGATCGACGTAGAAACTCCACAGCTTCCAGCTCTTGTGTACCCTTTGCTGCGGTGTCAGCGTTTCGTCAAAATAATCCACCGTGCTCCTCTTGGGCGATTGAGTGGCCTTCGCCATGATCTTGACCGCCTCGTCGAAGTTGTCGTTACGCAACTCCAACTCTGCCCATTCAACCCACATCTCTGCGAGCTCTTGGACAGACTTGAACGGGACCCGAACAGCCTTTTCCATAATCATACGTGCCTGTCTGATATCCCCATGCTTCTCATAAAACTTGGCATATCCGGCCCACAGGGAGTGGAATTGACCAACAGCCTTCTTCGGGTTCACCGCGGCTACCGCATCAGTGTACGTTTGAACAATCTGTTGCTTGTTGTCGCCCCAGAGCGCAACCCTTTTCTCCCATTCAATGACGTTATTCGGATTCTGCCTTAGGAGAACGTCGTTAACCAGGAAAGGTCGTCGATCCATCAATTGCTCGAACCGCATCAATCGGATATCCAGATCGAAATCGGCGTCCTCGCTAACAATGCCCTTCTCCTGCCGCGCGGCAGCCGCTTCCATCAAGGTCCCGATAACAGATTCCTCGAATTCAGTGTACGAGTCGAAGATCTGGGTAAAGTCTCGGACAGTCATAACGGTGGTGACGCCCTCCTCGAAAGCGTCTCTTGCCTACACAAAAGAATCAACAATCAATCCCTCGGCAATTCCAATCATCCGATCCACATACCCTCTCGAAGTCGCCCTTAGTGATCCAATAGGTGCCCAAACTAGTCCACAATTTCCCCCGCTGATCACTGAACTTTCCGATCCCACTCCGCACAATCTTCTCCACGTCAATGCCCTTGATCTCACGAGCGTGGCTGACCAACAAGTCGCACAGCTCACTCCACATCTGAAAGTGGCTCTTCCCAGCCTTTGACCGAAACTTAGGATTATCCAGTACCTCGATCCACTTTTGCGCCGCATCCTCGTATTTCCCCATCTCAGTGAGAAGCTCAATGAATTCCTCTGCATCCTCAGGGTGAACCTGCATGTACCGTTTCCAAATTCTGACAGCCGTCTCCCCAGAAGCGGAATTGGCGAACGGTAGGTAGAGTGCCCAGATACGACTATGCTGGGTGAGCGGTAAAGCCCGCAGGGCACGATCGAAGGTTCGGCGGGTCTTGGTGACGATGCATTGTTTGAGCAAGAATGACAGGTAGTCCGTCCAGATCCTAGGCATCTTGTTGAGAAGGATGAGAGACCGTTCAAAGCAATCATTGACCTTGTTGTACTCGGCCTGGAACCGTGCCGGATTGAGGGAGGACACGTGCTTGACCCTTAAATCGAGATACTAAAAACCTTCCAATGAGAATCTCCATTACATCACGACCATACAACTCGCACCACCGCCACACAACAAACATCCGGACAGAAATAAAAATAAACACTGCAGATAAAGCCAGCTGAAGGGTCAAGAAACACATACCATTTTCCAAAGTTTGTATGACCTAGGCAACGCTTTGCAAGCCCTCTCGAAAACAAACACCTGCTCGTGAATACCCCCAGTCTTGGCCTTATATTCCAAATACCTCAACCAGGGCTTCAAGCTCGAGTACGGATCTCTCAAAATCTCCTGCTCATAATGGGCATCCTCCTCCGAGATAAGGTACAAATCGATAGTCGTAGCAGCACCGGTAGTAGTAGAAGTAGAACCCTTGAGGACGCCGTCGGGATGGGATCGTTTGCTAACAAGCATGGTTGTAGTTGTCGAAGCAGAGGGCGAGGAATCGACTTCCATTGGCGCAAGAAGCCCCCCGGGCATCAAATGGTTATTTTTCTTTTGGTTGTTGTTGTGCGTTTTTCGTAGAAGACGAAGAAAAGCTGCCTCCCCCCGAAGAGTCTATCCTGTGCCCCCCCCAAACTCGACTCGCCCGCCTCGCGAAAAGAGCGCGGAGGATTGATTCCTTTTTTCCTCCTCCTCCTCCTCCTCCTCCGTCAATCACGCTGTTCGATATGAAGGAAAGGAGGGAGAACGAAAGAAGGGGAAAAAAAAGGTCGCCAGATCCGTCTACAGACCGCGTCCCATAGAAATTGACGAATATCGATTTAAAAAGGTTTTTAGCTTCTGTCGATCTTTCCGCCTCCCGCCCAACAACTCCAATCTCCCTTCCTCCTCTCTTGTTTCTTCTCTCCCGTCCCTCCTGTGCTTCCGTAGCGGGAAGTTTAGAAGGGGGGGGGGGGGTGGAAGGAACAATAATATCAAAGGTGAAGGGCTTTGAAAAAGCTGTAAGGAGGGAGGAGAAAGGTGAGAGAAACCTATGCTCAGAATAATGGAACGGGGGAGCGTTGTAAAAAGTTTGGTGGATGGGAGGTGGTGGGGGAGAGGAGGTGGGGGGGGGGAAAGAGAAGGAATACCGGTATGGAAGTCTTAGGAGGGATGGATAGTATGATATGATACAAGTACGAGTACAGTAGGAGTGCCGTACTGGTAGACTATGTTACCCAGATGAAGATGTGAAACGCAACGCACGAATTCAACGAAACGAAGCAAACCCAGGCTTTGGAATCCTACTCTAACGTCCAGTGCTGAGTACGGGCATTACCATAATACTATTATCATATCAGCCGAGCAAAATTCACGGGTTGAATAACTTAGATTACAAGCACGATAAATTACAGTAAGTACGAGTATGATACCCGAGCGCCACAAACTTCATCCGTCGTAAGAATCCGGACACCAGAATGCCAAGGCACACCAAAAGCACTTGAACCCCGGGGCCAAGGCGTCTGGATATCTTTGGGGTTGGTGAGCGCTCGGGTGCCCTCTGCCCTGGCTTACCGGCAACACAGCGCTCAGGTCACGGGACTTGGGACATCATAATACCGTAAAAACACTTGTCAGACTATCAGCAGAAATCAGCCTGTCAGCCCACGATGGGTTTAGTTTGACACGTTTACAGAATTTCAAATACCAGTTAACAAGATCCAGCACGTCCGATGAGCCGATCTTATACCGTGTTAGGAAGTCGCTAATCCTTCTCAAGGAGCTTTTAACTCAGAATCCGGAGATGACAGGGCGGCCGGAGATAGTGGATTCCAAGGGTTTTTTTGCTTGAGTATCATACGTTAGGATACTCGTATCATACGGTATCGCCATACAGTAAACCGGTATGAGAGTTGCTCTTTCTGGTAATAGTAATTAGCACCGGTGCGGTAAGATACCGTTACGGGACGGTAGCTGCGCGGAAGAATGTGCCTTGGCTTTGGAGGAGCAGGTGTCGTGACAACAACGCAACGATTAGTCTAATAAAAGAGCTGCTACAAGCATCTCCAAGCGCCCAATTGAACTCACACACCGTCTCCTCCTCAATCGAATGTGAATCACACGATAAGTTAACCCAATTCTACCCTCCCCCTCCCCCCAATCGAGGTGTTACCATTCTTCGAATACGGTACGCCAAACGGACAAATGGATGAGGAGAATTGAACGAGAGCCGGTGTCACTTAAGTAATGAGATAGGAATATTACTCTACACTACTGCGTCCGGGTACAAGTGCATCCATACCGCCCCAGACGGACCGGAAAGCCCAAGTTTGAAAGGCTCCACCCGCCCACCATCCAGCACAGCACAGCACGGCGGCCAATAAAAGGCACAGCACAGCAATTCTATGCTTTTCACAGCTTAGTTAGGCCTGACACAAAAAAACCTTTCCGGATATATAAACCTGGTGTCAGCCAAACCACCCTACGAGTACCTGCCGTTACCTGCCCATCACTCGTCGACAATTTCGACACAACAACAAAATAGGTTCCACCCACCAAATCACAAAACGAAGATCCCCGCCGCCGCCCGCCCGCCGTCCCCGCCCCATCAAACAAACCCAACCAAAGCACTACCAAACCCTCCAAGATGTCAACCATCTCCTCAGCAATAACCTGGACCCTCCAACGCCTCTCCAACAGCTCCCCACCACCACCCCCAAGCGGACCACCGCTCTCCGAGAAACCCCCAACACGGACCCCAACGCCCCTCCTCCCCCTCCAACCTCCGCCACTCTCGCCGATAACGCTAACCGGCTTCTCCCCGAGCACAACCACACGGCTAATGAGCCCAGACCTGGCGGAGGAAATCCGCATACTACTACCGCCACGCCTGCAACTGCACGAGACCTGGTCGCTAGGGTACTCGCTAGAGCAGCACGGGGTTAGTCTCTCCACCCTATACGACAGGACGGGCACGGGCGCAGCGACCGGAGGGGGGTACGTGCTCGCGGTCCGGGATTCCGCCGGCGGGGTAAGTTCTCCCGTCCGTGGAACAAACGGGTTGCTAACGCGCTGTGGAACAGATCTTCGGTGCCTTCCTGAACGAACCGCCCAAGCCAACCGGTCGCTACATTGGCACGGGGGAGTGCTTCCTGTGGAAGTCCTCGCAAGCGCCGCTCAGGTTCCGGGCGTTTCCGTATAGCGGAATTAATGATTACTTGATTCTTGCGGACGGGAATTACTTGTCTGTTGGTGGCGGGTATGTTCATTGTTCTCCCCCGCTGCGCTGAAGGGGAAGACGACTGATTTGTTGTTGTCCGCGGACGGAGCAGGGACGGTAAATACGGCCTCTGGCTAAACGATACCTTCGATAAAGGTCTTAGTCAAGCGTGCGAGACGTTCGGAAACGAACTACTTAGTGAGGAAGGCGAGAAGTTTGAGGTTATCGGGGTGGAGGTTTGGAAGGTCGGGTGATGCTATGTTTCCGGGTTATCTGATGTGGAAATGGCGTTTTGGTTCTTTTTCTTCTTCCTTTACTATTACTATCGCCTCGTCTTGTCCATCTTGTCCACCCGTCCTTAGCAGGTACGGAGAAACACTATATTATAAGAAAGCAAGGCAAAAAAAAAAAAAAAAAAAAAAAAGATAGACAACAATCTACTCAATCCTCTTCCCTCCACTGAGTCCACTCAACTCATCTCAATCCAGAAAACCCCACCCCCGGAGACCCCCAGTGATACCATACCCGAGTATGATACAGCACATGCTACTACAGTACCCCCTCATACCTCCACCACATACCCCTCTCCTAGCACCCAAAAGCCATAACCAAACCTCGCAGTCCCGTATGAGATGCTGTGAATTCAAAACTCTCTTTTATCAAAACTCGACCTCCTGTTGTCCCGGATCGCCGGCTGTACCGGACGGGCGGATTCTCTCTTGGGCTCTGGTCATCCAGGATAGAGAGGTGCGGCGGGTACTCAAAGCGTTTATGGATCATGATCTTTGCTACTACGGTGCATTCACACCGGAATTTGCTTTTCCCGCGGGCTCATGCGTGAGGGTATGATGGAGCGTGGACGGCTATTAGGAGGCTGGTTTCGGTAGTGGGTTTGGTCGAGGCGCACCGATGGCCCAGCACTGGTATGATGCAGGCCGCGGTGGTCACGATACTATACTATAGGAGAATCGTGTTGTCATCGCGATTGGCTGGTGTTCACAGATCATCACTCGAGTTCTGGGCCGTAGGTAGGCCGCCACTCGCTGTGCGCTGCCTTGCTTTTCCCCTCCCCTTTCTCTTCTACAATATTTGCGGATGGGATTAGTGACACATTGCGCTTGCGTGATGGTTTTGGGCCACTGTGGTGGCCTAATAGTTTGTGAAGATTTCATGTGCTATCATTAGAGTCGTGGTAAGCTACGCAGGTTATCATAAAGTTATCTGCTACCGTAGTTCCTAGCGTGTACAGTACAAGATGTAATAGAGATGTGCAAATACCAAGAGCACCAGCAACGGGCCCACGCCGACCACTACTGTGATTGCTGCCGGTGGGTTCCAACTCCCCCCGGACAGGGAAAGTTCACAACAGACTATTCTGAGATCAGCTTTTAGAAAAAGAGAACGCGACCCAACCCAACAAACAAACAAGTTCCCGTTTACCAGTGACCAGCATTAGGGTCGGGGCTTCTCCCGTGACGGGCCCCTTCATCGATGGGCGGGGAGCTTGTCCTCCCTAGAAGAATTGGATCCGGTAGGCCGCCCTTGTCCCCCTCACGGCCGGTCCAATCCAAACGCTTGAGCTCTGCGGGGAGATACTCTACGGCAACCTGAATCGGGGGAAACGTGCACCAATTCCGGACTCCTCCAAGTCTAGCCCTAAATACGTCGAGATCCGAGAAACCGCTATAGGTAGTCTCGAATCCCTCCACCAATCTTTCGGGGGGCCAAGCATCCCCCCCCTCGTCTAGGGGCTTTCTAGGCTGATTGAATCGTCTACCACCACCCTTTGAGGCCGGAACGGCAAAAGGTGGGGCACGAGGATCGAAGGTACCTTCCGGTAGATCCATCCAATCAGTTCCCTGCCCCGAGTACCTTGTACTCGTATCGGGACTCTCCACACAAACCTCTCTCCTGCCACTTTCGTTGAAGATTGAGATTTGTTCACCTGAAGAAAACACACTAGGATAAAGGAGCATTACCTCCTCCGCTTGTGCGAAATGGGTTGGGTTAGAATGCGGGAGCGCAATGAAGCTATCGTTTAGAACACTAATCCCAACACCCCCAGTATAGATACTTCGGTCCTTGGGGATTTCGTTTCCGCCAACGCGTTTGGTCGCACAATTTTCATCTAAGGATCTAGCTGTAAGTGGTTCGTCGGTTCCGGCCACCAGTTCGTCATCATCAGGTTCATCGCATGCTCCAGATTTCAACATGGCGTGAGTGGTCGACTGACTAGAAGGTCTATTCGAGACTTTTAGTATTTTTTTCATAGAGATGCCAAGAGAGTGATGTACTTGCCTGCTGTTGAGATCGCTATCATCTGTATTTGAATGATGGAGGGATGCAAGAGAATTGATCCCATAGAATGAAATATTCTCCTTACTTGCAGAGCCCATTCCCAGAAGAAGGGGAATAGCTTCCTCCCTTGGGGAATCAAACCCATCTTCGGAGCCAAACCCATTCATACACATCAAACGATCAATGAACAAATCAGCCTGGTAACACCCGGGACTTATGGTCACCAACCCTGGCTTATCAAGTCCAATAACATCATCCAGAGGTTCTCCCAAGCTGGTAAAGGTAAGTCCGGCAACGATAGGGTCGCCCGGAGCCAGCCTCTCAACCTTCCCATCGTCGTGGCACAAGTACACGACAGAACCCCTCGCCATAGTCCCCCAATCAAACTGGTAAGTTATAGGTTCCGCTTGGTGGCGGAAGACCAAACAAGACTTAGGAATATAGCAGGTAGCAGGAAGACTGCTCCAATAAAGGTACCTTTCAGCAGGGACGTTGCTGAGAAAGTACCACCTGAAGCCCAGGCTGTGCTCGTTACCAACATCTGCTTCGCGGCTGTCGACCCGATCATGCAGGCAGGGGTCCGTTTCCTCCTTCGAGTTGGCACACGGTTCGCCGCTCGTTGATCCAGAAGATGGGTTTTCCAAGGAGTTGATCTCAAGATTTGCTACGTCGGCTCCTGCAATACGAATGGGGAAATCAGAGGCCGATATTCTTATATTTTCGGGCCCAGTGACGATAACATAGTGGATGATGTCGGCCCTCGATCCGTCGGAAAGGTACCTTGCCAGGCCCGTGGATGCGTAGTCGAAAGTAGGCATTGTGTAAGGATGAAGTCTAACGCCAAATAAAGAATCTCTTTTGGGAAAATGGGGCAGGTGGGAAAGCAGGGAAGCGGGAAGAGAGTATTGACTAGGGTGTTCTGTGCTGCCAGGCGAGAGATGTAACAAGGTGGGAATACCCCAAAATTGCAATTTGGAGGGGCAACAATATGGGGAACTCTCGACCGGCAGATTCGCGTTGAAGGTCGATGCAAGAAGGCAGGGCAGGGTGTTCGGGAGGAAACGGTGATGTTTGTGGAAGGCCACGACGCCAGCCCTTCCACCGCCATGGAAGCCCCCACGAAGCATTTTTGTGGCAGAAACAGGTCTTAGGTTAGAATATTGACATATCCGAATACTTTCCACAAGATTTGGGGGACATTGCCTCCAACATTTTGTACTCAGCTATACATCACGAACCCGCCACCCCAAACGGTTGTGGTGTTTTCGCAAAACCTGTTAGCGCTATCCTTTCCTCAGACGGCTCGGCGTATCAGACTGTGGTGGCCCATTAAATTTTGAGAATATACACAGAAACCCGACACACAATTTCACCCAGCACAAGATTGGTGGGGAAAGCCGAGACGGATAACGCTGCTTCCACATTGTCTACTGGAGCAGATAATTCAGCAGGATAGCACGGTGAAATCCTGTATTGTGGAATCCTGTACGAGTACAAGTACAGCACTGTATCATCCTGCGCGGTACTGCAAGCCACATACCGTACAGCGCATTTGTGCTATGGTTAACCCTACAGTCGCCGAGATCCACAGTATCATAGTAGATCAACGGTGTCGATGCATCATAAATCTAAACGACGCCCTGATCCGCATTTAGCACTGTATGATACCTATTATACTTCTTTGACAATAACATTATGATATTATATATACATGATACTGAAGATTCATACCGACATTCTACCACACGCTGATGATGTGAAACCAACCAACCCTTTACTCGCACCCGATCGCCTCAGCCATACATAAACTCCAGTCAACCCATTAGAGACTATCATAAAGTATATAATGATATTATTATATCTAAGAAAAATCTTAACTGCAAGCAGATACAGCCTCGCTCTACGGCTGAGGCATCAGAACCTAGCGGCGCCGATTTTGACCCAAGGAGAAATCGTCTCCCCCCCGGACCCGCAATCCAGGAAACCTGAACGAAGCTACATGGTGGCTACGATACTCGTATAGTGCCATAGTAGCGAAGACAGTCCTATCCTAGCGTCCCAGATCTTAGAACTCGGATACCTCGTTGTCTCTATGAAACTCTGTGAGTCCCAAATCTCTTTATACCAAAAACCTGACCTTGTTGTCCCGGATCAATCGCTACCAGAGTAGCGGAGTGTGAATGTAGGGGGGGGGGGGGACACGGCAGTACCGGTAAGGGAAGGAGGAACTACTCAAGACTACAGGTTACAGAGAAAGCAGCCACCTTTGCGGGCTTCTCCCCCGATTATAATACGGTATCATACTCGAATAACCAAATTCGTAACACCCTCATGCGATTCCGAGGAAGAATGGAAGAGAAAAGGGAAGGGGGGGGAGGGGAAAGAGGAAAGAGGGGGGGATGGAAACCAAAGGAAAACAGGGAAAAAACAAAGAGGGAAAATCTCCCGTTGGTCTGTGCTCTCTCTCGTCTCTCTCTCTCACACTCACTCTCTCTCGTCTCTCTCTCTCACACTCTCACTCTCTCTCTTTTTCAGCTTCGAACGTTTGTGCTTTTCCCTCCTGCCTGCCTGTCTGGTTGGCCTGCGATTCTCCGCAGCCCATTGTGTACGGTATTTTTGCGTAAACCTTCTGTGCTCTACAGGTATTATGCTGAAGCCATCGTGCCGTGCTGACAGTTTGTTCTTTGTGGCTGTAACCATTTTAAAGGCCCAGTCGCTCCCTGCCATCCCAGACGGCCGAACTCCAAAGAATCCATCCGCTGCAGCGGGTGATCCGTGGCGACAGGTCAGGCTCTGGCATGAAGAAATTTAGAATTCACAGAGGTTCGTACGGGACAGCGAGGTATCTGGATTATCGAGATCCGGGTTGTACAGTAATTTACAACATAAGCAAGCGAATCGTGCTACGGACATCGTAACGATAATCAGACCTTTCAGGAAGACCACGGCTGCGTGCCGGACCGTAAGAAGCTGTGCACTGTGTATATGACATTTTATGGGAGATAACAAAAACCTTTCCCCTGAGTTCCCTCTCTCTCTTCCCCCCTCCCACTCTTTTTCCCGCTATTCCTCCCCAATCCCCTTTTGTGACCCTGCAGTACCGTAGAGTACTCGTACAGATGCGATGAGGTAAGGAGGTCCATTCTGCCTACAGTAGGCGAGGAGCGTATTTATTGCTTCGGCACCCTGCTTTATGTATGCTCCATACGAGTACTGTACGAGTACTGTACTGCACGAGGACCGGTACTCCACAGCAATACCAACGCTCGGATTGGTCAAGTCCAAGGTGGGTACGGGTACTTGTAGAGTGTTGTTGTAGGTAATACTGTATGATATCGTATACCAGCATCGCTGATAGGGTATCAACCTATCGATAGAGGTGCGGTTAGATGTGTGATAACTAGCCAATTCTTCCAGCTTGCTTGACCCTCGCTGCGTGTCTAAGGGGTTCCCCGCGGAGGGGATAAGGGGCCCTCTCCCTTTGAAAAAGGACTCGACCGAGACCGGAACCAAAGCTACGGGTATTCTTTGGAAGCTGTAGTCAGCATCGCAGTCCAGGAATGCCCCCAATTGTCGATTTCTGGCAAGTCCGTCTGAGGGGGCTCGGGTTCCATGGTTGTTTTCTAAAAAAATACGGCTACTGCACGCGTCGCTTTTTTATTTTTTTCCCCTTCTCGCTCCTCTGCTTCCCAGTGCCGTTTTTCACCAGGCTGGGGGAGGGATACCCATGCACTCGAGTACTCGTACGAGTACAATATTCGAGTACTAGTACAGTAACCGTAACCTTAGGGGCCCAGCCGTGTCGTTTCCTTTCCTCGCTCTTTTTCTCCCCCCCTTCCTTGCTGGGCTACTTAGTATGGTACAGTACTTGTAGATGATGGGGTCACTGCAGCTTGTCGGACCAGTGGGACAGGCCTAAAAAAAGATATTATGGTCCCGACAGAAAACGGTGGAAGAAGGTTGAGCTGGTCAAATTGACCAACTTGTCATATGGCAAACTTGGTGAGTCTGGTTGGGCTGAGATCTAGGGATAATTTACAATTTGGCACGGGGAATTTTCGTGGTAACCGCACTGCAGCGTTGGGAAACAACGTGATTGAAATATCATATATCTCGTAGCAATTATCACTGTGCCATTTCCTTTTTTTTTTTCTTCCTTCTTTTCTTTTTCTCTTCCCACAAATGCTACGAGTACGGTACCGTACTGTACTCGAGTATGATACTAGTACAGTGTGGAACATGGCGTTGGGGGAGTTATTTGATGGCTCGATGGTATGGCCGATCCATGATAAACAGCGGGTGGGTGGGGATTTCAGGTTGCGAGAAGCTCCTCAATCCCCGATCCATCCTGGAATGGAGGGACGGGGACGGACGCTTCTACGCTGCATGGCTGCACGGTCGAGGTCACAGTTTTGGTTCACTGGCTGCTTGGATGGGTTAGCTTTGTCCTGCCCTCCCTCACTTCCTCGCTCCCCAGTCTATGCACCGGTATTGTGCTCTCACCTTACTCTCTCATCCTAGCACTACCAGTGCTTGGCTTGGCAGGAGGGACAAATTGTGAGAATACCGGTATACAGAGCGAGTATGAGTGCGTACGAGCTGTGAACCGTCCCTCTTTCGCTCTGTTTCTCCTTGTGTTCTTGTGTCCATATATATATATATACCGTGCCGGCTATCTGTTTCTTTCGAGGAATGCGTCTGCCGTGCTTGGACGGGGAATATGGTTCATATTGAGGGATCAAGGGGGAGGGGGGGGTGGGATATATGTATTAGAATATAGTACTCGAGTACCGGTACTTGAATACAGGATAGGGTAGGATTGGAGCAAGGTCTCTCCTGTCACGTACATTGGGCAACCACTGCACGAGTACAGTACAGTACAGTACTCTACTCGTACTGTGCGGCACTGTCGCCTCTCGCTGCTGCTGTGTTCCTGCGACTCTTTTGCACTACAGTACTTGATCTTCCGCTCCATGCTGCCCGCTGCTCGCACAACCGGGAATGAGAGTACGAGTGCTCGTATAGTAGTAGGCGCGCATTACCATACCATAACATAGGAAAGGGAAGTCTATAGAAAGGAAGGAAGAAGTGGACAAGGCTAAGTGGACGACATTTTGGGGATACTTGCACATTATTATCCATCTCACCAGACAATCAATCACCACCACCTCCGTCATCCTCTCTTCCCTCAAACCTCCACTCTCTCTTCAACCTCATCTCCCTCTCTCTCCTCCTCCCTTCACTACCCCCCCCCCCCTAAGGAATACCGGTAACTCGTTCTCTACATCTCCCTCTCCAACTCGCATTTGACCAAACCCCTCCTTTCTTTCTTGCAAACCTTTTCTTTTCTTTTCGCTCCACACATACTTTTTCTTCTACCGGTAGCTTAGTTCCCGCCCATCCACCGGTATCACTGTAAGGCTGTCCATTCCTGATTTTCGAAGCCTTTCCAGTCCCTCTCAACCTTCTCTTCATATTTTCCCCCTTCTCTGCTCTTTTCCTCGTCCTTTGTCTGCCATCTCTCTCTGCCCGTGTGTGTTTCGTCTCACCTTGCCCTTTCTCCCTTTGGCCGCCCCTCGACTCGGGAAGGGCTTTCCCAGCCCCACGACCTATAACCATCAGCGACGCAAGCACCGATAGAACGCCCTCACCCACTCAAAAAAAAAAAAAAAAAAATCAATATCATACACAAGTAATAGACCAACCGCTTACTATCTCTTACTCTCGCTCGGTCCCCTCACTCACACATTTACTCCCCCTGCCCACACTAATTCTTTCTCACCTCACTCAATTGATTCTCGCCACTTTCATACATAATCCTGCCGGCACTTACTTGATCCCTTCCTTCCTTCCTTCCCCAAGGGTTAATTCACCCTAAACCCATTCCCTTTAACATCGACCAACCATCCCACCTTGTAAAACTCTTCTTCCCGCTCCATCATCCGTTACCACCACCCCATCACCTTATTCTCCAGAGCACCTATCATTCATATCCCCCACCCCCATCCTTTTACTTCTAAATCCACATTAAATTAAACTTTCTCATCATCATCACATTTTCCACTTCGCTTTTCTGCATTGTTAGATTATCCAAGGTGGCCAAAGAAAAAAATATTAAGGATTCAATCGTGGGAGTTTCGTCATCCTGTCTCTTTCAGGGATTCGTAGGCACGGGAGCTTGAGAGAAAAAAAAAAAAAAAAAGATGTCCTTCGGTCATGACTCAATATTAAGCGGTGGCAGTTCGGGGTCAAGAGAAGGTTTAGCGATGAATTGGTATGATTTCCCCTTGATCTGAGAATTAGCCTCATCCAATACTTTGCTCATTCTCGCAATGAGCAACGGGCTGATCTTCCATTTGATAGGGTGCTGGATCATGTGCTCGCCTACCCTGCTACATACGACTTTGCTCTACCACTTAGAACCATTTACATACTCAACTCGACAACACCTCATACATCTCCTGCTGATTTTAAGTTACTACTTCTAGAACATATATCAAATCTTCCATCTCAACCTTGCACTCTTCCACCGTCATTTCTTTCTACTTTTGTCAGGAAATGTTTCCCGCGGGACCTGGAAAATGTCCAGTTTGATCAGGCATTCACGGCGTTGGATTATATCCGGGACCTGGAGGTCCGGAGGTCAAAAGAGCTGGAGAAGGCTGCCAGAGCTAGGGGTGAGGGTGACCGGAGAATAGTAAATCTCAGGGTCAAGTCTATTAGGACCGAACAATTTTATGCTAGAGCTATTGCCGGCATTAGACGCTGGGTGAGTTTATTGGCTCCGTGATTTTCCGTTTTCATGGATAATATCTTTTCCGAGGCGCTTAAGTTAATGTTCGCATTGCATAAAAAGACCTTGCTCCACGAACTTTCCATCACACCATTCAACAAGTTCAACTGCATTGCAATCCTCAACACACTCTATCCGATTGAAGAAGCCGACATCAACTCATATTTACCCGCACCCACACTCGCCAGCCAACGTCATGCACTTTGGCGGTACATCACTGGAGTAGAGAAAAATGGGCCGGGAATATTAGAATCCGTCCGAACCAGCAATGGCGGTTGGGCGGGGGTTAGTGAAGCCGTAAATGCATATCTCAGATTGTCCCTAGATATGATCCAGAAGGCGGACGAACTGGCGAGACCATCCAGCATCGGCAGTTTCCGGTCAGATGACAGTATGGACATGGGCGCAACATCAATCGCTCACACAGCACCCGAGAGGAAGCGGAAGAAGGGCGGGTTTCTGAGAAGAGACACGATTAGCAGCGAAACATCGGAAGAAGAGGATGGGAAGGCGAGCACCTTGGAACGCATTGTGAGAGGTCTGGCTAGACTGGGATCATCTCAGCAGCATCTGGGCTCGCCTAAAAAGCTATACGAGAGTGATGCCGGCAGTGAGGAGGACTTTCCCATGAGATATGATTGATCGATCGTTGCAAACGAACCGGAAAAAGGGGAAACGAGTGTTTGGTGGAGACGAAATGAAATGCTTTACCGATTTTGGCTGGCTGGGACGGATAGAGTTGCTGTCCATCGGCAATTCACGAACCGGAATGACAATGAACCAAAAAGAAAAAAAAACCCCCCGAACGAAGCATACACGACGGCGGCATACAAGGGGGCCTTTCTCTCTCTTTATATATCATATCTATCCATCTTTCGGACAGGCGCAGATACCACACATATATTATGACATGACTTTGTGTTTTTGTCCTTTTTTCTTCTCTTTTCTCTACCCTTTTCCCTTTCATTAAATGGCACAGCGGACGGAACTTTTCACGAAAAAGAAAAAATGAAGGACAAGAAGGTAGGGGCGACCCTGGAAATGCACTTATCGGTACGACATGACCTACGAACAAAGCGAAGACTTGCTCGCACTTTATTTATTAAATTTTATTCTTCCGTGTTGGGGATTTTTTTATCTTTTTTGTCCCCCTCCTTTTTTCTCTCCTCCCTTTTTCTCCCCTCTCGTGTTGAATAACTACGCACGATACTGCTGCACACTCTTCATGTGAGCACGGGTTCCTTGTCCTTTTTTTCTTCCTCCAATTCTTGGTCGATAGGAGAGGTTGTCCGTGTCAACGTCACACCATATCACCCACCCTCACGGAAGTCTTCAACCAAATAAAATAAAATAAAATAAATTCGACGCATAACACAAGGGAATGGCGTATTATTATTTTCATCATTTTCATTTCATTTATTTCATTACACGGGGGCCCTTTTTGCTTGCTTGCTGGCTTGTTTGAGTCTCTACGGAGTTGATAATTGTGCATACATTTTATTATTTTATTCTCCCTTTCTATCTTTCATTGTACTGCATATGGATTGGTGGGATTTGGCATCATCACGGCATCGTCATGCTTGTGGAAGTGAAAGCGAAATGAAAACCAGAGATATCCATTGTATTGTACCATACCCATCCATCTATCCATTCACCCATTTATTTACATCCCAAGCTCGAAAAGGATAACCAATAGCAATGTAAAGAGCAGGAATAAAGTAAGAAACCTGCACAGACCATAAACCTTAACCAAGCCGCCAAAAACTAGGTTTTTTTTTCTTTCTTCACCATAGTAACAATATATCACTTATTTGTTCCACTGTACAATGCGCTGTATCCAACTAACCAACCAAGCACAGCCAAGAAGTGGAATGAGGAAAAAAGAAGGAAAGAAGGAAAGAGGGCGGCGGAGGGGGAATTATCGTTTCCTCGTAAGCACGATTTCCAAAACCTCCTCCAGCCCATCTTTAGCCTCGGACGGCGGGAACGAAGATATGGCCTGCCGCGCAGTGTCACAGAACGACCCGGCCAGTGCGAGCGTGCGGTCTATGCCGTTTGATTTGTGGACCAGCGCTCTTGCCTACCCCCCCCTCTCCCCCATTAGCCACCACAACACAAGTGAAGGGAAAGAATGGGTACCTTCTCGGCATCGCCGTCGAGACAGAACCTCCTCTCAATCAGTTCCCCGAGTTCTCCAAACTCCTCGCACGCGTAGAAGACGGGCGCAGTGGCCAAGCCTAGTTCCAGGTCCGCGCCGGCCGGTTTTCCAATCTGATCGTTGGAGGAGGTGTAGTCGAGCACGTCATCCACGAGCTGGAAAGCGAGTCCGAGGTGGCGGCCGTAGGAGTACGCTTTCGCAGCGACGTCTTCGGTAGCGCCGCCGAGGACGGCGGTCGCGCGGCATGACTTGGATATCAGGCTAGCGCTCTTGAGGTATGTCTTCTCGAGGTAATACTCGAGTGAATCGCGCAGGTAGGCTTCACGCGAAGACTTGCTTGTGAAGTCGGCGGCGGTGCCGGTTGCTGTGTTCTGCAGCTGGAGGAGCTCGCCCTTGACCAGTTCGGCGATCACTTCCGCTAGCAGTTCTATAACCTCTGGGTTTCGTAGCCGCGCCAGATACACGCTCGCCCGGCCGAGCATGTAGTCGCCCGCCAGGATAGAGAGCTTGTTTCCCGAGAGAGAATTGGCGCTGGGATTTCCGCGCCGGGTCTCGGCCTGGTCGAGGACGTCGTCGTGCAGGAGTGTTGCTGTGTGGATCAATTCCACGATTTCCGCGAGACGGCGTTGGGTTCCCAAGACCTGTACCCTTTCCCCCGTCGTCCCCGCTGCGACTTCGCCCGGACCGAGAATGTCAGCGGGCATGAGCCGACTGCTGAGCAGCGCTAGATCCGGATTTGTATCCCGCAGGATCTCGGCCGGGGCTACGGTGTTGTTAAAGATCTTTTCCAATTCTACGCTTGCGCGCCGCCAGCTCTGCTGCTTCGGGGCGACGGCGGTGGCCCGTGACATTAGGAACACCACCATGGGACGGAAAAGCTTGCCGTTCGCTTGGAGGTAGTATTTTGACGCCTTGTCAAGCCCCGGTAAGTTTGTGGAACACAGCAGGGAGATTTGCGATTTCAGGTGGGTGAGTTCTGGAGCGACAATTTCCTCTGGCTTTACCGGGCGGCGGAGGGGTGGGGGTGTGCTTCCAAGCGGTAATGTTGAAGGTGTGGGAGGAGTGGGTGGGAGTGTCAGGTCTTCCAGAGGTGAAGTTGCAGCGGAGGTGGAGCTATATCTTGCTGACCGCCGGAGTGGTGGCGGTATTCGAAAATGTCTTGTGAACCCGTTGCTGTTGCTGCCGCCGCGGGCGAGGAGGAGTGGCCGGCGGAGAGAGGATGCCATTAAGGCGGGTGACCGACGCCAGACTAATCGGACGATTTGCTACCCGCAACCCAGCAGGTGTGATGGCAACTGAACAGCGAGGCTCAGATCAACTCGGGGAATTCCAATTGAGTGAGTATCCGAGAGAGTCTCCAACTCCGCCCAAATAACCCCTCTCCCGTTCTTCCTTCTTCCTTCTCCGTTCAAGCAGCCAGGCCTTCCACAATTCCGCCGAGATAAGCGAAAGTGAGTTTTTGGGAAGAAGGGAAGAAAGGAAGAGAAGGAAAAAGGGGTGGGATGAAAGCAGGGAATGAGGGTAAGGTAATGGAACAAGAAGAGGGATGTTTGATGGATGGCTGGTTGGTGGGGAGGGAGCAAGTACTGTACGAGTACCGTCTGCTGCACTAGGGTAATGGTATGCCAACTAGGCGACGAAAGAAGTTGACCCCCACTTGGGTTTTGCAACAGAAAATGCAGAAGTTTAGCCAACCACGGCAAAGGTGCACTGTAAATTCTCTTCTTTAAACAGCAATCGGACGAAAGAGGATCACAGGGAATTTGACGTATAAAATTACGATTTTTTAAATTTTTTTTCCTTCCCCCGAGCACCAGCAGCAAGTACCGATAGTACGAGTACGGTACTCGAGCAAATGAATTTCGCCGGCATGGTTGTCATGCCGAAATCAAACAAAGCCCGCCCGTCTTGGCAATATTTTTGGTCTTGTCATCCAAAACCCGAATTTATGGAAATGGTCCCCGTAAATGGCCTTCAATTATGTGAGCCCCATGTCAAACTTTGTCTGTGTATCCAAGAAATCGCGAATTATACACCCCCTAGGTTATGGTGGTAAGTAGGAGCCTGTTGGGAATGAACATTTTATATGAAAAACCTAGCAGGCGTCGGTTTCTTTAGTCGGCCGGCATGCAAGTACCGGTACCGTACTCATACTTCTACTACTCATACTTCTATTCGTACCCTACGAGTATTGTGATAATAATAATAAGAATAATAATAACAAAACTTCCGGTTAGTTATCACCGAGCACCGAGGATTTTCTTTCTTTTTTACCGCCAACAATTCCCCCTTTAGGTAGGGTTAATCGGGGATGTGGAAGAAAAATAAGACTTGGCATGTATCAATATATATAATATTATGATAACCGGTAGTACGAGTACGAGTACTGGTATGATACCGGTACCGGTACTTGTGCAGACTGGTATTTCCGTGATATTATTATCTGATTAGATTCGGGATCTATCGGCAGCCGGCCCGGCAAAGGCGTGTTTTTTTGTGAGTGCATTTTTGCCGAGACGGGAGGCTGGAGCGTTTGCCCCGCCGCCATGATTGGGGGAGGGGGGGGTGAGTGGATCATGGCGAATCACGTCGGTGGTAGATTTTGGTTCCGAAATTCAGTTAATGTATGATACGAGTACGATATCATACCGGTATGATACTGTATCCATCTCGACTACCGGTACTCGAGTACGATAGATCCTGATTTCTGTAAGATAGGGCGCCGCGGTCGCTCACTAAGTTACCAATTGCTCCGCACGTTCTTGTACGGCAATGGCACTCCATGTGTTCCTCCGCTAGAAGCTTAGGGGCCTCATAACCCCCTCCTAACGTCCTCCAACCCGCCAGCCTTCGCCACGGCAATTTTATTCCGGGAAAAATAAAATAAACGGAGAGAACAGCCCTCTCCGGTGCTCCACCCTCCCGCGCTCGTCCGGTGTCTTCTTCCGATTCGCTTGGGGGGAAAGGCGTTTGGAATCTGCGCTTTTTTATCCTCGAGTGGTGATTGAGCGGGTTCCGGGTCGTTGGGCGCGCTTCTTGGCGCTGGTGGGGGGGGTGCTGTTTGAGCGGGAGCTCCGGGTACGATATTATTTAGTGCTCTGTAGACTATAGCGCTTTACTGGTGAGCGACACTACAGCAATATTGTGATGAAGAGGAGAGGTATTTACAGCACTCACTGGCGTACTGTACCGGTGTCATATCATAAGAAATTCATTCCACACCCTTGCCCCTCCCCCCCCGTTACCCCGACGACATCATGAAGTGCTCACCCTCACACTCCCACCAGGTATGATATTGCATTATCATAATATCAGAACATAAATATCATAGTCTACCATTTCCATCCCCATCCTCCCTTCCCCGGTTCGCCAACATGGCTTATAACTTGACCTCATGCCCCACCGCACGCACCCGTTAGTCTATGATACCGTACCCGGCTCGAGTTAGACTACCCGCAGTCCAACTCCTGAACAGCGACCCTCCGGGATACTCGTACAGATAACTAACTACGAGTACGCATACCCATAACTACAAGCTAGAATAAGCGCAATTACGATACTCCACCCACAACCCGCGAGCATCACGCATAACATCCTCCGCACGCACCGACAACACGGTAGACTACGGGTAAATAACTCACTCGTTCCCTCGCAAAAAGAATAATTGTCCGTGACGGCGGCCCAGTTGCGAACCTGGTTACTTTACTACGATAGTATAAAGTAGGAGAGAGATCTGCGGCACCAATATGGTACCGGTACTTGTGCCTGTAGACTGTAGTATAAATTTAGGGTATTCGCCGTTACACAGACCCGGTTGGCTGCAAGCGTGATACTGTGAGGGGAGGAGCAACAAGTACGGTAAGTACCGGTGCCGCCAAGCTGCCGGATCGCAGGCGTTGGGGGGGCAAGAGAAGAGTCACGTTCTAGAAGGCGCTGACCTTAAGTTATTTTTTTGTACATAAATTAGTACAGGTAGGCTACCGTACAAGCAACTGCACTATAACGGCTAATGTACCGGTACAGTACTGAGCACTGTACTTGAGGCGGATTTTCAATGGTTCATGTATGAGTACAGTTATTATAGCAAGCAACCACAGTGGCCGGTGGGAAGGTTGCTGTCTGTCTGTCTGTCTGTCTGTCGTCTAGTCTACGAGTATATGATTGTTTCGTGGTATTTCCTGGAAGCGTGACTCTGACTGCCGTATGGTATGATACCGCCGCTATGTAAATTACTCGTACGGTACGAATGGACTGCCTGACAATGCTGCCATCGCCAATGAGGCCAGAGCGGAGGCAACGGAGCAGAGCCTCCAGTCACAACACTCGCACAACACCCACAAATCACTCGCTGTAGACGTCATCAAAATTGCAGCAAAATGCCTCATGACCGTCTGCGTTACCTACTCACTACTCGTACCCAAATGAACCGTAGCACAACAACAACGACGACAACAGCCGCTGCCGCCGATACTACCCGTTAGGCTCCCTCGCTCACAATTAGAAGGTTTACTTACGAGTAGCATACCGGTAGATATCTTCAACATCGTCACAAAACGGGATGGAATTGAATTCAACCCATCATCTACCTTACCAACGCTCTGCAAATGGTTCAAGACTTTTTCAAAAAAAAAACATTAACTGCAGTTGCTATTGAAATTGGTTCATTCACCGGTCCATCCGTTTGTTTGCTTGTTCGTTCATTCATTCATTCATTCATTCATTCATCCATTCATCCATTCATCCATCCATCCATCCATCCATAATACATAATACATATAATAAAACATGTCTCCGACAAAATGATGGATAAAACCCCCCGCTAATTTATATATTATAAGGAAAAAAAAAAAAAAAAAAAAAAAAAAAAAAGACATAATAGTACATCTTTTGAAAAATGAAATAAAATAACATAAACTTCCGCAAAAAAAAAATTTTAAAAAAAAATTAATACAAGGACCCCTTTTGATGGAAAGATGAGAGATAATGAAAATCCGAAATACAATCCTTTTATGCCATGCTCCAGATGCCACGCGCGGTGCAATGGAAGAAGTGATGAATGAGAATGATGAGATATGGAAGGAAGCGGAGGAAAGAGGAAGAAAAAAAAAAAAAAAAAAAACATTATCAGAAAACCTGTATAAATGCCCGTGAAACCCTTTTTGAAAGAACAGGATAAAAAGAAAAGAAAAAAAGAAAAAAAGAAAAAAGAATCCCAGCCCCGTTTTAATGCCCAAGGAAAGGAGATACAGAATGAAAAAGGGGAATCGTTCAGGCATTTACGATCGTGACATTAAGAAGTGAAAAGGTGCAAGAAATTGGGGGAATTTATAATTCCATATCGACTTCGTAATCCGAAGTTTGCGATCCGGCGTATGAAGTTCCAACAGATACCGCCTCGACAGAGCCATCTCTCTGTCTGATAACCCTTCGTCGAATCCGTCGCTCGGAGCTCTGCGAATCGAACCCACTATCATAGTCCGAATCCGAACTCCCGACCGATTCCGTGTAGCTTCTCTTCGCTTTCCTTGGCTGAACCCCGAATTTGAAGTGTTGCTGAGCCATTGCTTTGGCAATTGGTGAGGGTCCCCGACCGGCCGAGAGCATTCCAAAACTATAAACGATCTCCCGCTGAGATTCGTCATCGTCATCGGAATCGTACATTTCCCTCCCGTAGTCTGGGGACGGCTCCTCGTATTCGCCGATTAGAAGCTCTACCCCGCTGTCTCCGTATTCGTCTTCGATCTCCTCGATCTCGAAATCGTCTGCATCATCGCAGTGGTCCGTGTAGTATGAGCATTGTGATGGGGCGGGTGACGGGCTCAATGACGGTGGGGTATGCGGCCGCGAGAGGTCGCGAGGAACGTGACCAAAGCGGTTGCGACAGTCTTGTGGAGCAGCGTATATCCGTAGTTTCTGCCATTCTGAGTGAACTGTTGAGTTCATTGGGGCGAGGCGAGGAGATGCGGACGGGATGGGTCTTGGTGAGGTAGACTGGGTGGTCCACGATGGGGGCGTGTGAGGTCTTCGGCTGTCCATTAAAGCTGGCTGCTGGCGCTACGGAGGTATGTGTTGATGGGATTAGAGATTGATATGAAGCTTGGAAGCCGTGTGGTAGCAGTAATCTAACTTGGGATCTGCGCTGGAGGGGAAGGAGGAGGTAAAGTAAAGGATGATGATATTCGGAGCGAGCTGTCTGCTGTCTGACAGGGAAAATAGCGGGTCTTATAGGGAATTGGGATGAGGCTCGCATATGGAGAGAAGGAGTGGGGTGGGGAGGAATGGTGGGAAGCAAAAGCAAAATGAGGGGAGGGGTGATGAGAATGCGTGAGAGAGTTGTCGGAGGAGGGGTGGAACAGCACAACGGAGATGACTCTGATTGAGCTCTATTTTCGCCCGAGTGAAGGCCGCCGTTACCATACCGGCAGTAAACTCGTAGGATATCGCCCTTGTTTTTTTTTTCCTTCTTTTTTTTTTCTTTTTTTCCGTACCAGTGCGGTTTGCACATGTCGTCACACCAATTCAACACGGTAGCAAAAGCATCATTTTTGCAAAGAGAGAGGGGGAAAAAGGAAAAAAAAATATGCTGTACTCGTACATGAAAACCCCCCCCCCCGGAGAGGGGTGAAAAGACGGTCACTTGTTTGCCTTCATGCATCTCTTTTATTTCGTTTTTCGAACACTTGAGTCACAATGCAATTCCATGCTTCATGAGGGCGTGAGGAAGCCGGTTTGCAAGTCCTTGTTGTGCGCAGTGGGTGTGCAGATTGCATCAGTGTGCAGAAGCCACGAAGATTGGGGACGAATAGAGTGACAGGAAGTGACTCTCTTTGCGAAATTGCGGTGCGTTGGTGTCTTTTTTCCTCCTTCACACCAACGGTACCGGGACCCTACCACCGTACCTTCTTACCAGGGTCCAGGGAGGAAGAAGTTTGTGAACAATTGCCCGTGTTCCAGCCTTCGATATCTGTCTTCTCGAGACCCGAATTCTTACATGCTTGTCACCTTGTTACCGACACTGCTGGCATATGATACTTGTACCGCTCTCTGCCACCACTGCGCCTGTCTGAGGAGGAGACAGCTTGACAACGCTTCCATACAATCCTCCCATTCTTCCCCCCTCTCTCAAACAACACTCCCCCTCATCAGCCCCCTTCTCCTTCCCCCATATCGGGAAGGACAAACGAGCTTGACACAGTAAAAACACGACAACAACTAAAACAATCGCCTTCCTCTATGTAACCGTAACCGTGCCTTTCTGCAAATCCGCACTTTGGCCTTCATTTGTCGCTCATCGACAGGTATAGGGACCATCGGTAACAAAGATATCTATCTAACTTTGGGGAGAAGAGATCCGGCACCACTTGTATAGACTAGTTGCACGATGCAAGTATAATCCCGTGCCATTTGTTCGGGGAGGAGTGGGATCCCCTCACACACCATACGGGTATGATACTCTTAACCTGCGACAAACATCTATCATATTACCATACCTTCCCACCTGCCACCCTTCTTCTCTTTCTATAACTCCATTTCAAACCATTCGACCAGACGAGGGGATCTAATTTTATCCACCCGATGTTTTCCCACGCCTGCGAGTACAGTACCAGTGCCGGTGGTTGACGGGAACATCATCTCTTTCGGTCGTCTGAATACATAGCTATCCATTGCTCCGCTTCTCCTACTTCCAGTAAGGGAAGAGCGATAGGGACAGCGAGGCTGGGGGTGCCAGCGAAGAGCATCAGGACAGGATAGATGAGCGATGGCAGTGGGCATAGAAAGACCAGTAGATTGGCTGGATAAAGGATGTTGGTGTGGGAGACGGCAATGCTGTAGGTACGGCCGTCGAGCAAGTAGTGAATATATTGAGTTTGGATTAGAACTACATTATCTCGACGGATGAGGGATCTGAAGAGGAGGCAGGAAGGGATGAGGGGGGTTGGGAAAAGAGGAAAGATCTCGATCGGATCCCCGATACGAACAAGCAGACAATCACCATCGGTCATTCGTTATTTTACTCAGAAACGAGGAAAGGAGAAAGGGAAGAAAAGGAAGAAAGAAAGGGAAAAAAAAAAAAAAGCTTAGCTAGGATCCGAGGTCCAAGGTGCTTCTATTCTGGCACTGCGAACGCCTGGAACAAAGATCATGGGGCGATCACTTGACTGCATCCGACTGTAACCAATTGCAAATCGAGCATGGAGGCGAATGCGTGTCCTCAAGCCTCTTGGCATATTTTCAGCCGCCTAAACGCCAAAATACCGGTAATGCCAAACGAAAAAGCTCCCACGACACACTCCAGAAGTCTGCTGATAACACCTTGCTTTATTCGATACTACACCCTTTGGAACAACTATCCCCATTCGAGGAAATTCTCGATCGTCGGACAACTTTGCATGGACTGACCCGGTATATTTGCTGTCCGATTACCTACATTGAAGCTTGGATAGGATGCGATTGCCCAATTTTGGGGGAAGGCTTTCTGTAGGCCTTCTCTTACTATCACCTTGCGTACGACTGGTTTCATGCGGTCCTGCTGTCAGTGTTGCACTTAAGGCTTCCTGGAATGGTGCGCCATTCTTATTAGAACTATTGTGAGTGCGAAGAGGAGAAAAAAAGGGGGGGGAGTCCCATCATTAACACCATTGTATTCTTCATGAGGCTGTCGTAGGCTAACACCGGGCTATCTAAAAATAGGGAAACCGCCGCTGAGGAGGTCGGGGCTTCCTATTTTCCTCTACTTGATCGGATAGCGGCAGGCGATTTTGCCAATATAGAGTCCGACAAAGCTCTTTACCACGCTTTTCTACGGGTTGCACGGGAGGAGAGGTTCTTGGTGGACCAAGAGGAGCTTGCTTCCTTCAACTTTGCGTTGTCGATACATGCTGCTGCTCCGAGGATAGAAGCTCACTACCACTACTATGAGAACTCTTTGGAGCCCATAATGGGGAGGTTGTATGAGGCCACTTGTGAAGTTTGGCTTCAATGGAGTCAAAAACAGATTTGTGGCACTGATGGTGATTTTAAGGACATGTTAAAGTCTTTTGAGAGATATCGGAAGTACGACATCTTGCCTTTGTTTGTGTGTTTTGTTTGTAGGAAGGTCCTAACGGCTTCCCTAGCAATCGACGGAAGCTTCAGTTTGACCGGGTGCTGGAGACACGAGAGGACATTCCAGCAGCCATCCTTTATGCCGATATTGAAGCCCCAAATTTCAAACGGTTTCACGAGGTACTCAGGGATTATGCCAAACAAGGAATACTTACCTATCGCGTGCGATATAAGCCCCGGACTAATTGGAAGGGACGCCCTGTGATTCTCAGTGGGTACGGCGTGGAGTTAGCTCTCAAGAAAACAGACTATATTGTTATGGATGATCGTGATGTCTCTGGTGAAGGCGGTGTTAAGAAGGGTAGGGACACACAAACTCCTATCGGAGAATTGGATGATCAAGAGATCCAGGACGTTGAGCCTCTCCATCCAAAGGATATGTCATTCCTTGGGATGAAGGCTGCTAGTTTTGTTGTGGATAGTGGAGATCCCCTAGCCACACTTCTGAAACTTCTGCAAGACTTTCCGAAACACGCCTCCTCTGTGGCGGCAATCGAAATTAATCCGGATGTCGCGGATGCGCTTCAGGAAAACTGGGACTCCTTTCTTGGCCCCGGTCAGAATGCTCTCTGGATTAACGGGGTCCAGCTTGAAAACTCCGATATTAATGCCTTCGCACTTGTTGAGCATCTGCGAAGGGAGAGGAGATTCGTGAATAGTTTCAAGACTCTCGGGGTTAACTCTTCCGAAGCTGTCCAACTACTGTCCCACCAGATACTCGCCAGTTCTAAGCAGGATGAGGTTCCGCAGAGGTTCGACTATCGTGATAATATCGAGGGCGGAAAGACCATCGTTTGGCTAAATGATTTAGAAAAAGACTTGCGATATCGGGAATGGTCTGCCGCAGTTGATACGGTATGCCGTTCTAGATAAATATCTCCAGTTTCCGTGCTATATAATGTAGCTAAATGCTTTTTATAGCTTCTTCGTCGTGTCTACCCCGGACAGTTGCATCCCCTCCGGCGCAATGTGCACCATCTTGTTGTTCCCGTAGACCTTGCCTCTAAGGACGATCTGGCTTTGATCACTGAGCAGTTGCGTTTGTTTGTCGATAGGAAGATCGCTCTCCGATTTGGAGTAGTACCTTTGACCGGGACCCCTGAAGGTCTGCGCATCTCACTTTTTGGGGAACAAGCAAGTGACTAACTCTGATCTAATCTAGCTGTTGCGCAGGCAAAGGTCTTCTATTACTTGAATGAGACTTATGGCCTTCCGGTTGCTTTGGGATATCTTGAATTGGTTAGTAGGTTTTATGGCGCTACCTAGAGATCCTTGCTAACCGTAGCATAGGCGCTTGGATCCGGCCAATTCTCAAAGCCAAATGCTAAAGTCTTGGATCAAGTTATCAAAGAGGCCGAGCTCGTTGAGGGTCGGATCGCACTGTCTTTGGAGGAGGTACTGTCCTCCGAGACTATCGAAGAGCGTATTAGAGCGTCTAAATCATGGGCTGGTAGAATGGGCGCAAACTCTCTCATCCCTCCAGTGTTCATTAATGGTCTTTCTCTGGCTAGAGACGAGGTATGCGAGCAATTCTCAGTTACGGGGGACTTAGCTGAGAGGCGGGATATTATAGCAATGGATGCAAATGATGAGCGCTCGCCTTCAAGTTGATGTTCAATTGACCCAGAGAGCGGTGTATGAGGAAGTCGCCAACGACGAGACCGACTTTGCCGTTCTACTTTTGGGTAATGCGGCCACACGTCGGAATTATTATATCTTCCCAGAGGGTGAGGAATCTATCAAAACTACAAATGTTGGGAAGCTTTTGCAAGAATATGCTCGCATCTTCGAGAAGTTACCAACTGTTGTCTCGGATAAGCCAGACGAACTTGCCGAATCCACTATCTGGGTCATTGGTGACTTTGACGAGAAGGATGGATATGAACTCCTCCAAGGTGCTAGCGAGCTTCAAAAGGTTGAATCAGGCGTAAACTTGGTTTTTATTAACAACCCCCAACTTGTGAGCGAGAGACCTGCACTCTCTACACTTCTTTATCAACTCCACCAAGTTGGATTCTTCAAGGGCCCCGAGCAACTTCAACAACTCTTGGAGGAAGTGTCACCATTGAAGGGGCATGTCAATATTCCAAAGGTTGAAGCTCTATTGCGAATGCAGATCCCGGATGCCAAATCTGCTAGCTGGCAGTTCCCCGACCATATCGAGTCCGGGAACTTCTGGAGAGAGAGCCAGAAGATATTGGAGGTGGCCGGATTTAAACCTGGACAGAGGGGAGTGATCATCAATGGGCGTGTCGTGGGACCTGTTCCTATTGATGAGGAGTTTGGCGCAGAAGATTTCAGGCAGCTCTTGGAGTACGAGCATTCCAGAAGGATTTTGCCTGCGCTAAGGGCTGCTAATGAGATTGGCGTTTTGGGAAAGCTCAAAGGGTTTGTTATTCATCGTGTAGCGTTGTTCACAGTACTGATAACTGACCTCTTCGAGTTTTCAATCTTCTGCATGCCTTACCAATCTGGTTGCTCTGAGCAACATTCCCGAAGTGCCTACGAGCATGTTCCAAGGCCCATCATTGGCCAGGACAGATGCCCTCAACAGACTTTGGAAGCGAGAACATGTTGCTATCAAGTCGGGAGATAAAGACAAGGCTATCTTCCAAGTTGTGGCTTCCATTGATCCAGCAAGCGAGCTCGCTCAGAAATGGGTGCCAATCTTGAAGGTCTTGTCGGAGATGAGGGGCGTGTATATGAATATATACCTTAATCCTCAGAGAGTAATTACGGAGCTTCCGGTTAAACGATTCTACCGTCATGTTCTCAACTCTGCCCCGACCTTTGATGAAAATGGGTATTTATTTGCTCTCCACCTTGCGCTTCGTGGGCACTTTGGCTGACTCTATTTAGTAATCTCGCGGATTCCCAAGCTCGGTTTGAAAATATTCCAGAACTTCCTTTGCTTTCTTTGAGTATGGATGTCCCTCCATCTTGGCTAGTAACGCCCAAGGAGTCGCCGTATGATTTGGACAACTTGAAGATCCAGTCCCTGAAAGATCGCTTGAAGGGAAGTGATATCGAGGCGCTCTATGAGCTTAGGAGCATTCTTATTGAGGGACATTCTACCGATATTATTAATGGGGGGCCACCAAAAGGAGCGCAATTGGTTCTTGGTACTGAGAAGGAGCCTCATTTCGCAGATACTATTGTCATGGCGAACCTGGGTTATTTCCAGTTCAAGGCAAACCCTGGATACTATAAAATGGAATTGAAGGAAGGCCGCTCTAGTGAGATCTTCCATATCGACAGTACGGGGACTAAGGGCTTCCAACTGGGCAAACGTGAGATAACCGACGAGGATTCCGAAATCGCATTGTTGAGTTTCAAAGGAGCTACTTTGTTCCCTAGATTGTCAAGAAACCCGGGAATGGAAGTCGAGGATGTCCTTGAACAGTCTACTGGTGTGCCAAAAAGTATTGGTGACTTTGCTGCAAAGTTTTTGAAGAAGGTGGAAGACGTACTTGTGAATATCGGATTCCTTGCACCGGCGGTGGATTTGAAACCTCAGGCTGATATCAATATTTTCTCCGTTGCCAGCGGCCACCTTTACGAAAGATTTTTGAACATCATGATGCTTAGCGTCATGAAGCACACCGACAAATCGGTCAAATTCTGGTTTATTGAGAACTTCTTATCTCCCTCGTTTAAAGATTTTATCCCGGTAATGGCTAAGGAGTACGGCTTTGAGTATGAATTGGTCACATACAAATGGCCCCATTGGCTTCGTGGCCAAAAGGAAAAGCAGCGCGAGATTTGGGGATACAAGATTTTGTTCCTTGACGTTCTCTTCCCCCTCGATCTCGACAAAGTCATCTTTGTCGACGCTGATCAGATTGTCCGAACAGACATGAAAGAGCTTGTTGACCTGGATATCCAGGGCGCGCCATACGGCTTCACGCCAATGTGTGATTCCAGAGAGGAAATCGAGGGCTTTCGCTTCTGGAAGCAGGGCTACTGGAAGAGCTTCCTGAAGGGCCTTCCATATCATATCAGGTGAGCCTGCTTGCCTTACTTTTAGTTACCTCTAACCAACTCTCGCAGCGCCCTGTACGTCGTGGATCTCAAGCGCTTTCGCCAAATTGCCGCCGGCGACCGCCTCCGCCAGCAATACCACCAACTCTCTGCCGACCCGAACAGTCTCTCAAACTTAGACCAAGACCTACCAAACCACATGCAAAGTATGCTCCCCATATACTCCCTGCCGCAAGAGTGGCTCTGGTGCGAGACCTGGTGCAGCGACGAGAGCCTTAAGACGGCAAAAACGATTGATTTATGCAATAACCCTATGACAAAGGAGCCGAAATTGGATCGCGCTAGAAGGCAGGTCCCGGAGTGGGCAGCGTACGATGAGGAGATTGCGGCGTTAGCAAACAGGAGTTTAAAGAAGGGAGGGGAGCAAGAGGAGAAAGAGACGGCAAGGGAGGTAGAGAAGGAGGAGACGATGGAGGCGCTAGGGGAGAGGGAGAGTGAGCGGCTTGCTATCAAGGAAGAGCTTTAGGTGGGCCGGGATAAGGGAGCGGGGGATCTGTATTTGTATTTAATGGAGAGTACTTTTATCGTAGTGGTTACCGGAACAGTGAACCCGGCGTCCGTGGCCCCCTCTCCCGGGGGTGATTGTGCCCGTGCCGGGCGGTCAGACATACATGAGGTGTCACCCGGCGCGGGAAGTTGCCGCAATTGTGACACTCCCGAGCAGCGGATGGATTTACGCCCGACGCTGGGCGGGGGCAGCGCTCTAGACCTTCGGGATCCAATCTCACTCAGGGGGGTCGATCACGCCTCCTCCGAGGCTTTCTCCTGAGTCGGGACCTGGGGGTGGTGCACCTAGGGAAGCATTCCTGGTTAGATGTTAAACAGACTTTAGGACATCTCTCAGAGGTCCCGGCGAACCGAGTGACAAGACGTGACTCCGGCCAGAAGCGTGGTTCGAGAACGCACAACCATATGTCGCAGGGCCAACGGTGCTGCACTCCCGAGGGGTCAGGCTTGGGCGTGGCAAGGCCTACTACTCGAGCTAAACAAAGAAATCTCAAACGCTCGAGGATGTTGGCATGAATTTCTTTGAAGATATGTAGGAGCTTGTTCCTACTGTTCCTTTGAGTTTGGGTTCTTAGTTGTACCCGTGATGGGCTTGTTGATGTGAAGGGGTCCCGGATGGATCAGTTCTTGAAACATGATCTATTCGCTTGCTGGGACTGACTCGTTTTGAGCGGTTGGCGGGGGTGAACCCGCTGCGAAGGCTGTTCCTGCTGATGGTCCCTTCCATGGTATGTTCCCGAAGATGTAGTTTCTGTGGACTGGCAAGGGGAAGGTTGTTGATTAAGATATTGCCAATCTGACTACCGTAGTATCTTCCTATATGTCTTTGAACTCTCAGCTGTTCTCCCTGAATTGGACTGTTGCGCTGCTTGCATATAGCACATCTCGGTAAGTACCGGCTGGGTAAGCTAACTATTCCTCCTCCCCATGGGCAGGATCCCGAATTGCAGTATCATGCTCATATCGCAGTCTCTGAGGGCGGGAGCCTGAACCGTAGCCCAATGTCTAACTCGCACGCACAAATACAGAGAAATTTAGCTGACAGCTGGGTATAAATACAGAGTATTTCTTGCTTCTTCTTTCTTTACCTATTCTCTTCCTTTTACTTCAACTATCAACATATTTTTTTACAATCCTTCAATCATGTCTATGGTACCTGTCAACCACTAAATTGCTGAATGAAAAATTAGGAGCGCAAGGTGGTATGTGGGCGTTTGTGGAGCGGTACGGCGCGAGTCCATATAGGCTTGTCTGGTCCGGGGTGGCGGCGGTCGTGGTCGACGGGCGGATAATGCCTTGTTTCCGTGAGTCTGGGAGCACGCTGTGGGGTCGTGGGCTCTATCTCCTCTACAGCTTGTATCATAGCCACTGATTCGAGAACCTAGGTTTGTTGGGGGAGTATATGATAAGTGAGAAGGGGTTACAGTACAGATTACAGATAATTCGCGTAGTCTATTATTGCTAGCTCTTTAACACTTGATCGAGGACTAATACGTTGTTGAGAATTCGCCCAGCAATTTCCCTGGAACTGGCGCCACTGTGCAAGGTTCCAGAAATATCGAGACGAGATATATGATACCTAAATTTGGTATTGTTATTCATAATTTGTCACTCGGGAGCTTTTTTTTCTCGGCGTGCGGTTAACCAGCTTTGGCTTCAACCCACCGACAAGCGAGTATCGCCTCGCATTTCACGCCCTATTGGGTCCGGAGGCCTTTGCGTGGGTTGGATATCTGGGGGCTCTGCGTTCACCTACCGTAAGTATTTGTGAGAATACGAGGGAAAATTTGCGTTCATGCGTGTGGTACATATTACAGCTCCAGTACTCAGCCAGAAACTGTAACGGGACCTCTTCGTGGCTTACTTGCGACCGCCCAGTCTGGTCCCAAAATGAAGTTTCTCAAAGTTTCTATTTTGCCGCCGCAAGATAAAGGATGCAGGAGAGAAATTCTCATCCCCCGGTTCAACTATCTAGAACCCCCGGATCCAACCAAGCGGCAATGTAATAAAAACAAGCCTTTGCGGCAAAGTAAATGTCGTTATCTGTATGGAGCATCCGCCCTGATAACTGCTGCAAGTTCGGGCTCCCACCTTTTGTCATGTCAGAATAAACGCTTAAGATGCATGAAGAAGAAAGGGACAAACTTGTCTCCGTTTGAGAGAAGCTTCTCCTTGTTGTAGAGTAATTCCTCTCGTGTCTCGGTAGCGTATTCCGCATTGGGGGCTAAATGCTATCAGCGTTGTCATTTCATGAAACGGGGAAGGTTTGAGATGTACATTCAACGATAGCGTCCACCGGGCAGGATTCTAGAAATGTCAGCCGCCACCACGAGCACCATTTAGACACCTCGGCAAGAGCATACCCTGACAGAATCCACAGTAGATACACTTTGTCATATCGATATCGTATCTAGTAGTCCTCCTACTCCCATCCTCTCGCTCCTCCGCTTCGATCGTGATCGCCAATGCGGGGCATATGGCCTCGCAAAGCTTACAGGCAATGCAGCGCTCCTCACCGGATGGATATCTCCGCAATGCGTGCTCGCCGCGGAAGCGTGGGGATATAGGTCCCTGAAACAAATCAATTGGCCGCCCTATCAACCCCAACCCCGCGCCGAGCAACATGTATGGCGCAAACATACCTTTTCGAACGGATACATGATAGTATACCTATCTCCCCATTAGCCTCGCCCTATTTCCTCCTTCCAGGTATAAAATGGGAACATACGGAGCCCTAAAGAACTGTTCCAACACTACATACATCCCCCGCAACATTTCCGTCATGAGGAATATGCGTCCGGCTTTGTCGAGTGCAGACTCCCCCTCCTCCCAATTTGGCGTGCGGTTGGTACGAAGTCCCGATGGCAGAGGCCCTCTCGGAGTAGCATGTCTCGCAATGTGGGAAGTGGAAAAGTGGTGGGTAGCTAGTATCGAAGCGGCGGGGAGAAGGAGTGTATGCGGTTTTGATGATGCTAGGAGCGTGCGAGTGGGGCGGGCCGATATAAGTCCCAGGGAGCGGAGTGATGCCATGGTTGGGAAACGTAGTGAGTGTAGGGTCTTATGATGGAAGCAATTGCCTCGGGGAGGAGGGAGATTGACGATGATGGCGGATCTGTGGTGCAGGGGACGTTGGCGGTGGGGGTAGGGGTGGGGGTGGGATTTGGATGCCGAATGCGATTTTAGTTTTGGTGGCGGATGGGTGGAAGCTTACACTCTTCGGCAGGAAAATAGGCGCCTTCTGATTGGTTGGGAACGCGGGGTGCGCCGCTACCTGATATAGATGAAAACAATTGAAGATAAAATGCCGGTACTGGTGGGATATCCACGGTATTGTCGCAGGGGGTTTCGGTTCGTGTTTTTTTCTTTTTCTTCTTCTTCCCATTTTGAGGCTTTTCAATCGGCAATTCATCTAGAATCCATTTTATTATGACCTCCATAGAATAAGTAGGGACTATCCCCTCATAGGTGGAGAGAGAGAGAGGGGCGGTTATGAGGTTTTGGCTTTGTTTTGCCGTTGCAACAGAAATTGCAGGCATCGTGAAAACCGTCACCAACTTTCTTCCACTTGCACTCCATCTCTCCTCTCTCCCCATCAATCCTTTTCTCCCCCCAGCAACCAATCACCCCTCCAACAATCCGTCCCCCAGTGTACTCACCGTCATCATGTTTAGATTAATCGCCGTTCGTGCCTGTAGGGCACTCTCCACTGTTGCTGCTACTGCTCGTGTTTCTGCTCCCATTGTCACTCGGCCAATTCTGGGACCGCGGTTTGTTCGTCCATCTATGGTTGACAGGGCCGTCGTCGGTGCACGATACTACTCCGCCCCCGCCTCTTTGTCGAAGCAAGAAATCGAGTCTAGAATTATAGACTTATTGAAGGGTTTTGATAAGGTTTCTTCATTGTCTCTGCCTTTAAAATGTGCAATCCAATACTGATCGCCGGGTATCCTAGGTCACCGATCAGACCAAGGTATGTCTCGCTTTATGGAAGGGGAGAGAAGGAAATCTCCAATTGATATGCGGTATAGGTTTCTGGCACTTCACACTTTGCCGATGATTTGGGATTAGACAGTCTCGACACTGTCGAGGTCGTAATGGCTATTGAGGAGGTTTGTTCTAACATCGCTGTCCTTAGATAGCCGCTCATAATATCGCAGGAATTCAGTATTGAGATTCCCGATAAGGCTGCAGATGCAATCCTGAGTGGTAAGTAGATGATGATTTGGGAACGAGAACTTATATGGTACTGACTCCAACAGTTGACCAGGCCGTGGACTACATCCTCGCTCAGCCTGACGGTTTGTGGACCCGTTCTTTTCTCTCCTAACCCGAGTCATCACTGATGGTAATATCCTAGCTCACTAAAATACATGCATGGCTCGTTTTGGCGGTAGAAAAAAAAACAGTCTCATCGATTCTTTCATGTTCCATCTTTGTATATGCCTCGTTGCTCGGGATAGTGGGTGCTGTTGGATGATTAGAGGAAATGCGATTTCCAGCGTTCAATTAAGAAAACTCCCCTTGTTCAGGTGCAGCCTATTGGCCATCGCCAATTCAGACGAACATTGTCGCCAAAACATTTCTCGACTTACCCCGACCATTGTTCCTCCGGGATACCGGCACGGCTTGAATTTAGTCTAGTACTCGAGCACCTTTCCTTGAGATATGTTGTCTTGGAACGCGGGTTAAAGTGTCATGCGACCGTGTAGCCCTAATCATGAATAGCGATGGCACTTATCACTGGCTCGACTCCAGAGTTCCTGATATATGGATACAGCGGTTCTCGACCCCGAGGGGGAGTATTTGTGTTCGTCTGTGGATGCCGTGCTGGGATGATTGATCAATAGAAATCGTGTTATATTTATCGGAAAACTGATTAAAGAGTGCCGGATTCACAGCCATATACGGTTCAAGAGAAACAAGTTGAATAGAATAGAGACTGGGGATTTTGGAAGTCACAGCAAGATTGGAAAGGGGAGGAGATTTTTGGTGGTCATCACTCCCCTGCAGGCAGATAGCAAGCCCCCCGAAGCAAGACATATATCAGAAGGGAAAGAAGTTGCAAGACAATAAAATATTCGCCCATAGGTTACTTGTGGTCCCACCAACTTGTTCTGCACAGTATCATACTATCTGGGACAAAATAGGGCTATAAGAGGCATTATAGACTCGATAGTGGAAGATCCCAATTTCGTCTTGAGATGGGAGAGGGGTGCATAATTAAATTTTTTTACCCATTGTGGGCTCTAGGGCCAGCCGCGCAACCAGAAGGAATAACAACCCTTGCCTTGTGGAAGCCCGCTAAGCCTTACCGGTGCTCTTGTCGCCAGTACTGTACTCGTACTCGAGTAGTCTATTCACGCAGCAGGCGTTGATACCTTCTTCCTCTCATGTCATGATCATCCTCCACCCGTGACGGCTCAATACGAGTAATACCGCCCATTGAACTCGCAACCCTAACTCTCCAACAACCCCCTCCTCTCATCCATAATATCATACTACAGTAGTTGCACCCCCAGTCCTACAAGCACTTGACGCAGCCAACCCGCATCCTATCATACCGCCGGTAATCCCTTCCAGTATCATACCTCCTAAACCATCTCACTGTCGTCGCGTACCGCTTCTGCCTCTCATCGCTCGACAAACTACCGCAAACCTTCAGCAGCGTGAGGTGCCCCGTAACACGGGTACAGCCGAGTTAATCGATCGAAAAAACTATCATACAATCTACATATTATGGCGTCGAATACCGGATTGACACGGAGGAGAGGTGGTGGTGGAGGCGGAGGCTCGGCTGGAGACGAAGTTGATCGCAGCGGTTCACCATCTACTTCTAGACCGGCGGAACCCCGAAGCGGGGAGACATCATTCACTACTGCTGAGAATGGACATAAGATTGGTGAGCTTTGTGCTTTTTTCTTCTTTCTCCCCATCAAGACAGGCTCGGGGGTTGGGCTGACGAGGTCTTTTGCGGGAGGTAGCTTTTGATCCCAGAGACATCAGTGAGAATCAGGAGAGGAGTAAACAACCAAAGCTTACTCTAATGGAGGAGATATTGCTTCTAGGTTTGAAGGACAAGCAGGTACGCTTTATTGTCTCTTTTACGTGCCTTGGTTTTGGATTCCCCGGGATTTTTCTCCTCTTCTTTCTAGGTTTCTAACTTTGTGGGGCTTATACAGGGATACCTGTCTTTCTGGAACGACAACATATCTTATGCACTCCGTGGTTGCATCGTTTTGGAGCTTGCCTTTAGAGGCCGTGTTAGCATGCAGAAGGATTCTAACAGAAGGAGATTCCCGTTATCGGATAGGATAATCGAGGTGATTGATGATACTCTCACCGGAGAAGTGTTGCTTGACGAGGCTCTGAAAATGATGAAAGCAAGCGAAAAGATGAGCGTGAGCTCCTGGATCGACCTTATGAGTGGTAGGATTTCTAGTTTTACCACTAGGTTTTCTGGAGCGGTCGGGCTAATGTGTTTGTATGGTAGGCGAGACCTGGAACCTGATGAAAATAGGATACCAGTTGAAGCAGGTCCGCGAGCGCCTAGCCAAGGGTCTAGTGGATAAGGGAATCTTGCGCACAGAGAAGCGTAACTTTCTACTTTTTGATATGGCTACCCATCCGGTTGCAGATGGCGGAGCGAAAGATGAGATAAGACGCCGTGTCCGAAATGTTCTTACTTCTCGCACAGTTGTCTTACCCGGAAATCCATTCTTGCCAGAAGACTTGGAGTTCCGTTATCTACGGACAGTGGCCATGGTCTGTGCTGCGTATGCGGCAAACGTACTGGAGAACGCTTTGGCTACTCTTGGTCACGAAGCTAGGGAGAGGGCCTTTGCTCACGTAGACGAGCTATTGGCCGAGTTTTCACAATGGCCATTCGCCAAGAGAAACACTGCTGGTGGGGTTGGACAAAACCTGGGGACTGCCACTACGGAGGAATTGAATAAGAATAAAGATCGGGAGCTCCAGATAGAGGTATGATTTATCGGTGATGGTTGATCTTATTTTTTTGACTTTTTTTTTTTAGGTCGTCGCTGCTGTACTGAGCGTCTTTACAAGACTCGATTCACTCCTCTGATGCAAAATCTTCTAAATTCATTCACCGAAAACTCCTTTTGAGTTCTGGTGTGATGGGCTATCTTGGCTATTTTTGCGGTCCTGATTTCCATCGCTCATTGCTTCTCCCGGTCTGTTTAATTCGGTGGGTGTAAAAAATGAGGGACGAAAAAATCTTAGGTGGGATGTTCGTCTTCCGCATTTTACGCAAAATGAAAAACCGAAGTTTATTGCTTTCCCTGTCCACTGTTTTCTCTCGTTCTAGCTGTTGGTGCACGTTACTGTTCCTCCTATTTACTGTTTTTCTCTTTGTGCTCGACTTTTCACCGTGGTTGCCTGGATGGAACGTTGCACTTCGCCCTTCCTCTCTCAGTCCCCTAAAAGTGTAAGGAGTCTCATATACATACCCCTAATACCAAGAGTGAAAACGACCAGGTAAGGCGCCAATAATCTGTTATCTAGAAAAAGGACAAAGACGGTAAGGAGGAAATTGTAATCAATCATGACCCACTGCTCGCTCTCTGTCTCTGAGGCGTGGTTCTTTCGCTCTTACCAAATATGGGGGTCTCGGCTCTCGATCGTGACTCCTGTATCCACCGCTTCTCCCGCTCCTGCACTAGTTGCTTGAAGTACTGCTCCGCCTGTTTCGTGTATGAGTACTCTTCTGGTATGAAACCCTGCCGATTCGGTTTATCAAAGGTGGCCCCACTCTCAAACAACGTCCGGATAACCTTTAAGTGGCCATATGCCGAAGCGTACTGTTCCCAATTAGCTCCCTTCTTCGAACCCCCCCCCACTGCCCCCTAGCACAAGTAAACCTACGTGCAAACCTGTATTACCCAGCCCATCAACAGCATCAATATCCGAGCCTCCATCTAGCAAAATCCTAACAACCCCGTCCTTCCCTGCCCTAGCCGCGAGTATCAGGGCCGTAGCGCCAGCTTTGTTTCTATAATCCAGTCTACCAAACATCTCCACGAGCACGCTGACAACTTCCTCATGCCCGCCCTCCGCCGCCAACATCAGGGGTGTATCCCCATTCGTGTTCCGCGATATCCCGCTATCCTCATGGGACGTGTAGGTTATGAGGTATTGGACGATGGGCAAGTGGCCGGATTGTGCAGCCAGGTGCAGAGAGGAGTTTGCCAAGGCGTCGGGATTCGGGAGGTATTTTGGATGGTTTTTCAGAAGTCGGGTCAATTGTAGGAGGTCGTTGTGAAGGATCGAACGGCGGAGGCGGATGGAAACATCTAGCCTGGGAGGGGGGAGGAAAGAAGTTAGCTTAGTTAGTGCGCCCGAGTGGGAAGGGAATTATGTTCGGGTGGTACATTATTTATTTGTTTGTTTAATTATTTATTTATCGACAATTCCAAGCTTTATCTTTTGCGATTGGTGGTTGGAATAACGGTGCGAACGGGGGTGGGGGGGAGGTAAGATGATCCGAGGTGAGGGTAGTCTGAGCTTGAGGAGGATTGACTGATGGAGGTCGAATCGCCGTAGGATGCGACAAGATTTGGTAGCGGAGAGGTGAGAACAGGGTATCATATCTTGGAAGCAGCCAAGCGTTGAGCCGCATGGAAGCAGGGGTGGGCGGAGGCGACACCAACCCTTTGACAGCTATGCTGGTTTCACGTGGGGAACGTCATGCCAACAACATTTCAATCTGGGGGAGCTTCGGGGAAACCATATCTATCCACACACAATAACCTGCGATATTTCTTGCAGAATTTCGCCTGACTAATACCAGCCGCGGCAAATGCCTCACACACTTCTCAACGAAGTCGGCGTAGCCCGTTTCCAACTCCAATCAATGGTGATAACAACCTCGAGTGACATCTCGTGACCCCATCTCCACAAACCAATCATCCACCCCGGACCTAATCCGTGCCCACTATTCGCTCTGTCAAACCAACGCAACCAAAACGTCCAAATCATCACTCCCACTGTACCCGTAACGAGACCAGCGAGCCGACTCCAACCCCATTCGCCACGAACACGCCATGTAGATCCCAGCCGAAACATCATATTAGCGTACCCTGTATCTTCCCCAGGTTTGGGAGGGTGTACCTGCATAAATTGGTGTTTCGCAAAGGAACGAGCTCTTTCGGGAAGATATAATAAAGGTGCAAAGAGAAAGAAGGGGGTAACGTGGCGAGCTGGGTGGGGGCATCCTGCGGAAACGGGGGCTTGTTTGGGGGAAAGGTGTAGATGTGTGTTCATGGTGGGTTGGTTGGACGGAGGGAAGAGAGGATGGAATTGGAGGAAGTGCATTACAGGGGGTAAGACGGGAGATGTTTGTGATGTTTAGTTCGGAGGAGGAATTGAGTAGGAGGATGAAGGAGAACATGGAAGAAGGGAGGGGATGGGCAGTTGAGTCTGAGCCAACTTGAGTCGAACAACACACGGTGAGGGAATATGGAAGAGAGTAGTATAGTATATGGATCAGGTTACCTACACGGAAAGGTAAAAGTCTATCTACTTGCCCTGGATTTCCCTTATCAAGATTAACCAAGGTAATAAGATAGAGCGAGCGAGGGAGAGAATTGAGCCCGGGCAGGTGAGAAAGAGGGAATTAAGGAGAGATAGTTTATATCTCCCTCAATTGCTACGATGAATCCGAATCCGAATCCGAACCCACTTCCGAACGGCAGGTCCATTCCGAACCCGGCAGGCTACCAGGTATCCGAAAGCGAGTACAGCGAGCGCGATCATCACCCCCTCCCCGCCCCCCCACCACGGCATTTCCGAGAATGGGATCGAAGAGTGCACATAGCGTCGAGCCACTACTCCGTGACCTCCGGCTTCACAAAGGTCTCCCTGGAAAATTCCTGCTGGGAAGACGTGACGCCGGAGGACCTGAAGGACCTTGAGAAGCAAAAGGCGGCGTCAGTCGCGGCGGCATCGGCGAACGGAAATACGAGGCGGTGGTCGCTCAATTCCATATCTAGAATGTTCAGCAGGACTCCCAGGATGGAGTCCACGGTTAGCGTTAATATAGCTAGGGGCCTTACACCGGGAACGCTGGCGGAGTGCGTGGATAGCTCCGGGGTGGCATTGTACGAGGCTGTTTTCTCCATCGGCGGCATGACGTGCGCTTCTTGCTCGAATCGCATCACCGAGGCCGTCGAGAGCCTGAAGTGGGTGCAAAGCGTGCGGGTGGATTTGCTGAGTAATAGCGCGACGGTGTTGTTCGATGGGATGGGGTGCGGGGGGGCAGAAGTTGGCGCTGAGGCGATACTACGACAGGTGGAAGATACTGGATTCGACTGCACACTCGAAGAGCTCGACGTAGCGGGGTCTAGGAAACGAAAATCCGAGCGGGGGACCGTCGGCGCCGAGCGAATAGTTTCATTGAAAGTAGACGGAATGTCGTGCACTGGCTGCGCGGACAAAGTCGTTGAGGTCATTGGGTTCTCGTTCCCTGATAATGTGCTAGAGATTGAGTCACCGCCCATCACTCTCACATCGCCTGTCATACACGTTCGGTATAAACCACAACCCCCGGAATTCAGTGTGCGACACATCGCATCCGTGATATCCTCAATCTCCCCGGACTTTGTAGTATCGGTGTACCACCCGCCCACCATCGAAGACCGCTCGCGTCAGCTCCAGCAGATGGAGCAATGGCGACTGCTCCTGCGCTTACTCTTCTGTTTGGCAATCGCGATACCAACGTTCCTGATCGGGATCGTCTGGATGACATTCGTGCCTGAAAGCGACCCAGTACGGCAATCCCTCAGTCAACCAATGTGGACGGGCCGTTCTACGAAAATGGAATGGGCCCTCTTCTTCCTAGCTACCCCTGTCATGTTCTTCATCGCCGATGTATTTCACAAACGAGCAATTAGGGATATCAGAGCACTCTGGAGAAAGGGGAGCCCTACACCGGTATTGCGTAGGTTCTACAGGTTCGGGAGTATGAACTTGTTGATCTCCCTCGGGGTTTCAATATCGTATTTTGCCAGCTTGGTGTTGTTGATGATTAATGCTGCAAGTAAGCCTGCTGTGCAGGCGAGGCACGGACTCCAAAAGAGGAGGACGAGCACCTACACATATTTCGATTCTACGGTGTTTTTAACGATGTTTTTGTTGATAGGTACATCCTTTAGCCAACCCTATTGCTCCTAGAGTAACAGCTGATGACGGTGACTACAGGCCGCTTCCTAGAAGCTTACAGTAAACGCAAGACCGCCGAAGCCGTCAACATCCTTGGAAAACTTCGCCCCGCAGAAGCCCTTCTAGTGGTCCACACCAGCCAAACAACTAGAGGCGTCGACTTCTCAACTTTCAAGGCCGGAAAGACCCTCGAACCCGTTGACCAGAACGATCCTAGTAATCACACATACGAGGACAATCGCCTCTGGAGAATCAAAGCGGTACCAACAGACCAGCTTGAAGTCGGCGATATTGTAAGCGTGGTCCGCGGCTCCTCGCCACCAGCTGATGGCACAATCATTTCTGGAGTCTCGCAATTCGACGAGAGACCTCTGACCGGTGAGGCCAGACTTGTGCCAAAGATTGAAGGAGATATGCTCCTTTCTGGGGCCGTAAACCAAGGCCAGGCAGTCAACATGCGAGTGGAGAGCATTGGCAGCGACACGATGCTGTCGCAAATCGTCAATGTGCTTCGCGAGGGACAAACTAGGCGTGCACCGATTGAGCGACTGGCAGACTTGATTACTGGCTACTTCGTCCCGGTAGTGACGCTTTTGGCTTTCCTCACTTGGATAATCTGGCTATCGCTCGGCGTTACCGGCAGGTTGCCGGAAGAGTACCTGGACATCCGATACGGTGGATGGTCCGCTTGGTCCCTCAGCTTTGCCATCGCGGTCTTCGTGATCGCATGCCCGTGCAGTATCGGTCTTGCGGCGCCAACCGCACTATATGTAGGTTCAGGGCTGGCAGCCAAGTTCGGTATCTTAGCAAAAGGTGGCGGAGAAGCGTTCCAGGAGGCCGCATGGCTGGACTGCATTGTGTTCAGTAAAACCGGCACACTTACGCAAGGCAATGACCCAAAGGTGACGGACGAATTAATGCTCGTTGGCGCTGGCGAAGACCGAAGAATGGCTTATGCGGTCGCCCAGCAACTCGAAGAGAGCTCTTCACACCCACTGTCAAGGGCTATCATTGCGCACTGCGAGAGGAAGGACAAGGTCCCCATCACGATGTGGGACATCGAGGACATTCCGGGCCGAGGCCTCTGCGGGGTTTTCAAGATCGCGAACAATAAGACGGACGTATTCGAGGCGGTCCTCGGGAGTGAGCGCTTTATGGAAGAGAATGGAGTTCTGGACATGGCGTATCACGATCAGGTACTATCTTCTTGGAAGTCCTGTGGGAAGAGTGTTATACTTCTCGCCATTAGAAAACAGGCGGTCAGTGGTAAGGTCTATGATAGCCGCTTTAGACTTGTTGCGCTGTATGCTGCAGCCGACATCATTCGTTCCGAGGCACCTGAGGTAGTTAGAAAGTTGCAGGAGTCTGGGATAGGCGTGTGGATGATTTCTGGGGATAATGCTACCACGGCGATATCTGTTGCTTCGATGGTTGGGATTCCGCGGGAACATGTTATTTCAGGCGTCCATCCGGCGGAAAAGGTACCCCTCGCTTTTCCAACCCTCGCTAGTCCTTACTAACCCAGACATCTAGGCAGAGAAAATAACCTGGCTGCAAGCCACCGCTCCCCGCCGCACCCGCCCACCTTTCTTCCCCTCCCTTCCTAGAGTCCCCTTCCTCCATTACCTGCCCTGCCTTCCGTCTATCCCTTTTTTTCAGTCATCCTCCCCAACTCGCTCCTCTCCCACAGCCGCTAAATCTCGAGCGACTATTGCACTAGTCGGCGACGGCATAAATGATGCTCCAGCACTCTCGATCTCATCCGTTGGTATATCGATGAATAGTGCGACAGACGTGAACATTACGTCCGCCAAGTTCATCCTCGTATCTTCGAATTTGAATAGTCTGATCACGCTCACGCAGCTGGCGAGCTTTGTCTTTTGTAGGGTTAAGGTGAATTTTATGTGGGCTTGTGTGTACAATGTTCTAGCTGTGCCGGTGGCTGCGGGGGTGCTGTATGCTGGTGCGGGCATAAGGGTGGGGCCGGTGTGGGCCGCGGGTATTATGGCCTTTAGGTGAGTTGTTTTCTGTTCAATTGGTAGCGCGGTGGCTGTTGATGGCTGACTTTGGTATCCTAGTTCTTTGAGTGTGGTATGCAGTTCGTTGTTGATGAAGACAGAATGGTGGGGTGTCGGATTTCGAAGGGTGTAAGTGCTGTAGATATTACGTGTTTCCAGTGGGGAGGAGAAGGCGGGGGTATTAGCCGGGGTAATGGCGATACATTACATGACTTATGACTTATGACTATGGTTATTATGGCGGATTGGATCTTGATTTTGTAAGCGTATAGTACAAGGAGGAGCTGGGCTGAGGGTGTATAGAGTTGAAATCATTATTTGCGATTGGCTTAGGTGTTTCTGTGTAGATTCTAAATGTTTAACGGTTTGGCTAAATATTTTCTCGGTAAACAAAATGAGTACGGCCAAACACTACTCTGTTGTGCTGCTTGGAGTGGGCACGAGGGGGCAATAGAGTGCTACTCGGGACATGGAATGAGAGCGAGCCAGCCCAGAGTGAAAGGAAACGATACGAGAAGGAAAGGAAGAACACGGAGGTTTTCAGTGGCAGCGCTTCCCCAAATATATGCGGACATTGCCGGGGGCCTCATGATAGGGGGGGGGAAGCGGGGTGAAGAACTCTTTGGTGGGCCAACGAACTAGGTATGCATAGAAGAGTCTAGGAAAACAAAAATACGGATGAAAGATGATGCAAAAGGAGCCGGGGGGACCTAAAATCATAAAATTGGGCGTGAATATCAGATGTATTTATTTAGGGAGTCCAGTGGGGCCACAGAAGCCCCCGACGGATACCTGAGGTTTTCATAAAGTGGATGGATTAGCGCGTGAATTAGGGGCGAGTGATGTTCTATGATTCAGACAGACGACAAGGACCGTGTCAAATGCGAGGTACATTTCCCGCTAGCGTAGCTTTAGGCAAAAGAAGAATCTACGAGTGGTAAACGCGAAGGGGAGGCAGTTAGCTCTTGGTGCCTTCGGCGCACTCTTTTCTTTCACGGGGAAAGTCCGCTCCTGATTGAGTATTGGTTGAATAAACTACGTATTTTTAAAATTTCTAATAATAATATATCATAGTATTACGGTATTATGAGGTCTTGGAAAAACTCGCATAAATTCGACCTCACACCCCAGTCCGACTGGGCGATTGTGCGCGATGACTTTCGCTTGCCCTTGGCCGTTAGAAATACTCGGGGGATACTACAATTACCAAGTCTAAATAACATCCTGTATATATGCTTTAACATCTATACAGTAATGATCCCTATGATATACTCGAGTAACTTTCCTCTAGCTATTTCTCCCAGTCGTCCCGGGTGGTGAAAGTCTTGTTCTACCCCCTGATATCCCGAGACCATTCTACCATTCCAGCGAATTGCCCTCCACGCATGATAAGACTGAATTACCAATCCTTTGATATATGCCACTTAGCTAGGGGAGCGGCAGCTCCAGCGGTGCCGACATGCTGATGAGTGGTCAAGCCATTTCCTGATAGTATGACTTCAGACCTGGCCCGGACCTTAGAAATGCGTAGGCTCTTGTGGTGAAGTTTGATAATTAGCTGTAAAAAACTGTGCTGGTGGGTAAGGTAAAAAAAAAAAAAAAAAAAAACCAGGAGTTTTCTTGTAGCGTACTTTTAAGACCTCGCCATCCCATGGACGGATGAGACATACAGATTCTCCGCCTTCCTAAAGTACTAGGACAAAAAAGGGTTCGTCCGATTGGTGGTTACTGAGCAACACCTCAAAAAACCCCACTACCTCAATCAACCATATCTTGACAACCATGCCTTCAGAACCTACAAGCTACCTCACAGACTTTGAGAAGGGGCAAATTGTTGCTCTAAGGGGAAAAAATCACTCCTTTTCTGAAATTGGACAGCTCTTACTTCGCCCTAAAAGTACTGTTCAAAGTTTTTACAATAGCTACCAAAAGAGGGGTGATGCAAAAAACCTCCCATTTACTGGAAGACCAAAAATTATCAATCTCAGAACCTATCACTGCCTAGTCAGAGAGTTCAAGAAGGCACAACGCTAGCCATTATCAGAATAACGCAATGAGATTGTCCCACATGCCTCTGTTAAGACAGTCAAGAGAGCTTTGGCATCAGTCAATATAAAGAAGTAGAGAGCTAGGAAAAGGGCATTTCTGAAGGATGAACATGCTATCAAGAGGTTGGCTTGGGCAAAAGAGTATAAGAATTGGACAAAAGAGGACTTTGAGGGGGTCATCTTTAGTGATGAATGTATGGTTAAAAAGTCCAAAGATCCTAAAAGTATTTGGGTCTTCAGAACACATGAGGAAAAGTAGCATAAGGACTGTATCCAAGGGGTTACCAAAGGACCTAGGATAAAGTTGATGGTGTGGGCTTGTATTTGGGGTAAAAATAAGGGTCCTCTGATTCCTATTTTTGACAAGAGTGTGAATAGATTTGTATATATTGGAGTTTTGGAGGATGGCTTAGTTGATGTCTGGCAGGAGGTGGAGGACACAGTTGGAGATCCTATCTTTCAGCAGGATGGTGCAAAGATACATACTGCAAGAGATACTATGGCTTGGTTTGCAGAAAACAATATACAGGTTATGGAATGGCCACCCAATTCTCCAGATCTCAATCCTATTGAGCACTGTTGGAAAAGGGTAAAGGAAAAGCTACACCAACGCTTTCCTAACATTCACAAGACCAAAGGGGGTCCAGATACTATTAGGAGATCTCTAGCAGAAGCTCTTGATGTGGTTTAGACTCAGGATATTGAAGGAGAATTCTTGGAAAGGCTATAGGAGTGTTAGGCATATTAGGCCTAATATAGTGGTATAGTCACGTAACTGACTATAGAGGTCAAGTGACTCAAAGAATAGTTGCAGTAAAGTTATATAGGAATTAAAATAATAATTTCTAATTCATAACTTCCCTGACCGCAAACGATATATACCACTCACAATAATGACTAGCCGATCAAGGAATTTTCTATCAATTAGATAGAAGAAATATGGCACTATCAAGATACTTCAGAAAACCACCAATACCCGTTCAAGACTAGGTGTATATCAGACAGCTCCAATAGGAGTCCCTCTTAGAGGCAGGAGGTTTGAGGAGAACTATACTTGAATTGGAAGACTGGAGATGCATGGGCCTTTCTATGATACTGGTACGTCGAGACTCATGCAAGCATATATTATATATGCGCCAGTTCCGGACAATGAACTTAGCTAGTTCTTGATCAGAAGGGACAATTAGAATAATAGCCATTTGGACTACATTTACATACTTAGTCTATTTAAGCCTAGAGATTGTAAAGAGATCATTGGGAGATAGGACGCTATCCTCTCAAGATAAATATCTTGTCTTGTTTAAGGTTGAAGTGGTGTGTAAACTTTCAGGGTTAAATGATGTTCGTACTTAGTAGAAACTAAAGTTAAAAGCTCTTTAGTACAAGTTAGTATATAAATACTAAGTACCAGTAGATTAGTATAAATAGGTTTAAGGTCTTCAGACTAGTTAGAGGAATCAAGCAACAGAGAAGAGACCTTAATAATATAATAAGTTTACAAAATTACGAATCTTTACTTTTATTCTTTTATTTCTTTACGAGTCTTCCTAGACTATCTCCAATCCTAAAGATTCAGGCCTTAGTCTGACCGATGGGGTTGGTCTCGGGTATCGCCTAACAGGAAGTCAATTCCTAGGAGAGTGGCTGCTGTTTTATATGCAAGGGGATGGTATACAAAGTATTGAATTTTTTTTCTTTGCAATTTCACATAGGGTTTTTCTTATATTTAATAGATGTCTATCTAAATTTTCAATTCATTCTAAGCAGTTGTGGTTGTATAGGTAGTAAATATATAGTAGTTGTAGAATTGCCATTGCCATGCAGGACGAACACTTTTGTCCCCATACTTTACTAGTAGTTGAGTTAATGCTGATAAAAGAAAAAACTATTAGTAAGCCATTCTTGTAACCTGCCTATCTGATAACAGGTATTTGTAGTTTTAATTATGATGAATCAGTGGTGGAGAGTCTTCAATGCTACAACTTGAGTACAAATATATCTACAATACCACAATACCCAAAACTAGTTTAGTTTGGCTCTCAGTTTATGTTTGTTTTCACTAACTTGTCCTCACACCTGATCAGCTATGACTCCAGACCATGAAAGTACAGGGTATCTAACTGGTAATTGTAGGTATATGGAAAGTCAATTATTAAGTCAGAACATGACCTAAAAGAAAAGGAAAAGGAAAAGTAACCAAGAACTAGATCAATTGTGAGGCCCTTTACAGGCTTGAGTGTTATAGAATTCCTGGCCACAGGTAGAATAGTGGTGTAGAGCACAATTAGGAACAGGAGGGAGGCCTCTGGTAATATGTTGAATGTGAGCATAATTTCTCACATCCCTGGGCTGGAACCGTTCATTTTTTTGCCCTTTGTCAACCACGGGGTACTCCAGTGAGTAGCGGAAAGGTATTATAAGAAATGAAATTAGAGATATCTATTGAGAGGAAGTTGGTAGTATATGTTACCTACCGGGTTGCAGTAGATAGAAGAGGTGGACAAAAATGAAGTAGTGGTCGGCAAAGTAGTGAGACGCATGTAATTGCATGCCTACAGAGTATTCCATTTTACTGAAAGTGGTGACATCCATATGATTTTGTATCAAGATTGACAATATAAATACTGCCATTGGGTTGTTAGACTCAGCTAATAGTTGGAGAAGGAAGTTGAATATTGTTATCTCGTATGATACCCATATATTCTGTAGTTCCAGACGTAAGGGTAAATTTTGATAACGGGGAATTTATATTTATTAGATTCCTAAAGCCTTGAGAAGTGAGGTATTATTTATTTCTGTCAAATATGATACTATTTAATAGCTCAACAATTGATAGTTGCTGACTAATTTTTAGAGTTTTGTTAACAGATTCAACTATCTTTGATATGTTATAATCAGGTCATCCAGGTCTTCCAAAGATATTCCTTTGAGTCTGCAGCAGGTTTTTTTATCTATCCCTCTCTCAATTCCCTTTTACAGTTTGCCAGTAATCTTGTTTGTATAATTACTCAAAACAACCTCTCAATTTCTTTTCTGTGATTTCTAATGAAATTTTTCTTAAGATATTAACAACAATAGGCACATAATACCACTGGTGACAAGATTTTAAAGGCCTTTACAAGGCCTTTATTACAATGGGTAATGAGAGTAGTTAGTTCAGTTTAGATAGCAGGAATTACAAGCTGGAGTTGTTGGAAGAAATAGTCTTATGAGATTTCATTCTCTGATTCTACCACACTCCAGGTTAGTACAAGGTTGTGTCTAACTGGTTTGACTATGACACCAAGCTAGAGTGTTATTTGGAAATTTTCAGTAAGGATGCTTACTATCTACCACAATAATGTTTCCACAATGCTGGAGGGATTTTGCTACCTCTTAGGGGTAAATGAAAATACACTGGAACTAGGAATTGGTTTCATCAATTGAATGATATGAATGTACAGTAGGATTTTGTTGTTTGAAGGTCTTAAGAAAGGATGATAATTTGGAAAAGCTTAGCTGGTGAGCCGGAAGTCTACCACATGACAAGGCCTGATTTACAAGTAAGGCAACTTGGTAATCGATTATTTCCAAGAAACATGGACATAGACAATCCTGAATATCTTGTGAGCTAGTTGACAGAGTAATAACACGATTCTGGGACAGAATTTGCTGGATCCACTAATGCCGACCCAACATTGACTGTATCGTTTCTGCCATCTGTTCAAGTATATACAGTTATGCAATTCCTCAAGGAACGTAACCTCTAAATCTCCTACCTCTATTCTAATTTCTCGGACTCTCCAGTAGTAGTCCGCGATCTTGCGGGCATTCTCGTAGATCCTCTGGTTTGAAACTTGCTCAGAAACACAGTAGCTGAACTTTTCATGAACAGACAAGTCTTGCAAACCCTTTTCGAGCATATCAAAAGATGAATAATGTTTGCCTAAAGCAGGTGTTGGGCGAAGATCAGACAGGACAGATATTATGTACTGGGCTGATAATGATTTGACTAAGAAAGAAGACAAAGTAATGGATAGTAGTATTGAAGACTTTTACCGTTGATTGTATTATTTTGTTGTGTATGATATTACCGTACACCCGACACTCAACGTCGCGGGTGAGAAAGTAAGTATGGGAGCAAAGGTTCCGGATCCGTACTCCCCAGGTTTTCCACTCAGAACACCAACCCACAATGCGCACGTATATATTATCAGTTGCGGTTTGGTTGTCAGTTATGACTCTGGAATGATGGCCAAGAAGGAAAAAATATGGAGGCACTAGCGCAATTGATCAGATGGCCTTCAGGGTTTTTAGGGTCGCCCACCTCTTGGAAAAATATACCAGTACTGTACCACAAAAAACCCACCCATGGTTTTGATCCCAAAGAGTTGCTCGCCATCAAACCGTTCAAGATTCCAATACCTCAACGAACAAATCCCAAAATCTTAGAACTCTGTCTCCGAAGATACAAGCAAGGAGATTCTATTCAGCAGATTGCAGCCGATGCTTGTCTGAGCGTACGAACAATCTACAGAGCACAGCGGTCAGTAGAAGTTTATAGAACAGTTTTTCCACCAGTGCATCCACCTGGAAGAAAAAAAGAAATTGATGATGAGGTATTAGAGGTAGTATAACCTATAAATCATCAAATAATCAAACCAGAAAGACATTTACTAAAGTAATAAAGTTGATTAGATGCCTTTTAGAAGCACAGCCTACGTTATATCTTGATGAGGTGCAAGGTCATTTGCGAGATATTTATACAGTTACTTTTTCAATTTCCTCAATTTCACGATCATTAAAGACAATTTCCGGGACAAAGAAAATTGTAAGTAGAATTTGTTTTTAAATGTATAAGTAGATAAAATAAATATTAAATATTAAAAACAGGCAGTCAGAGCAGCATTAGAGCGAAATGACTTCTTACAAGAATCTTTTGTATGAGAAATATCAGAATTTCATGCAAGTCAATTGGTATTCTGTGACGAGAGTGCCGCAAATGAACGAGTTGATGATAGGAAAAAAGTTTGGAGTCCAAGAGGTGAAAAAAGAATAAATCCGTTACCTTTTTTCAGAAGTGAAAGATACTCAATACTTCCAGCATGAACAACTGAGGGTTTCCTATGTCATGATATTGTACAAGGTAGCTTTACAGCTGCGATGTTTTTTTATTTCATTCGAGATACTTTACTTCCCTGATATAATCCCTATCCTGCACGCCATAGTGTTATTGTTATGGATAATGCTCAGATTCACCAACATCCACTAATACGGGATATTATTAAATCTGTAGGCTGTAAGTTAATAATGTTACCTCCCTATTCTCCAGATTATAATCCTATTGAACTTTCTTTTAGTGTAATGAAACGATGGATTACAAGACATCATATTGAATTTGCAGAAGAAATTATTGAAGGTGAGATGAATTTGTTTCTTACATTTGCTATGTCAACAATTTCAAATACTAAAGCACAAGGTTTTTTCAAGCATTGCGGATATATTTAATCACTAAAAATATATGTACATTGTTGAAGTTAAAGTCCATCAGACTCATCATCATCTGTCACATTATCAAATTGACATGCATGTAACAAATTGGAAGATTGCATTCTGAATCTCTTGTAACTTCGTACTTTATCAACTAGCATTGTCGCAATTCCAGCTGGAACTCCAGCATTTATTACGGCTGTAATATTTTCACACTTCCCCAGAGACTTAAAAACAAAGCCTTGCTCATTTAAACGAACCTCTGCATCCTCTAACAATGCCCAGTGAATGGAAAATCGAACCTGAAGCCAGTGGATATATCCGGAAAGGTTGTCAATCGATAATCCATCAGCTGTTGGAGGGGATGACACTTCAATTTGAGTATCCATTTGTGGTATCGGGGTTGTTGGAAGATTTTGAGAACTTGAGGTGGAGGCTAAATGACTGGAAGGAGTCATGGTCGTAGATAGCTTGTGATTTTGTATGTTTTTGGAGACCGGAGTGGAAGTGGTGAACTTGCAATCAGTATTGGTGGCTGTACTGGAGGCTTAGAAGATTTAACAGCCTTTGGACGCTTGGGATTAGGAATTGCCTTTGGACTATAAAACCGACTCAGATAGTATGGAGGTGAGGTAGTTGTACAACAATCCTGTTCAACCTCCTCAGCCCAGAGGCGTACAGATGAGTAAGGCAAGTGAAGATGTTGCTTCGAGTTTTGAGTTGTGAAATAGACTTCACCCGCGCGGCCAATTGGACAACTGCCAGTACAGCGATGGAGGGCCTGAATCTCACTCATGATTCTAGCCTTGGGGGTGACTGGAATGCTCAAAGCTCGATTCAATTGCTCTTGTGTGGCACTCTATTATTTGAATTAGATTTCATCTACAAACATAATTCTTAACTACTGGGGAAAATAGTGAATAGTACTTACCAACTTCTTATTTCCTTTGTCACCCAAACTTGTAATACTGGAGCCACCATATTGTCCTTGACCACCACGGCTGAGTCCTCCAGAAGAAATTGTAACATAATCAACGCATATCAAAAGAGTCAGGTTCCTCTTAGGCTTTTGATCCACTAAGCGACAAATTCCATGGTCGATTTTTGTCCATGAAGCCTCATCCAGATCAGTTGGACCAATTACCTCCTTAGGTGCCATCGCGACTATGGTACCAGACAATCCAAGATAATTATGAGTTTTGCTGCTTAGTACTGCAGGCAGAATTCGAACAGTATTATCCTATAACTTATCCTGGAAGATTTCAAATGAAGGAAAGTTTGGTGATTTGGAGACATAGCCAAAGTCAGAGGCCTCGCGTTGTTTGTTTACGAAGATTGAGAAATCATATCTCCAACCTGAGGAAATTGTCGTAGAGGCTTTAACGGGAGGGTTTGTCGAAGGATTCTAGAATAATACAATTAGTTATTAATTGTTTAAGATGACTTCAGTTGATAGAAATATGATAGAAATTACCTGAATAGATTTTGGTAATTGAACTTGTGGATCCAATTGAGGGGGTTGACATGCACTTCTAAGAGGGTCAAATGGCAGGTTGAGGCCCCAAAGATCTTCAAATTCCTCACTATTGAGCTCCATAGTAAAGAATTCGTCCATTATCCCGGAAGGATAAGTGACAATCAACAGATCTCGGAAGAAAGAAATATCGGCTACCCGCAGATTCAGGTAGCAGTTCATTGAGGTAGGAGTGGCAGTGGCAGTGGAGGTGGAAGTGGTTGTGGTGTTGTGAAAAAAAAAAAAAAAAAAAAAAAAAAACCGTAATCAAGAGGGGAGAGGTGGGAGACCCATGGAACCCTGAAGACTTTGCACTCAACCACCCTAAATTTGCGCTAAAAAAAAAAAAAGAGAAGAAGTTACCCACTACCTTCACCCTTCCAAAACTGACAACCAAACTGTAAGCGATAATAACGCTAAAGAGCGAGAAAAATTCGTAAATTTTTTTCGGCAGAATTCAACCCAAGGATTCACCTAGTTAAATGTCAGGCGACAGAAATTGCTCTAAAATCTGGGTACGAGTACAGCTCATTTCATCTGTTACCAAGCTTATACAGTACTACACTGTACGAGTACAGTACGGTACTCGAGTACTGTACAGCACAACCAAATAACTGTTGAAAAGTGAAATTCTAGTATACCTTTCAAATATTTACAAGTGAACCGCTCCAACACAGTAGGTGTATAAATACTTGAACCCACCTAGTTTCTGTGATCAATTGTAAACGTATTCCAGAGTATCCCGGATAGGAGAATCACGCTCCGGAGGCTCAAACGATCTGTCCTGTATCTCGCCCGCGCATCCCTCCAGCTTATCCAATAACGCCATATCAACATCTGTTATAGTATACTGCGCTCCTGGGCCCATGGAGCCACCCTTCCTCTTCCTAATCTCGTCGATGATCGACCGAAGTATTTCCACCGTCTTCTGGCTACCCTCGATACCATTGATTTTCATCTCGTCCACCAATTCGACAATCTTGGAAACGTCCCTATACGCTTCCCACTTTGTCTGGAGCATCTCATTGTAAGCTCCAGTTGAGCATCCAACAACGTAAGACTCGGCTCCGAGCCTCTTTACCCGCTCAAAAACCGACATGGCGCCCATGAGGTCGTTGAAGTCTCGCCGGAAAGTTATCATGCCCTCCACTAACAAGTCCGCGTATGTCGCAGACGGGATTTCGCTCCCGGCATCCTTACCAGATACCATGCTGAAGACATGTTTATCTAGCCACCTTAATAGCTCCCTGTCCGTCCGGCACTTTCGCATGGCACTGGTCAAGAGGGTAAGATGCCTAATTCTGATCCGCTCCGCCTCGACTTCTTCGGTTGTCTGTGGGCCCGCTCTCAGCCCTGCCGCCCTAGCAGCTGCAGTACGAACGGCAAGGGGATAGTCTTTATTATCGCTCGCTTTCGCAAGCCCAAATGTAGCAGAGGACGGATTGATAGTGCTCTTCGGTCCAAAAGAGATCTCGTTACCGTTCGCTAGTGGTCCAACGGCTGACTCGAAAAGCTGGGTAAGAGAGTTACTGGGAAAGGAGCGCTCGGATCCCCTTAGTTGTGGAACGAAGGAGGACTTTTCCGACAGAATTGATTCAAAAATTTTAGTGAAGATCTCCCTTTCTCTCTCGGTTATTGTGCTAGCTGTTTGCAACCGGTCTCGAGAATATGTTGGAGCAATGTAATGTGTTGTAGGTAGAGGTGCAGGCGGATGAGTGCGGTATAAGAACGCCCATGGGTCGTCACCACTTGACTCGCGACCGAACGTGTAGCTATCACCAGAGAAGGGGAGATCTCTATCCGGATCCTCAAGGGTTTGTCTCTGATAACTTGCAACGGATCTCGAAGGGTAAAGGAAGGATAGAGGTAAAAAAGGGGCCCTGGTAATGTAGATAGAGGAATTGACAGCCAACGATGGCCTGGCTGTCAAAACTGAGAGAGTGAAGGGCTTGCATCGGCTCATAGTTGTCTAGAGAGGAGGTGGGGGGAGGAATTGAAGGAATTTCTGAGGACGATGGATTCTTTCTTTCTCTCCCTCTACTCGTAGGATGAAGGGTCTTGAACTGGGGCACTCCGCGCTGACTAAGCCATGACTTACCCTCCAGATCGACCCTGCTGCTAAGCAGTAGGTGCACGCTACCACGCGTAAACTGGTTCTGATCCCACAAACTTCCTTGCTGCATTGCTCTCCACAACACGCACCCTGCCCTGATAAAGACCATCCTACCCGTTCCAAACACACTGCAAAGTCTCCCCCCCCGAGCACCACCCACAACCCTATCACTCATATACACATACAACCCACTATGGAGGACTCAAACGAATATGAGCGGCTCCGTCAAGAAAACATTCTGAAAAACAAAGAGCTACTCCTGCGACTCCGACTCGACGCCGCCTCTGTCGGCACCACCAAAAGAGCCGCAATATCGTCCAGCGGCAGCGCTAGCAAACCGAAGAACCGAAGCGTGAAGAAAGAGCTCCAAAGTCCTTTGCCGACAAGAAAGTCTTCTCGCCTTGCCGGTTTGCCAGCAGATTCTGAGGTCGCTAAAAGAAAGTACGACGAGGGTGTTGCTGCTCTTCAGGAGGCAGAGAAGACCAAGAGGGCGAGGGTCTCTGGAGATCTAAGCTTTGAAATTCGACAAGGTTTGATTGACGTTACCAAGAGCGCCAGGTTTGAGAGGACATTTACAGACGAAAATGTCAAGGAAACCACGGATAAGGATCTTAGAGCGATGAGGCAGGAAATGATGGGGTTGAGGCTTTACGACCAGCACCTTCCGAATGGCAAGTTAACCAAAGAAGCAAAAAATCTACAAAGTACCAATCAGAACGCGAGTTCAAGCTAATTGCTGCGGTTGATTAGATATCAAAATTTGTCCTGAGCGCATAGTAAGAACCCCCCCCTTGTTACCATGAGAATGATAATATCTTACTCCAGCCACCTAGTATCATATGGGATTCCACCCGACGACTGAAAAACAACTAATCTTTGCTGGCGACAAGGCAAGACCTTCAGACCCCACCACCGCAATGAATTCCTCCATTAACTATTTCTGATTTAGATGGGAACCCTCGGTATATTCGACGCCCAATCTCACAAAGAGGATGAAGATGGAAATCCGATACCCGATATTAGTCAATATAAAGTGCACTCTCGAACAATATCCACCTTTACTTTTGATCCTGTCTCTGCCACAAGCCTTTACACATCTTCCTATGACGGGAGTGTACGAAAGTTCGATCTGGCCACTGGTGTGGCCTCTGAGGTTTTTGTTGCAGAAGACGGTGATGCCTTGAGTGGTGTTGAAGTTCACAATACCAACATTCTTTACTTTTCCACATTAGACGGTCTTTTCGGCAGACGGGATCTAAGGCAGAAGCAGACAGACATATGGACTTTGCATGAGAAGAAAATAGGAGGCTTTTCCACCCACCCACGTGCCCCTCACCTTGTCGCTACCGGTGTAAGTGATATGCCCCATACTCCAACTTCATACACTGACCTAAAGTGACAGTCTCTAGACCGCACCCTCAAAATCTGGGACCTTCGAAAAGTCGTCAAAACACCCGAATACCGAACTCTCGCGTTAGTAGCCGAACACCCCAGCAGACTAAGCGTCAGCTGTGCTCTTTGGTCTTCAACCGGAAGCCTAGCGACAACCTCCTACGATGATACTATTAAGATCTATAAATTCCCTGACGCCGTTAGGTGGGGTCCTGCCAGCAATTTTGGAACGGTTGAACCGGACGTGACTATTAGCCACAATAATCAGACTGGCAGGCATGTCCTTTCTTCCCCCTTCTCCTTTTCAGTTAGTGCTAACGCATGCTATAGATGGGTTACCATCCTTCGTGCCCAATGGCAGCAAGCACCCCTCAACGGGCAGCAAAAGCTCGTCATAGCAAATATGAGCAGATTCCTAGACGTCTACTCCGAGAACGGCGAGCAACTAGCCCAACTATCACACGAGAGCGTTACGACTGTTCCTGCGGCAGCCCAATTCCACCCGACCCGGGATTGGATTGCTGGTGGGACTGCCAGCGGTAAGGTGGTCCTATTCGTTTAGTTTGTGTGGTCAGCGGAGAGAGAACACCAATATTATAATGATTCAAGGAGACCGGGGGGGCTATGGTGTTATCATTTACCTCAGTAATGGGAAAGCGGGGGCTGGTTGGTTTTATAGCTTCGGATTGATTTGTGCTTAGGTTTGGGGGTGGAAATGTGTTTTTTTTCCCCCTTCCCAAAAATGGTGGATTGTGAGTTGTGGGAAGGTCCCATGTATACTATAATAGCTAGTGGTTGCATTTGATTTCCTTGTGGGCCACTCGGCGTCCTTATACACGACTTTTTGAGACTGCCCCGCGGCCTTTCCCGGTATAGGATGCTTTCCACCTGGTCGACGTTAAGAACTAACAGCATTGTAAAGACAGTATTGTAGTCCCCATGCCAAAAAAAAAGTCCTATCCTTAGATGACGAGTGACCAGTCATGACATCAACCAACCCCAGCCTTCTCACAACCAGGTCAACAATTCCATTTCCATTACAAGCTGGAATTATTAAACTAGTTTCTAACTCCTATTCATCCACAGTCTTTACAATCCCTCCTCTCCATAGTTCAACACTGTCAGAACCGCATAAACACGGCTAAGCATCATCTTCCCCACAAGTTCGCAACATATATATAAAACACCTTCCGAGGAACGGTTATTCTCGTGCACGTGGGATTTTAGGACAGGGATGGTGAGCAATTTGTAGACTAGACACCAGGAGCCCTCGGGCTGGGGGGGATAATTGAATTAAACTACCGGTATCTGAGTTAACTCCAACCCCCTCGCTTATATTCATAGTAGCCCACTGTATTGCAGGCTGGCTTATGTTCATGCGTTGGAAAATTGACCCCGAGTGATACCATGTGATTCCGTTAACCTTCCTACCCTCCTATGCACCCGGGTACTCGAGTAGAGAGGTTACCGGACATGGATTAACCTGGGCGTTCGCGGGGCTAGTACTCGTAGATTGACGAGCGGGGTATGCGAGTATCATACAACTTACCTTACGTTCGGAATAGTTCTAGTTTTGGACCGTTGTGTAGACTCCCCAGGAAGAATTAATGCGGAATTATCCTTTTCGCTCCAGCATAGACACAACCTCTTAGCAGTTCTTTTGGTCCCCGATCGCACACGGATCCCGACACATAGATGACTTGCAGGGAATGAGTGCTCTGAGCGAAGTGAATAGCACTTATTACTTGGCAACTACGGCGGTATGGTGCTCGCCCGTAGCAACAGTTGCGGGAGCAGTATTGTCCAAGGAGTAAGATCCCATGTGACATGGTTGGATATGTCGAGGGGGTTAATCTTCGGAGTGAATTTTTTCATTCTACGATTCACTTGTCTATTCCGACATGCTGTGGTTTTAAAGTGATTGCCCACAGTACTTCCGGCGATCAAACTGACATACAAAATGCCCTAGCGCTCCTGGACTATTGGCATCCTCATTTCCTCCGATTAGGGGAGAAAAAAACTAGTCTAAGGGTGATTTTAAGAATGGTGAATGCAATACTCGTCCCTAGGAGGTAACTACCGCTGATCGTGGAACAGGATTTCCGTATGTCTCGTTGTGAGGTAGATATTTAGATAGGAGTGGTGTAAAAGACATTTTCTGCGTGTGGATCCTTGACCTGGTGTTGGAGACCGTGGGGGAATCGTTTCCGTTAACACACGTATTGCCTCCTCGGAATGGGGAGCGGGATACGTGGTTATCGGAACTCGTGTTCCTTTGCTGGCTAAACCCTGACCCCGTTAGAAATTTAAGTATTAGCCATCCGTATACACCGAGAAGATTGATGCGAGTGCCAAAATATTTATCATTATTATACCTTGTGCTAGAATTTGTATCCGCGGGGGCGAGGGATTGTTGGAGGTCAATGTGCAATGTGAGGAATCGAAGAGAAATGTTGTCACAACGTGAGTTTGATCACTTTGTGACTCACAATAGTTTTTAGCTTGCTCTCAGGAACATTGCAGCATAATATGGAATTTCGGGGCTACCGCATACGCACGATACGCCTGAAAGGCGTAGATAGACGAGATAAAAATCCAACTACTCGTATTAATCTCTCCAGCAACGTATATTGCTTAGTTTGGTACAGTACTCGGACAAGCAGACGGTGAAAGTGACTCTGTCGTAAGCCAAGATCCAAAGTTACCTACATTGAGCCACAAATGTGATTTTGAAATGCGAACTCACGTTGAACTGTCGGGCACTCAGTTGGGTGCCCACGTTTGCGAGAAAAATCCGGGACATGTCACTGTGTCACAAGCTTGGCACGAGTATAGATCGGCGGTTGAGAAAATACCTCTGTATTCAATGTATCCCAAGGCGTGGTACTTATACTCATGAGAGGGACATATACACAGTGATATCAATCCAAATATTCCAAGCTGATCATACTTCCGTCTCGTTGAAGCAATATTTCCAGCAGCGACAGCGACGATCAAACGAGTGATTTCTGGTGATAGCAGATTATAGGCCTCTACAACTCCAGACCCCGGTCGACACTTGCTGTCGTAGTTAATATCATGTATCCCTATCCACAGATTTCGCAATGGCGGGGAAGAGTCCTAGCTGTCCTACCAAGAACTCCCCTCGCTGGGGGTCATAAGGGCGAGCCCCGTGGCATTGCCCCAATGATAAAGCCCTCAAACGAGTTCTGGCAGAGGTTCAAGTGTTGCTGCTACCACTACTTTTTTGATGGGTCCTTATACGTTTCGCCAGCCGTGACCCGTTAATTAGACTAATACCCCACATTTCTGAGAAAGCACACGAGTAGTAGACTAACTCCAAGTATTCAAGGCGGCCGATGGTGGGGCGGGCGGTTTGGTGGTGGGTGGCCGCCCTAGTGGGTCGGTTCGCTCATTTTCGAACCAGAGTCTGAGCTTCTAGTTAGTTTCCAAAATCAAAGGAGTCAAACCAATTTTTCTTCCATTTTATCATACACTTAGATTATTTTTCTCTTGCTCTTTTGCTAAATTACCCAGCAAATCTCGCACTTTGCTCCTAGGCCTCCGATTCAGAGTTGGATTCTGCCACCTCACAGCAAGCCTGATCACAACCTTATGGAAGAATGTGAAGGGTCCCAGTTCCTAGTGCCCAGAAGGCAGAATTTTCAGTCTTATCCCATGTGATGAATCATTTAATAGCTCATTCTGAGGGGGAATTGAAACTCCTGGGCTCCTGCTACACACAGGTGTTGCCCAGTCCCTAAACATCTTAACCGCTGCATTATCTAGGTATCTCATCCTAAAAGCATGGAACGGATACCTATCATCCTACTGCCAGTTGGACCTGGTTGTTTTCCGTCCGAGTTTAATGTCAACGGTTTATGTTATTGAGAATGAAATGCGCCCCATGAGCACATACATAGGAGCCCTTGGGAGAAGTGAAATTGCAAATACGGACAATAATTGTTGGCGGCAAGGCCCCTTCGTGTGCGGGGGGGGCAATAGCAGTTGGGGTACCAGTGGTGGGGAAAGGAAGGTTCTGGCTGTGAGAAGGATGGGGGTTTGGAGGGGGCGCACTATACGGCTGGGGACTGTCGTTCCTATGTTCCTATGTTCGTAATAGAAGGGCGTAGTACTATGACGCCATATTCATGAAATAACCTCGTTCAAGACATTGCGTCGAACTTCCAGCTCGGGCACCACTGGTTATGCACTGCTAAGCAGTCCAACCGTAATAAATTAGCTTTTTACAATCAAGAGGACAAAATTTAATGGATTTAACTGAGCAAACAATAACCATAATACTATTGAGCTTTCAAGTGTACACAGACCTCAATACATAAGGTGAGCTCGTGATGCCCAGCCCAGCCCAGCACAGCCCCTTGAAAACGGGTGGACACACTTCGTGAATGGGATTATGATTATATTTCTGCAATTCAGCAGCACCAAATGATCAAATATTCTAGTGCGTTTCACATAAGACCAACGGCTTGAACCTCCTAGCAAACCTCCTAGCAAACCTCCCCTCCGCTAACTGATATTAGAAAAAGGAACGTTAACCATAACACGCTGAATAAAAACAAAAAGGAAGATACTAAGAGAAAAAAACATGACCCGGGGAGAAAACTTTTCACCCCCAACACATATTGCGGCTAGGCGCGACCGTGGGTACCTGCCCAAGCACAAACGAACCCGCAGAAAACATAGCTTGCTCCTCGGGCGTGTATTCAATAACCGGATCATCCCACTTCTTAGTCTTTTGCTGCTCGCGAAGTTGGGGGTTCATCTCGTGTGTCCGCAAAGCGGAAGAAGAAGCTTGCCCCTGCTGGGCACCCTGGAAAGGGTTTTGTGTACTGAAGGGTGATGACTGCGGGGCTGGTGAGCCGAAGGAGTTTACGGGTTGGGTTGGTTGGCCGAACGGCGAGGTGGGAGCTTGGGCTGGTCCCTGGGTAGCTTGTGAGAAGGGAGTGCTTGTAGCTTGTTGCTGCTGCTGACTTTGTTGGAAGGGATTTGTGCTTGAGAATGGTGATGGACTGGCTTGGGCTGCCTGAGTTTGTTGGAATGGGTCCGCAGCACCTTGTTGGGGTGGCGATCCGAATGGGTTTGCAGGAGAGGCAGTCTGAGATTGTGAGGATTGGCCGAATGACGACGTAGGGGGAACTTGAGTGAATGGAGTAGTGGATGATCCAGCAGCTTGAACAAATGGACTAGTTGCAGCAGCTGCAAAAGGCGACGACTGGGTTTGAGAGAAGGCAGACTTTCCAAACGCTGGTTGGCCAAATGCCGGTTTTGGCCCACTTGACACCCCGAATGCCGGCTGACCAAAAGCCGATGGCGGAGTTGGAGTAGCGTTTGAGGTTGCCGCGGCAAAAGGTGAAGGCTGCGATCCCAATGACGAGGACTGACCAAAAGCTGGTTGTCCAAAAGCTGGTTGCCCAAAAGCTGGTCTGCCAAATGCACTCTGAGGCTGCGATGGGGTCCCAAAAGCCGGCTGCCCAAATACCGGTGCCGCCGACGCCGACGCTGCCGGCTGTTGGGCGGTTTGCTGCGCTACCTGCTGCCCGAATGGGCTTTGGCCAAACGCTGGGGTGGGTCGGGCTCCAAAAGGAGCAGGCGTGGGAAATGCGGAGGTGAAGCCCGAAGCAGACTGAGGTTGCTGAACTTGACCAAAAGGTGATGATGATGGTGTCTGAGCTGAACCCGAGCCAGCACCAATACCCTGCTGTGAATTCTACTTCAATTAGTACGGCTCGGGGAAAAGATAGCTCCACCCGAGCTCATAGAGTTGACGTTATGGTATTCACCTGATCACCAAATGGCGAAGCCTGCTGCTGGGTGGAAGCCCGAGCTGAGTTGTATCGAGATGGCGCGCCCTGGGCATTCTTGAGAAATTCAATAGCGCCCGGAATATTATCGAGTATATTTCTGATCTGTGACGACGCTTCACTCGTCAATCTATTCCATTCCACCTCCTGGAGCTTTGTCAGCTCTAGTCACCGCACGATTCAGAAAATGACAGCTCCATACATATGCCTGAGGAATCCCCTCGGCTCGCAACTTGTATGCCATAACGCGCGCTTCTTCTGGGGAGATATCTTTCCCATCGATCAGCTGAGCTGGCGAATCCTTGCTGGGGGCATAGCTAGATAGGCACCAGGTAGGCCGTTCGCTCAGATCTAATCTAATCGTATCCGCGCTGGGGATAGTAAACCTAGAATTCTTGGTCAGCCCCATAGTTTAACCAGACTCCCATTCAACTGCAAGGATAGAAATCAATCCTTCTTTCGGCCTCTTCGTCTCGAACGATCTGTGATTCCTCTGGGGCATTGCGGTGATGCGCGCGGTGGGTCGAAGCAGGGGGGGGGAATAGTGTTGGAGGAAGAAAAGGGAGGGGAAAGAGGAACCCACCCGTCGGTCAGCTTTGTTTGAATGCCTCCACCACCGAAACCTATAGAATAGTAGTTAGCCCGGGAGAAAGGGGGGACAAGGATGGAGGAGACAGATAATTGGGGGGCGAACCATTACGAGCTCCACCAAAAGCGTTAGGGGCCGAGGTAATGGCACCTGGGTGTAGGAAATTGCAGTTGGAACCAAATTTACAGTGGCCCCGCTGGTAGAATCTGCAGACTTGCGACATTTTGAATGCAACAATGCAGATAATGCGCCGTTAGGCGATGGAGGACAATCTTCTTGGCACGTGGAATCGGAATTATGAAGATGTCGTGGGGGTATGGTTTCCAAGGGGGGAAGGTGTTGTAATTTTATCGAGTAAAGTAACGAGGGGGTTGAAAAGTTGAGGCTTTGCATGGGATACAAAGCCCCTTGACCCGTGGCTAGCAGGACGAGCTACAGTATCATAGAGTCCCCACGAGTCCTTGGCAATTGACAAAGTATTTGGACGCCTTGGTGATGAGAAAGGTACTAATCAAGCAGTGGTGTCCGGATACTTTGCAAACTTCGAGGTATCATATCATACGGTACTGGCACTCTGCTCGAGTGAGGAGGAGTTCGTCTAGCCGCGACTCCACGACTTGGCAACCTTTCAGCCTCCAAGCTTCAAGAAAGCTTGTTTTCACCTTGAAAGCTTACTCATCATTTTCATGAGAGTCCATTCTCATTCACACTTCGGTACTCCCTCCATCCCTCCTTTGTGAATTCATTGATCCCCGCAGAATTCTCAACTCCCATAATCCAGAGGCTCTATCATGGATCTTGACCGAAGCTCCCTTGCTATTTACCGCTCCATCTTTCCCGACGATAGGAAATTCCCATATACCAGGGATCGTATTGGTCAAATTATGCGGCATCGGAGTTCGCTTGACGGGTGTCTGTTCTTTGATTATGTTCTTAGGGAGATAGCTCGTATCGAGGATGGTAATTATCCAGTCCTTAGTTTTCCATTTGGAGCCAATTCCTCAATCACTGCGATAATGATAATAACACATTAACCCTTCAGTTGACCGACTTTACCCACCAAAGAACGTTGTCGCCTTACGAACACTTGTCACCGTCATCATGGAGAAGGAAGAATTAGATAAACTGAAGAGAGACTCTTTCATATACTACCTCAAGAAGGATTTCGATCACGCACACCCTGACAATGATGACGCTGGAAGCTACGCTCAGAAGTCTCTGGTTCAGCCAAACTTTTGTAGTCTGATGGATGGTCTCTGGGCTTTGGATAATTTCCGGTTCGAGGTATGCTCCTCCCCCACCCACCGCAAATGTTTGGCTCTCACAATTGCTCTCTAGGAAGCTATTATGCGCTTGGCTGAGCCCGCCGTTACGCCCATCAATCCTCACAAGATACTTTCTACCCTCATCCGTCATGCTGGGCCTACACTGGGTCCAAGGCTTGCTACCACTTTCGTTCAAGCGACGCAGACAAAACTGAACACAGACGACTCAATAAGGGATTACTTCACCGCTCTCAACGCTACCTCTATTGAATCAGCCTTTCTTTACCAACGAACAGTTCCGGAATCTTTACAGCATGAGCTGTTCACTAGTCTTATCGATCATTGCCTCACAGTTCGCAAAGAGGCCAATTCTTTAAAACTAATCGGCTTGCCATTCACCCCCAGAGAGCAACAGATGTTTGAGGATCACATTCGCCACTCCAATCTCCCGGCTGCACAGGATACTTTGATAATTAAGCATTTGCATCAGGGGCAACTGGACGACGCTTTGGCGGCTGCGAAATCTGCTCGCTATCAGAATGAGCCGGAGCTTGGAGGCCTCAATTGGGCAAATCTGGCCAGAGGGCTTTCCTTGGGCATCGGTCCAAGAGTGACCAACGAAGAAACTGTTTAGGACCCTTCATTCCCTAGATACCCATTGTGCCCCTAGTATGGAGTTACCCTCATGTTAGTCATCCCCGTTCAACAAACGATACTGGTCTGATCATATTTTTGCCACAAATTAAAATATTCTGTTCTATTTTCCCGATCACGGGCACGGAGAGGAGTAACAAGTGAAACATTTTCTCATCACTTTGCAGTGGCTACTATACAATTAGGTTTGGAAAGCTAGGCGGGAACAAAAGGAAAACCCTTATTTCGAAACGAAATTGTGGACACCTACAGGGGCGCGTTAGTTCCCAGTCGTGTATAACATTTCCCGGAATAAACCAAACTTACTCTCTAGCCATTGAATATATTCCCTCTGCTCTTTGTAGTCAATGTAGTCGGGAACGAAGAGTGCCAAAGCGGTGTTGATTCCTCTCTCATCAAGATATCTCTCCAGCAGGACTTGCAGATCCTCATCCAAGTTGCCAAACGGAGGTCCAGCATAGATACCCCTCCTCTCCCAATCGGCCTCAGCAGTTTGAGCCGTGGCAAGTTTTGCGGACTTGTGATAAAATACATTGTCAATGACAATCATTCCATCCTGAGCAATCGCCTCGATTTGGAGTGCGCCCGAGTTTGGCTGTCAGAAAAGTTAGTAAGCATAACCTAGCTCAAAGAAATTGTGAGATTGACCTTCTCGATCGTAACATTTACTCGCGCGGGGAAACCTGGCTCGGGATCATCGTCGTATTCGTCGCTGTCCATATCGTTGGCTGCAAGGGCTCTTCCCTCGCCTTGGGCAGCCTTGGATTGTACACCCCCGGATTGTGAAGACAAAGCGTTGTGGTCACCCTCTCCTGGCTGTCCGTCGTAGAGAATATCATTATTCAATCCTTCGTTCGCAAGAGCATTGAGATCCGAAATGGAGAATTCAACACGGATACTGATGCATATTCAATAAGGATCACTCCCCGAAAATAAGGCGGAGGTGGGGAAAACTCACGTCTCATCTCCGAACCTGCGGACAAGCTGTACTTCCTCCTGGCCCGGCTTATCGATAATCTGTGGGGGGGGGGTTGTTAGACTCAAAAGCTCATGCGGAATAGAGGGAAAAGGACACCTCAAATTGGCCAGTCTCCAAATATTCCTTTACACTCAATGGGTACTCCGCCTCATCTTCTTTTGATTTTTCAAGGTCAATCTCGGTCAGGAGTTTTAGCGCCAATTCCTCGTCAACTGTGATTTGAGTAAGTGAGATAGTTCTGTCCAGGAAGTTACCGGACCCAAGCCCAGTTGCAATCCATACCTTGCCCCAATTTCTCGAAACGAGAATTCGTGGTAGAAAACCGACTGGCAAGAGGAGGATGCTGTGCGACCAAAGCAGGTCGGAGGAAAGCTGAGGATTGAGACCTGGAAGTAGAAATTGAAAGCGAGAGGAAAACTCTAGCGGAAGGGGCCCGCCAGAGGCGAGAGACAGCTCTGGCATAGAACATTATATTTATTTTGATGGGGGTTCAGATGAAGTTTGCTGCGATACTGGTAGGATGGATAGTGGGGGAAAACTTTCGTGGGCCAAGGAAAAATGGGGAAATTGGACGACATGCATGGAGGGGTGTCTTGCTTATGTAAGTTAAAATCTGGTCGAGAAAGAACAAACAAGCTTTCGCTCGGAATTTTTAGTTTTATTTTAATTAGACTACGATTGTGTTCTGCCGAAGGTGGATCAATCACTGCTCAGGTTCCTGTATCACCGAACCATGATTCCAGCGTTCACAATGGGCATAGAGCTTCTAGAAGTCTTCTGCGATTGATGATTCGATCTCGATGCAGTGATCGCTATGGCTCTGACCCACGACCACTGCCCAGCGGTGTCTCACATTCCAAACTCATAAACCACATCACCACAGCGTCTTTTGTGATACGAGTGCTAGTATGGAAAATGTTATGGTACAGATATCGTCATTAGCCGCTCTCACCCAATACGGTGTACAGAGCCAAAAGGACTGGCGACGCCAAATGATACCGAGCTGACCCCTTTTTCTGAAGACAAGTGCTGCAGAATACGTGGTTTTTCTTTCAAATTTTGGCTATGCCATCACCCCACAACCCTGGGGAGCAGTAATCAAGTTGTAGGACAGCACCGTCTCCCCAAGAGTTATGCTAGACTTTGGCGAGAGAAAGAATTCTAAGACGGGGTACCCTGGGGTTCCTTGAATCTTCTCAAAATGTCCCTGCTCACGTCGATATTGTTTGCCCCAATTCAGAGAGACTGGGAATACCGGTACTTTGCAGCAAAGCCCAGTCCTTGGCACTCCCCGCAAGTGTACTGTACTCGAGTAGGCGAAATCTGGATAGGGGCAAGATAGATGATAGATGCGCTCGGGAACTATGAAGATCAAGGGCGCTTTTTGGTGCTTTTGCCGTCACTTTCCCTCTTGGGTGGCTAGTTCCCCTGTCCTCGAGGTGGCTGGTGTCAAGTCTTGGGGAGTGACGTGGCCGGCTGATTGGCTGGGGCAGAGTCGCATTGCTGTAGCAACCATCGTGTTTATGGCTGATCCCCACCCTCCCGTTTTGCTGGATTCCCTAAATCGAACAGACCGTCCTATCACCCTCCAACCTCCTCTTTTCGTCACTTTCAACACCCTCCCAACTCTTCCACACCTCCCACTCAATCCATCTCGCAATCAGTCTCATACCACGCTCGAACCTACACATTTCTGGCAAGAAAAAATACAATCCTTGGTCTTTAACCACCTTGCGCACAATTTGACGACACTTACCCTCTCACCCCCCATCACTCGTCAAATTCCGGGGGCTGTCCTTTTCAACAATTCCAACAGTCTTTTGAGGAATTCCTTCGCCGTGCATTCCATCATTCTTGACGTCGGTGGGTAGTTGAAGAAAATACGATGTTGGAACGGAGGATTAGATTTGTGTTTGGCTTTGAAAGTACGTTGCAACATCTCCGAACGCCAATTACGCTTCTTCCCTGCAGGAATGACATTCCGCGGCTTGGAGTAAGTCTAACGAATGTCTAGGGCTTGTTCCTTTCCTCGCATACCACCATGTTCTAATGGTACTAATCTTGATTGCTATAATCCTGCTGTGTAAGTCGCAAAATGTCCGATAGCAGACACCTTTCGGAACTGGAATACAGTTCTTTGCACCGGAACTGCCGAGCTGACGTGCGTGCAGCATTGTTACTGGCAGGATGTTCTTCCTCGAGCCCATTAATCCCCTCGATATTCCTGATAAACCTGTGGTATGATAAGACGGCGCCCGAATTTGATCCAGCACAAGTTGATCCAGGTGCCACCCGCGCCATTGGGAACATTGTTGGCGACGCAGCGCTAGAGGCTCGAGTAGGGTGAATAGCAAGCCTCTTTAGGAGTCTGCGACAGCGGCTAACATTTGGGATTAGATATTTCGGTATTTGCATTAATCCTGACGCTGGATCTTGGCTGTGCAGTGCGAATGCGTCTTCACTTGCCGCTCAGGTTTCAGTGGACCAAGATCCTTTGAATCTTATCTGGGTAGCCCAGACTTTCCGGGAAAGCATTGTCTTCCCCTACCTCTTGTGGGTGGCCCATCTACAGACAAAGGAGATGCATATGTACTGATCGGTTATTAGAATCATCGCTATCATTCTCGCGGCTGTTACCTTACTCTTGCTAGCTACTTTCCCCGGTTACGAGGAGGAATTCGAGGGAGGCCCCGAAAGGAGACGTCTCCCCAGTCGTGCTGTCTCCCAGATTGCGCTCGCTGTTATCTTTGTTGCCGCCATCTTCGTCCTCGTATCAGTCTTGTGGCAGCACACGGCAAGTGTAGCTGCGGCGACGATAGCCGAAAATTTAGAAAACGGTTCGGTATCAACAGGAGTCGGAGTAACAGCAATGGTATTAGGTTGGTTTGGGTTCGCGCTACTAATCATCGTCACAATTGGTCTACTTGTTATGTCGGTCTTCCTTTGACCCTTTTTTTCCTAGCCCAAGCGCTAACTTTATTGCAGGATTCTGTCAATGCATCTTGTCGAGAAACTCACAGATGCTGATGAGTTTTGAACAACAATTTCTGGAACTGAGGAAGGTGGAGCTTATTCTCTGGGACCCGAATAATAGGGTTTGTGCATTCAGTCATGAGCCCGAAGAAATGGTCGGGAGGTGAGAGCTCTGGGATCAGATATCAGAAATATATAAAAAAGAAAAAAATACAACATTGGCCAAGGCAGTGGAAAACGACATACGATTTTCACGAATATTGTTTTCAGCGAGCATATAATATCACTTGATTTTTTTTTTCTTGTTTCTCTATTCCCTGGCTCTTAAAAACCCATATTCGGGTTAACATGGGCGGCTTCTGTCAATTAAATATCTCTTCTAGGCCAGGCATGAGGAGAGTGAGATGATGTGATTGATTTTGTGTTTTGATTTTTTGACCTCCCTTCTACTCTTCATGTAACGATACCCTAGCTTTTCTCCGTTGTCTTGGTTTTCCTTTGTTTCTCCCTCGGACACTTTTCATTACAATGGGTGAAATACTAGGTTCGCTTGGTCGGTTGGGGCAAATTGTGATGTGTCTGGAAAGGTTTTCAGAACAGGTGCTGCCCTTATTTTATTTCCTTACGTCACGGGTTAAACTTGGGGAATGGATTGCGATTATTTTATTTTTATTTTATTTCCACGAGTATGATATCTATCTATCTTTCTTATTATGTACTGTATAAAGACTTCGTGTCCGATCTAATCAGATCATTATTCCACCATCATCGTCAACGGTGACATGAAAGTTTGCGAACGAGAAACAAAAATCTTGCCAGCCATGGCCAAAGTGGTATTTCAAATGCAAGTATAGCATGAACAAAGGTGTAATTGAAAAATATGGGTGCATTTCTGCGACAAGTGGTAAACTTACATTAAATTTTTTTCACATTTTGAGTTTTGGGCACTTTTAGTTTTGGGCACTTTTAGGTCCTGTTTGGCATGACACAGAATAAAAAAACTCAGTTTTTTTTTGAAATGAAGTTTTTTTTTAAAACAAAAAAAACTGAGTTTTTGTAAAACTATTGGTGTTTGGCAAGCTCAAATTTGTTTATTTTTTACTTCAATAGGTGACAATCATTTAGAGTATAATTAATAGTAAGATATTGATAGAATAAGTTATACTTAAAAGTTATAGCATAAAAACATTTCCTTCTACCATGACTATAATGGAACTTGTTATTTATAAAATGTAAGAACTATCAATCTTAAGTTGAGATTATTTATCCCATTCCTATTGACATATGTTTAAGGATGTCTGTGATTAGTAGAATTATAGGCCAAATTATTGAAAATGTGAATATTCAGGGAAAACTTATTAAAAGAACATTTTTTGTTGTAAATGTCTATTACTTTACCATTAATTGAATATATATAAGAATGAATTATATATATTATTAAAAACAAAATATTACAAAATTCAACTTTTGAAATAGTATTAATTAATTTTTAAATAAGTATATAATTTTATACTACTGGCAAAAAAGAAAGAGTTATTTCTATCCTTATTGTCTTTGATGAATTACGGGCTAAAAAAATACTAGGAATAAAAAAACAAAGTTTTAAAATACTGTGGTATTTTTGTACCAATCAAACACCCCTGAAAAATTTTAGTTTAATACAGAAGAAACAACTGAGAATAAGTAAGAAAAACTCAGTTTTTCTGACATGCCAAACAGGACCTTAGTTTGCCTGCTAGTCAAGAGGCTTTTGAGAAAATGCAAAAAAATGTTTTTTCACAAACAAATTCAAATAACTCAACAATTTCTAAGTTAAAGGAAATAAGAATATAATAAGATAAATGCATATTTTTATTTCTTTTGTTCTATGTAGAAAAGTGTGTATTTTTACAAGTTTTATATTCTAGTTGGATTTAATTATTGAGGATTATAAAAAAAGAATTGTAACTTATGTTAATTCAAGTTCTACATAGTAGTAAGCTATTATAAACAGCTTATTGCTAATTTTTGGAGCAAGGGGGATGCCTACATACCCTTTTTGCTGAAGTAGTTATAGGAGATTACAATTTATTTGTCTAATCAGGTAACATATGTCACGATTCTAATCTGACATAGTAAGTTTCATTTGTTACGAAATTGATTTATGAGTTTCTTTTGTTATAAGTTTGATTTATGTAGTTTGATTTATGTAGTTTGATTTATGTAGTTTGATTTATGATTTACTTTCACGCATATGACCTATTCAGAGGCATGTGACTATAGAGGAGGCTATGTAACGAGGTTGACTGTAAGGCAGACTTGTTAGGGTTTTTATTGTTATGTTTCACACACGTGACTTATTTAGAAGTCACGGGGCTGCATAAGGAGGCTATGCAATAAGGCTATGCGCAAGGCAGACTCATTAGGTTTATGTTATGTTATGTTCTCATGCACATGATGTATTCAGAGGTCATGGGGCTGCACAGGGGAGACTGGCAAGGCAGACTGCTTATGGTTTGATTTGTAAGCGGGTTGAGGGAAGGACTATATAAGGAGACCCTTGGGGGCGAGTTAGTTAGTTTTTTACGCAACTATCTAAGTTATTTTCCTACTTATTGTTTTAAGAACGAATCTACATTATTCTATCTATCTCATGATAGTTACATAAACTTAGTAGAAGAGGAACGCCTCTACGACTACTAAGTGTAACAAGAGAAAAGATAATAGTGTGAACGCACACTATAAGAAAACGACGAAGAAAAGTAATAGTGTAACTGCATACTATCAGTATTAAGATATAGTATCGGAGATACTATAAGAGAAGTATCATTGCCTGTCGCACGTACTGATATAGGAATAGGGCCCCATAACAACATACCTGTATTTTGAATATCAAGTTAAATAGCCAAATTAGTAGAGGTAGAGATAAGATATTTCATCAACTATTCAATTGTTCGTTAACAAAATTAACCGACTACAATGAATAGAAAAATAATTTGATCGTACAACAACCACCCCCTCACCTACCTCAACATCACAATAACAAAAAAAATTAAAAAAATGTAAATACATAGTAGAAATCAATATTTAGTGTACCATCCATCTGCCTTAATAATTGCTTCAATCCTATCCACCATTGAACCTGCTAGAGAATCAAAAATCTTTGGGTCAAGAAGTTCCCAACAAGTAGTAATAGCCTCCTCAATAGCTTCTTTGACCTCATTATCAGAACCCTTCATGAGATATAGCTCAGGATAATGCTTCTGAAGCTTATCTTTCACCAGAGCCCAAACATGTTCAATTGGATTGAGATCTGGTGAAAAGGCAGGAATTTCTATAAGAGTAATTCTCTGCCCTCTGAGCCATCTCCTAAAAGGCAAATAGGTCTTAGCATTGTCAATGATAAAGAAAACCTCTTTCTCTCCAGGATGCTCCTTGATATCCTCTTATATCCCTACAAAGTCATATTGATCAAAAACCTCAATAATTGACTTTCCAGTTACTCCACCTCTAGTAGAAGAAGGATCAGGAAAAACAGGCAAAAAGAGACCATGAGTTTGACCATAAAAACAACCAGTCATTATCTAGCTAATCTTCTTCTCCCCTGTCCTAGCAGTAGGTTCCACACAATTCTTATTCCACTTCTCTTTTGGGTACCTAAATACCAACCTTCTCCTCTTCCCTCCCCCCCTCTGAACAGCAACCTCATCTCCCCACATTGCCTTCCTCCTCCACATCTCTCTTGTCCAGTGCCTATGAGCTAATGCCCATTCCAATCTCTCCTGAGCTAGATCCTCATCCAAGTGAATCCTCTCTTGTGCTAACCACTTTTTTAGATGCCTTTGTGCAAGTCTTCTCCTGACTGTCATAGAAGAAACATTGGGAGCAACTTTTTGAGCAATCTCAAAATAGGTAGTATCGCGATTTTCAAGAGCTTCCTCCACCATAGCATTATCCTGTAACTTGGTAGTCTTAGGATGTCTTCCTCTACCCTTCCTCTCCTTGTCCTCAAAGTCTTTCTTTAAGATTGTGTTTTTGACAGTTGTAAGGAGGATGTTGAGGTAGTCAGAAATCTACTGATATCTCATCTGAGGCTCGTGTAACCCAAGTATTCTCCCCCTGGTAAACTCAGAGAGGTTATGGGTTGGAATAGGCTTTTTTGAATGACTGCGAAGAATAGGAGGCATAGTATTTAAAATAAAAAGAATCAGGTAATGTGATTGGGTTTTGGTTGAGTTGATGCAATTTTTTTTGATGGGTTTGAAAATGGATGGGGGTGATGGGTGATGGTTGCCGCGCACATTGTACGGTCCGTTATTTTGTTAATGAATAATACATATATTAATACATACAATTTTCCATTACAGATTTATTAAGAGGATTATGAAAAGCTTCTTTGATCTTTTAGTATTCCTGGTACAGTCGTGTCCGGAAAATATTTGTACCCCGCACAGCAACCGTGCAACACCACCTCACCCACCCCCCCATCACCCACCATGGCCCCAAAAAATACCAGAAGAGAACAAGAAGACCTGAACCAGCAAATCTATGCCCTGCATAAGCATACCAACATGGGTTATGGTAAAATAGCTAAGGCTATTGGGGTTGGCAAGTCTACTGTTCAAATCGTAGTTACTAGAGCCAAATTAAGAGATGGGAATACCCACTATGCTACCAAGAAAGGCCGCCCCACCAAGATTACAGACACCAAAAGGTGGACAGTAGAGGCTATTATCGATGCCGAGCCTCATTTAGCATTACGTGATATTACCCAAAAAGCAAATATTGGCCTTGGCAGGACCACAATTGACAAGATCATATCAGAAGCCGGTTTTAAGCTTCTGATTCCAAGGAAAAAGCCTTTTTGGAGTAAAGGACAAAAAGAGAAGAGAAAAGAGTTTGCTAGGAGAAGGAGGAACTAGAGGGGGATATGGAATTGGGTTGTCTTTGTTGATGAAGCCACTATTATCTATGATCCAAATCCTGCAGGCAGGAAGGTCAGGATAAGAGCTGGTGAAGAGTTGGAAGAAAAAAACTTAAAGCCTAGCTTTAAGTCTGAGAGGACTAGTATTGGGGTCTATGCTGTAATCATGAAGGGTGGCAGGACTGAGTTAATTCTTGTAAGAAAGAGGGGGGAGGAGGAAAGGACTAGCAAAAGGGACAGACTTGGCCTCAATTCCCACCAATATGCAACTGAAATCCACCAGCCATACCTCATCCCATTTATAGAAGGTCTGGATAGACCTTCTGACAACATCTACCTAGCTGCAGACAATGCCTCCTGGCATTGTGGTGAGGAAAATCGAAAATTGGAGGTAGACTGTGGTTACAAGAAACTTCCTTGGCTACCCAACTCACCAGATCTCAATCCCATTGAGAACACCTAGGCTCTGCTCAAAAGAGCCCTTACCAGGCGATTCTCCAGACTTGAAAGAAGGCCTCACAATGCTGCTCAGTTGTTTGAGGCAGCAAAGGAGGAGTGGGATCTAATTCCCCAAGAGACATTGGATGCTTGGATTGATAGGATGCCTGAGAGAATGCAGGCTGTTTTGGATGCAGATGGAGGTCACACAAAATGGTAGTAGGATTTATTTAAAGCTTATGATATCTACTTTCATCTATTTCTTAATTGAATTTATATCATTTATTTTTTCATTGTTGAATGGGTTTATTGTGGTTATTGTGGTTGCCGTGCGGGGGTACAAATATTTTCCGGACACGACTGTACATGCAATTCTCTTTTATAATACAGTGGCAATAAGAGTTGCATTAGGCTTTGAGTTATAAAACCTCTTTGAATATATACATAATATTATTATTGAATGATAATCTAGTACTTTCAAACTAACTCAGGGTATTGTTTTATTGTTATATTTTCTAAGAAAAAATATTAATGTTAATCCTAATGTCTACTTCCACTAACTTAGTTTTGCCTTTAAAAAATATAAAGGTTGATTACATTGCAATCTTTAGTATTATTTTATAATATCTGTAAAATATTCAAAAATTTCTACTTTTAAGACAATCTTCAATAACATCAAATTGTACTCCTGAAAATATTTGAATAATTAATAGTAGATAGACCTTCATAAAGGCTATCTTTCTATGAAAATCTTTTTAAGCTTTAATTTTAAAATTATACTGGAAGGTCCATTTCTCAGCCAATTTTAAATTTAAATCTATTTTCAAATAACCATAGGATACGCTATTATATACTGAAGCCTAAGAACTATAAAGTCAAAATTGTGGTAATTGTAAAGTTTACTAGTTTTCGCAGAAATGTACCCATATAGAAATTAATAAAGAAATAGAGCTTAGACTGATTAGTAAGAGCAATGCAAGGTATGAGTATTGTAATACTGGTAAAATGATTTGTAAATGTAGTACAGCAATGAGAGTTTCCTGCGGGAAGATGGATGTTAGCCTTAGGAGTATGACTGTATTGAAGTTTTTTTTTTTTAAGACAAAGATAAATCAAGGTGATAATACTTCAGCAGTAGAGTTGTTTGAATATACTTCGGTAGATTAAATATACTGCTAGTGGCTTCTTATTACTCTTTTCCTCCCTATATAGTATACATGATTACCTCAGGCCTGCTCATCCTGATTCTGACTTATGGAGCAGATATATTTACCTCCACTCTTGCCATACTTGACAAGCAGTCCATGTACCGGAACAAGATGTTTTGGTAGGTACCCAACTGCTTCCCCTCAACTACTACCATCTTACTGGCCTACAAGACCTACCTCTCCCCGATGGTAATCATCATGCTATGTAAGAGAAGCATGGCTGCCCAGGGCCAGGTGCACTCCTGTTACCTTACTACTCCATTAGCAAAAATAATACCCATGTCTGATGTGTTGTTGCCGTGTCCGGACATCTCACCGTTACTCCTTACGCCTCGCACATCCTGTGCATCTTGATACCAGTTCACGTTGGTTGACAAGTCCTGTGCGTCATGTACTTCTTGTTGTTTCTCCACCTCGTCCTATACGTCAGCTGACGTCCAACGACGTCTGGGCCACTCCCTGTGTGCTTCCGACTACTGGACTTGCTTCTGACACGTCGGTCTACGCCTTACGTCTGTCCTATATCCTGATGTTTGCCGCATGTCCTATTCCATCCAGGCAGTGTCTGACGCTGATATCCATGACTTTACATCCTAGCTCATATGCTCATATCTGTCACTTCTGACTCCGTTATATGGATAGTAATCCCCCTGTCCCCGACGCCGTCTGCTATACTTCGAATGCTATTCATGTTGGCAGCCGGTCATCCCGCTCTATCCTACAATTAGTATTGATTTCACGGGTTTGCCAGACGAAGTTATCACTTTCCGTTCTTTTAATATTCTATTTCTACTAGTAACATGTGTTCTAAAAGCTCTAAATTTTCAGACTGTGTTGCCGTTACATTTATCTTTACCTCAGCTCTTTTTTTAAATTACTCGCCATGTTGCACTGGCCCCGTAGTACTATAATCAAAAACGAGGAGATTTGGTCCAGCTCTATTGCTCGACGTCGGAGCAGTAGCCTTGGGCCAAATCTCCATTTATTTTTTCTCAACATGTGAAACATCTCTGTGGCTTCGAGACAGCCTTTCATAATGTAGAGTTCGTTGAGAGGCTGTCATTTGATCGGACATCGGGTCAATATATCTTATCGAACATTCATAAATTGATCCAACTGTTAATGAGCCACCGCCCGTCGACTTCCGGGATTAGGAAGACAATCCCCATGATAGTACCAATGTCCACGATTGTAAACTTTCTGTTATCTGGCCTCCCAGACCACTTGACCGTGACGAGACCGTGTAACTCTACTGGGCATCCAGAGTTAAGTACACTCAAGATCTCTACACTTGCCAGTCAGTAGACTCTATCTAGGTAACGGCAGTCTCAGAGCTTGAATAGGGCGACGAGTTTCCTGGGAAGACGGTCCCACAGCGCACCATACATCTCGTACGTACCGGTTTGTACCGAAACTCAATCGTTGCCACTTGCATTTTTTTGGAATAGCTCTGGGCCCGTACATCATGCCCGGAGGATGTTGTAAATGTCTGTTTCCTGGAATGCTAGAACTGGAATCTCAAGCTGTGTTAGAGGTTCAACAGGAAGGTGTCGAAGTATTCCATAATAGTAAGGAAGGCGGGACTGAATCAATAGGCGCCGCCAGCTATATCGAACCAATTCGAAACACATAGCCTCACTTGAGATGGAGAAAAAATTGCATAAACTCTCGAGGTTGGCAACCTCATCCAAATCTCCCTTTAGGACACTACGACATGTGGGCACAGGAGAATCTGGATTCGCTTTATTGAAAAGATCCACGATATCAGGTGTGAGATCTGCTCCAAGACGTCATAAAGAAGCAAGGTTCAGAAGTCTCATTCGGATTGTGTGGTGTTGCCTGTAGTCATGAAGGATCTGCCGTGTGGCGTCATTTTTATTTGAACGTTGCCATCCATCTTTGATTTGTTCCTTGTGAGCTAGCTCGCTGAACTCAGTAGAATACTGGAGAATGTTACCAAACAGGTACACATGATCGTGGAAGTGACCAAGTAGATGGAGCTTGATAAAGTTAAAATGAGATTCGGCATATATCAATTCCATACGCTGGTCGTCCTCTTCAGCTCGTTGGTGCTCATGCACCCGTCGCCATGTGGATTGGACGACAGATTCGTTGAGGGACATCTTTCGATTTCGTAGCTCTGTGCGCTGGTCCTGAATTTTTATCTGCATGCGTTTAGACGTTCTAATCTCCAAGAAGATATCCTTCGCCAAGTGAAATTGATTGAGATATTGATTCATATAATCTAGTGTCTCAAGCGTATGGCTTCGGTATTGCGCCATCAGACTAAAATCGAGTAACAGCAGGACGCAGGTGAGTGGACGCTTGAATGGTTGACATTGGATACTCTCGGGTCCTGTCAATGCGACAGCTAGGACACATAAAAGACAACGTCCCAGTTCCTCATCTCCTTCCCTTGCTACTGCATAACTTCGCGGTAGGCTTTCTTGGGCACAAAGAATCTAGGGTAAGGTGGTAAAGCGTTCCATACATCAAACGCTTCCTGCTGTCCATGCTTCTTAAAACCCTTAAACCCAATCCATCATATACTTGAACGGTCCAAGATAGATAGTATGGAGTAAATCAGGTTAGTGCAGATCAGCAGCGAAATCACAAGGAAGTTGATAAAAAACGTTTCATCAGAGCTTGATACCGAGAGTGTCAAATGTGCTGTGGACATCGCCGGGGGTGGACTCCTCTGAACTATCTAAAAGTTCTTGCTACAGGCACTCGTATCTCATATAATCTCTAGCAGGATACCTCTCCTGATTGTTGGACCCTAACATATCCAGTGGTAGCTCACATTTAGGACAGGCATTCGATTTTACTCCATGTCGTGCAATGTTTTCCATATAGTCAGCAATCCACACCGCCAAGATCATCAAGCATCTCCAAACATTACCGTCTGCGTAATCAATTGGGACACCGTCGAGTATGGTATCTTGTAAGGGCTCAAATAGGAGCTTGAATACACCTTGTAGTGTGTTGGTGTTGATTTACCTCTGGTGTTTGTTCGTGGAAGAGGACGATTGGAACTTGGGCACGACCGGCAAGAGGGCAAGAAGGAGGACCACCATCGTTCCAGGTCTGTTACGCTTGGCCGACAGAAGATTTCCAATTGTTATATATACTGGCCATGCCTGCTTGTCTCTGGAGAAGTTACTGAGATATGTCTGATCCAACATTCCAATGATAGGAATCATGGTCGCGCTAGATAGGAGTGTTTCCTACAGTCAATTAGCTTGTACTTTTGGGAGAGTGGGATAGATAAGCTGTGGCACAGTACTTGAATGTCCCACCACCAGTCTCCTGTATGCATTTCCGTATATACTCTCTGTCCATTCGGATCGTGTTCCCACCGTGGGGCGTAAACCAACTCATCTTGGTAAGCTATTTGCTGAAGAAGATATCAGACATAGTCTAGAACCCTACGGTAGAAGTAAGGTAAAGTCCTCACACCTTCTTCTACTTGAGCTTCGAACCATTATAGATATGAGCTGTACAGATCCAATGAGCGGAGATGGTTCTCAAGTGTATGCATCGAGCTGTTGGCAACATCTGCTGAATTACCAAGGCCATTTGAAAAATATTCATTTACCCGCACCTCAGATACCTTACTTTGTATGAACCAAGAAGCAAATTTGAAATCGTGCACGCTGGCGAATGGTGCCCATGGGTCCTCACACAGATTTTGGTGTTCATCCGAGAATTCCTTCACATATCCAATAGATGCCCCTGCACAAGGATAACACTCCGGTTTGACTGGGGCAGGAGACACATCCACTATATATTACGGTTCCACGTCGGAGACATATGTAGCCCCATTGCTATATGTATCAGGAGTGCTGTTACCGAGATCGACGTCTGATTTGTAGCCAGAATCCAGCCGATAATTCTCGTCGGTTGGGGCCTCATGTCTCAATCTGTACGTTTCTGCATTCATGATACCCTGCGCGGGGGGAGCATACCGTATGTATGATGCGAGACGATCGATAAGATCTGCATGTTCTTTTTGGAGGTGTTTCTGAAAGGGACCGGCACTGGTGTATTTGCGCTGACAAAATGAACATTTCATAGGTATTGCGTGACTTGGTTCTGTGACATTTGGGAGTCTTCAAGTTAATGTATTATGAAATGTGTAACGTGTTCGCTAGGTGCTAATCACGTTTCGAGATGAGTACGATAGCTGACAGGTGGCCTGCTCTACCAGAGAGGAGGCGAGAGCTGTGTGAACTAAAGGAGGCTTCGGAGGTGTACTGGAGAAACTAAAGAGTAACCGTTCAACTAAGTATATTGAAATACTGTCTGTCGAAGTCTGTCCTTTCCATCGTGGAATAGGACGGTCTTTAAATACACAAATCAGTTCATGTCTAGCATGAACGAAATCAATCAAAGGTATCAAGCGATACACTTTGGTAAAACAACATAAGTATCAAAGCGATACTTAAAACAAAACATAAAACAAACTAAGTATCAAAACGATACTTCAAACAAATCAAGTATCAAAGCGATACTTAAAACAAAACATAAAACAAACTAAGTATCAAAACGATACTTCAAACAAATCAAGTATCAAAGCGATACTTAAAACAAAACATAAAACAAAATCCTTAACCAAGTACCAGTACCGGTTACAAAATGCTACAAGAAGGGGAATGCTTACTATTGTGTACCTAGTCTGGGATGGCAGCTGGAGCTAAGTTCTGTCAATCTGAGATGCAACTAAGCGTCAATTCGGTTTAGCACAAGGTATGAGAACTCGGATATCAAGTGACTTGGATTCAGGTTCTACGTTTTCAAAAGGCAATGCAGAAAGGCCTTACATACCTTGAATATCTGAAACAGAATTCCAAAATCATCTGGAAATTTTTTCATGATGCTCAGAATGTCGAGGGGTGTGATATTTAATGTCAATTAATCACTGCCGAAAGGTCATACTAAGGAGAATATTCACGACACTGGCATACACAGTATTCGCAAGTTCTGTAGCACTGATAACACGCCGAACAATCCCGAACACAGGGCCCAAAATAATGACTACAGGCAGTACGTCTCCATGCCTACTATCCAAAGGGTCAGATAGCTCCGCCAGGGCATGTCTACCGGCTTCCAGCCATTGGTATCCTTGGAGCGATTACCCCTGGGAGGGCCGGAAGTCAATTGATTAACCTGTATAAGACGTGGCTTACCTTTCATGAGTACGGTGACGGAAAAGAGCTCTACACGGCATGGCGCAATACTGTCAAAGTGCAGATATTAGCAACGCACTTTAAGAATAGTGCCACATTCCTGGACGCTGATTTCAGCATGATTTTCCATAGGATGAGGAGATTACATCCCGCTTGCGATTGTCTTGTGAGGATGGGGGCCAATAACGTGCTCCGGAGACAACAGATTAAAGAAGCCATGATTGCGCTCATTAAGGATTGTGGCAAGAAGTTAACAGACACTCTTGCTAAAAAGCCAGTACCCAAGTCGGTACCGGGCGTACCAGTAATCATCCTAGTGGAAGTCTTTGTTGACCATATATTGCTACCAGTAGGGGCTTCGGCTCAATGGGGCACGGATCCACAACAAGATCCTGATGCACAACAAGGGCAAGTCCCGGCGGACGGGGTCGGGACAGCCGGAGGTGACCAAGAACCGACTATGCCCAAAATACGTCGTCAAAAAGCCCCGGTTGAAGGTGACCAACTTGTAGATGATGGGGATCACCATGATTTACCCACTACGAAAGGACATCGACAGGCTGTCCCAATAGAAGGTGTCGAGGTGGCCGGAGGTGACTACCATCCGGATACGCACAAACAACATTATCAAGATGCCCCGGTAGAAGATGACCAACTTTATAATGACGGGGATCTCTATGATCTACCTATAATGAAGGGACATCGACAGGCAGTCCCAATAGAAGGTGTCGAGGTGGCTGGAGGTGGCCAATATCCGGATACGCTGAAACAACATCATCAAGATGCCCTGGTTCAAGATGCCCCGCTGGAAGATAATCAACTTTATGATGACGGGGATCTCCATGATCCACTTACAATGAAAGGGCGTCGACAGGTAGCCCCAATAGAAGGTGTCGAGGTGGCCGGAAGTGGTCAACATCTGGATACACCGAAAGGACGTCATCAATGACGCCCTGGTGGAAGGAGTCAGGGTTGCTGCAGGAGACCGAGATACCGGCGACCGCTGTGATTCGCCCCAGGTAGTAGCCAGGAATATTTGAGCTGGTTAGTTCTTTTCCCTACAAACGATTAGATTTGAGTTTCCACTTACTGACTGAAAATATAGAATGGAACACTTTACTTGGGCACCCCCATGTAGTGAGTATTGTTTGGGTCCTGCCATCATTTTGGAGTAGAGGTCTGCGCAGTGATGAGAGGAGGTTGGCAGAAGTGCCACCCAACTATGAATTTGTTTATTGGAGACTCCGACACATCCACGGAATAAGATTTGGCGAGTTAGATTCCACAAATCTTCTCGGCCTGTACACGATGATTTTGAGATGGGTTCCTGTCTGTTGAGTTCGCTATATCTTGGGCGCGACCGGTGAAGGACACAGGTTGATCCGTAAGCGTGCCACTGAACCGCTATCACAGTTCAACTTCATCTTCATTGACAGAAGGGAATCCATGCATGCCTGGCTACTCTCCAATCAGGTGCTGGAGAATCCTCTGTATCTCTTAGTGTATTGTTACTGTGATGAAGGTGACATGAGGGCGCAAACACCAGTGCTGAGCGGGCTCACGTATATTGGAGAAAACCAAGTTTCTCAAATTGGTGGCGAACGAGATCCCAGCACCGGTCAATTGCATACTAGGACAATTGCGCCTCATGTGAAGACTCAAGAGGGTCAGAACAACGATTCTGTCCAATCATTTAGATCGATTCCGTTAGCCAATCACTTAAGCAATGCACTGTAAAAATGGAGCTAAACTGTCTTTCCATATTCTACTCAGATCTATCCGAGTCCATGATTCTTTTACATGTTGCTTATAAAGATACCCCTCTGATATTCAATTTTTACGTGTAATCAACTCCAGATTGTGAGTACGGTAGAAAGCGATCGCTACAATCAGGACTAGGTAAATCATTTTGAGCTGCACACCAGCCTTAACGCCAAGAGACGTACCCTAATTCTCTTTGGCAGACGCTAGGCCACGTCTCTTAGTGCCCGATCTAGAATGCCTCTTAAAACGTTATTTCACTTGCGTTAACACAAAAACCATTTGAGCCAATATACATATCACGATAGATTTATAATTATGCTATCTCTACCTGTTCGCTAATAATCAAGTGGTTCAAGGACATTTCTCAATGTGTAACACCCTCTCTGTATAAACTCGCCAACGACTGGTTAGACATGCGGCAACATCTGGCGTTCCTGGCTTGTAACCTCCTAGGGCTTTTTGATTGTACGCTCTGACTAAGTATAAGGTACTCAACCTGCTGACTTCATCACTTTCCATCCCGACTCGTCAATATCGTTCCCATACTTCTCCACACTGACACAAGATCAGCCGAATCAATGTCCTTGACGAGGACGTACTCACCCCCCCATATCACCGACATTACAACCCATCTCTTCCTCATCCTCCACCTCCTATTTGTACCACTTTTTGTCCCCATTTTTTTTTATTTGTATACTGAGTGTGTGCAAGTAAAACACTCCTCCCCCAACCATGACCTCCGGTGCCTCCCAATTATTGTCCCTGCGCCTCCGGTGTCTCTCAATTTGTTTCCCCTATCCCACTTTGTTTCCCCTGTTTCCACCCCTCCCCCCCAGAAAAAAGACACCTGAAATGTCTCGAAGACAGCTGGCGCAAATGTCAAGGTATGTCCCGTCGAATCTTTGATAACCAAACATATTAACGTGTCCTCTTTACACAGATTGCCTGCTGTTCGACCTGAAGATAGCGAGATGAGGAGAGGCAGGCCTCCCGCTTTCCCGCACTGTGACTCCACTGCCGAACCTGATGAAAGCGAGGTGAGGAGAAGTAGACGTCCCACTGTCCCGCGCCAAGACTCCACTGCCGAACCTGATGAAAGTGAGGTCAGGAGAGCCAGATGTCCTTCTATCCCGCACCAAGACTCCATTGTCAAACCTGAAGAAAGGGAGGTCGGGAGATGCCAGCGTGCTGCAGCACCGCCCCACGAGTCTGACCTATGTCTCAAACGCCATGCCGTTCCCTGGAGACCTCCCCCTGAAAGCTCCCCGAATGAAGAGTAAGAAATTATCCCTAATCATGATTCCCGCCTGCAGAGTTAGAGCTAACCATTTATGTCAACAGAATTCCGAGTACAAGTACAATGGAGAATTCTCCCTTCTCGCTGGCGGTGGAGGACTCCTCGTAAGTGAAACCAATGAGCTATACTTTATAGTCAGACTTTGATCTACTAATATGTGTACTTCTATCAGGGGGCGCTATAGCGATATCTCCTACGCCAACAGTTGGTGTGGGTTCCGGAACACTCACGCCAGCACTGCTCTATACAGAGCATGGCGTGAGGAGATCAGGGTCCACCTGACTTTGCGCTCCTTGGACCTCCGCCACCTGACCGGTTCCAGATTGGAGTCAGTAATGGAATTGGCCTGCTCCGTTACCCCTGTTGTGGCCCATATCGCGCTCATTAGAAAAGAGCACCACAACGATGACGTTACGGAACTCGATTGCCATATGAGGCTCTTGGTCCGTGATACAGCCAAGAAACTTCAGACAGCTGTTGAGCAACAACTCGCGGATCGGGCCATACTGGCAGAAGTCGAGGGACCTCCCAGTAAGTTCATGTCCATCCCTATTCCTCCAGACCTATGCTAACATACTTGGTTAGCAGCTCAACTCGATTGGACCTCTCCGTACTGCTCACGGGCGGTACGGATCCACATCATTCACTGGACGGGGGCCCCACAGGGCCATCTGTTTCTTGACTACCCCTGGTGTCACGTAGCCTCCAACCGGGGAATCGCCTAGGGGGTGTTGGAATTACTGAGCATAAAAATGTGCTCGGGGTAGTTAAGAGACAAGATGTGGAGGAGGCGATCTGGTGCCCCCAGTACCTCATCAGGGCGACCAGTGCGGGCGCACGGTTACTTGACCGGGCGTCCTCGACGCCTCTCCCACTCAAAGAGCTCATCTTTCATAATAAAGATGATGATGTTTGTGCATGGATCCTTACTAACAATGGCAAAGATCCTCTGGACCTCATGGTCCTTAAGCCATGTCAGGGAGACGTCTGCGCCCTGACCCCCGAGCCGGCCAATGGAAGATACCCATTTTTCGACCTAAAGGTCTAGGATCGAAGTTTGCACAGCGGAGATATCGGGAGCGCTATGTACGAGGAGGAAAGCACTGAGGAAGAGGAGCATGACGACGGGAAGTGGTTGGAGGCAGAGGGATAGGAGCCGGAATCGGAATCGGACAATTCTCTGGTGTCTGCCGCTCCGGATTCCATCGTCATTGATGAGGTAAATCCCCTGACAAAATTTGCTGTTGCCCATTATCAGGAAAGTGTGTAGCTAATCACGTGCTAGGACGATGAAAATGACAATCCAATCCTCCTCCCACACCAGTGCTCTGGGAGCACAGATGCAGCGGCTTCGCTGACCTCGGCTCTAGGTTCCTGATCCAAGCTACACCCACCCAATATCACAAAAAAGGTACCTCGCTAACTAAACTAATAGGATGAGGAATCCGACACTCACGCCCCCCCCCCACTCCAGTGCTCTGCCTACCTGGATGCCACAACTTTGGTGGCTTCAACCGTAAGTTCCTGAACACAATACTCTCTCAACTAACACTATAAACCAAAATCAGAAGTTAATCACACATAGGGTGATGACGCATTTGAACCTTGCTCGTCGCGACCTGGTTGCACCTCCCACCCGGACTTCGCTCCTTCGTTGTCGACCGAGCAGAACAGGCTCAGCGTGATTGAGGAGATGATCTGGGAGAGGCCCTGGATGGTGGAGTACTTCCAAACTGCTTCACCAGTCGCGTGAGATCCCAGGCCGCGTGCCGGGCATCATCGTGGATACGATGGGGCAGAAGACACACCCCCAACCTCCACCACTCCACTTAGTCCCTCTATTCCGCCGTTTTTTGCGTCTCCTGCCACTCCGATCGCTCTCCCGTCTTCTGCGTCTTCTAGCACTCCGATCGCTCCCAGATCTTTTGCGTCGTTTGGCCCTCCGATCGCTCCCTCATCCTCTGCGACTCTCGGGGCGCTGATTATTCTACCGTCTTCTGCATCTTCCGGCTCTCCGATTGCTCTGCCATCTTCTGCCTCTTCTGGCGCTCTGATCACTCCCTCCTCCTCTGCGAGTTCTGGCGCTCCGATCACTCCCCCGTCCTCTGTGACTCTCGGCGCTCCGATCTCTCTACTGTCTTCTACGTCTTCCGGCGCTCTGATCGCTCTACCCTCTTCTACTTCCTCTCTCGGTGCTCTGATCACTCTCCCATCCTCTGTGTCTTCCTGCGCTCGGATCGTTCCCCCGTCCTCTGCCTCTCCCGGCACTGCAATCACTCTGCCGTCTTCTGTATCTTCTGGCGCTGCGATGACTCTGCCATCTTCTGCATCTTCCGGCACTGTGATCACTCTGCCGTCCTCTGTAACTTCCGGCATTGAGATTGCTCTGTCCTCTGCGACTCCCGGCGCTGCCCCTCCTGAACCTGCGACCTACGAGGCTGCTGTTCTGCCGTCTCCTGCAAATACGGTTTACCCTTCTATGATCTGTCCACCTCCTCCCACGAGCTTGCCTGCGGCCGGTACTTCTGTTCTGTCCGGGTCGCCAACTTCCCCCTTTGCCAACACTTCAATGACTCTGAGGCATACGGGTGTCTGCCATAGCAGCCGACGTCGGAACTCCAACAAATGATTCTTCCTTGGTGGTTTTCTTCTTTTCCTTTTCTTTTTTTTGCTGTTCTTTGTGCAATATTTTTTCATAGTTTTGGGGTTAGGATTTTTCTTCAGACTTAGTTAGTACTTTGTAATCCACAATAGTAATGATACAATTGGACGCCCTCGCACTAGCTTCTCATATTCCTAAATAGTTCGACCTCTCTTATGCAGAATATACTAGTATATAGTACACAAGTAGTTGCGTTGACCATATATCCCTTACAGTGCATTAGCCCCTTTTGTTTTTATGAATTCACTGGGTGTCACATTCCCCGTCCCTAGCTAGCCTGACGTCGTCCAGCCGTGTCACTCAATTGGCTAGCTGACAACACTTGAACAATTCTCATAGATGAGTTCTTTGACGGCTTGGGACACAACCACATTCCTAGTCCTTTTTAGGTGTAAGGCGAGTCTTGTGAGAAATAGTGTCGCCAGCTGGCACCGCTTATAGTTAGATCGAACTAAGCCTTCGCTCCTTGCTGCAGCTTAATTTCATTCATTCTTGAGACCCAGAGTCTTGAGCGACAAGACGCTCAAAAGCAAAGACGTGTGTTTTTCAAAACGAACATACTGTTCAAGTTATCAAAAAGCAGGACACCTTATATTCTTACGTTTCTACGAGCTTTTCACTCCAGTAACATGTTCATTTAGTCTAGTTCCCTTATGCTGGAACTTTGGCCTGATATTGATCGTAACAATACACATTGGGAGTTTAATATTAAGTACCTAAACCCGCTGAAAGACCTTGTGCATGAAAAGAATTTTTTGTTCCATACTAAGTGACAGTCTGTGATCTTACAGACACTAACTGCGGCCGCACTAGTAAGTCTTAGCGTATAAGACCCGACACGTTTTGTTTAATACCAGAGAACTACACAAACTCCTCATCTACAGTACTCGTGAGACTTATTCTTTAAGCCTACATCCTGAATCTAAACCTGAAATTGACTGACTCATTGCAGAATGAATAACCAACATCGGCCCGAAACATCCAGCCAGCTAACTAACGGTGTAGGCAATATTTATGGCCGGCCTAAATGCGAGGTGGGACTAGGCACTATAGGCACGAGAAATCTACTATTGGTAACATTACAAAAGACACATGCTAGCTCTCAGAGTACAATACCAATGCAGCAGCCGTTACGTCCAAATTCGTCTCCACCCCTAATTGCAAGCTAATGATGAAGATTCTTTGAGCGTTTGAATCCCAAACGGAACCTGAAAAATATTCACAATTCTTTCAAATGCTCTAGATCGCCTGCGAATTGGATATTTAATGAGAATCAACCAGGATGGAAAGGAGCCCATACCAAGAATTTTCTCACATCCAGAACAGACACAACATCGACAACATCGATAACATCTACTGTATTCGCGAGCAAGTACATTTTCCGCAACACGAGCACCGAGATATTCAAAATTCCAATACACATTGCTCAAAATATCAATAAACTACGGTACGTCCACATGCCAAATGCAGCAAAGGCAAAAGCTGTGCCCGGACAAGTCAATCAGCTTCCGCCAAATTCTCTGCAGGGTAATATTGAAGCGAGACGCCCTGATCGTCGCAAACTTAGTGCGTATAAGTTATCCATGGGCTTCACTTCACATTGAGCCAAGCGGACAAAGATCTGTACAAGCGATGGAGGCAAACTGTGAAAGACCAGATGTCAGTAAGGAACTTTACCAATATCAATGACCTCCCTGACCAAGATTTCCTGCAGATCTTCGAGGACATGAGGAGATTGCACCCTGTCTGCGACTCTCTCGTCAATGCATTCGCCGTGAATGAAGTGCGTCGCATGCAAGAGGCTGATGAGGCAGTCATTCAAATGATCAAGGACTGTGGTAGGAAGTTGAGAGACTCACTTGCGCATCATCCTGCCGACGCACCGCACCGGGGGTAAGGGCAGTCGTCCCAGGGCATTTGATCGTTGAACTGACTCTAAGACTGCTGGGCGCTCCAGCCCACTGGGACCCTGCAATGCATGGTCCTGTCGTCCCTGCGCCAGCGAAACATGTAGGACCGGAAGATATCGAACCGGAACAGGTCAAACCGGAACAGGTCAAACAGGAACTTGTCGAACGGCAACAAGTCAAACAGGAACCCGTCACACGTACGCTGGCAAATTGCTCGGCGCCCAACCCAATACCAACAGGTTCGGCCTTTTGCGAATAATCCGCTCCATTGGTTTTCATTTACTGACTAAAGATATATAGATTGGAGCACTCTGCTCGGGCGTCTGTGTGCTGTTCGTATTGTCCGGGTAAGGCCTTCAAGACGTGGCCACAGACTAAATGCAGTTGCTAATTATCATTCGATTCATTGGCGTTCGCCTCATACAGATAGCATAAGGTTCGCTGAGTTAGATTCCTATGACATACGTGGGTTGTCAGCCATGATTCGGAGACATGTACCAGGATCCAGATTGCGATACATACTTGTAGCTACCAGCGAAGGTCGCCGAAGGCTGCGCAAGGCTCCTGGCGAACCGATATCGGACGTAGATTATGTCTTCATCAATAGCGATGAAACAGTACACGTGTGGCGGCTATCAAATACTGTTCTTGAGAACCCACTTGATCTCTTGGTATATTCTCATCATGACCGGAATGATGAGCAGCCAGCAACACCACCTATGAGGAGGCATCCCTATCTCGTGGAAAATGCGGTCACCAGATGCGGTACCGACAAGGGTGCATGTATAGGCCAGATGTATTTCCGCGCACTACCACCCGACTCTAGACCAGACGACGTGCAGGCTAATAAAGCTAGGGAGCAGCAAGAGGGATCTGACTCTCACGGATCACAGGCAACATTATCCGGCTTGTCGTCAGATGTCCTAGAGACCCAGGACAGCTGTGAGGACGGTTTGGGAATATTGCCACCCCTGGTTGGAGACAGAGCTCAACCCCTCGCCAATCATATCCCATTCATCATTAAATCACCGACAAGTATAAATAGACAACCACCGCTTGACCTAGTGGGCTGCCATTCTCGTGGCGATATGGAACGGAAGCCCAGCGGGCGATTCGACGCGGGAAACTGGGTGCAACGCAAATCCGAGAGAATACGTGAGAAGTTCGGCGCTGGGCTGCATTTGAAGTGCCCGGAGGTGCAGAAACCTGGCGCTCTGTTCGACAGTGGAAATTGCGATGAATAGAAGACTAAGAGACTTCGTAGTGCTCCATCGCCGAGAGTTTGAAAAGTGATGTGATGGGATTGACGGCACACAAATTGTTCATTGTGTCTACCTAGAAAATATAGTACGTTAACTGTATTCTTCAGTATTAGCATTTCATAGAGCGTTCGAATTAATTTAGGCTCCTCCGCCTGACACCTGATCCGTTCATCGTAGGTCTGGCCGAACACAATTGAAGTTGACACGGGTGCGGGCGTAAGCTAGGGGGGTTGTGGAAAATGCATCATATCCTGTTATGTCAGCAAGTGACGTGGCTTGGCGTTGGCAGCACTGAGGCTAAAAAGCAAGGTCGCTTGGCGTCGGTATTCCTGAGGCTGAAAAGCGACGTCGCTTGGCGTTGGATCCCTGAAGTCAAAAGCGACGTCGCTTGGTGTCGGCATCCCCCTGAGGCTTAAAAGCTTATTTCGTCATGTCCTGCACCCCACCATTTCTCTTCCTTCTCCTCACTTCTCTTCCTTCTCCAAACCGCTTTTCCCACTCTCCCCCTACCATTACTCTTCCTTCCCCTCACTTTCCCTTGCTTTTCCATACCGCTTCTCCTGCCTACTGGTGAAAAAAAGAAAAAAAAAAACAAATCAACAAATGCCTCTTTTTGTTTTAAAAAAATAGAAGAAGAAAAACCCCCCTCCTCACGCGAATGGCTCCTCCTCGCAGACATAGAGAGGAATTGATGCGCCTGAGAAAGGGAAAGTAAGTAAACTACCGCCATATCTTTGTGGAAATCGTTCAGCTTCTAATTCACTTAGACGTCCCACCATGGCGGTCGACAACATCGGGAGCGGGAAACGCAGGAGAGTTCGACGCGCCATCGCTAGCCCTGACCCAGAGGAATCAATGTAAGCTATCACTGACTAAGTGTGGTTTATAGTCGTAGGACGTAAAGTTAAAATGTGAATAGTGACGAACCGGGATCCGACGAGCGCCCCCCATTCGACCCGGCGGTTGATGATTCAGCGTAAGTCTAATTTAACCTACAACAAGCTTTCTGAATCAATTGGGGTAACATTTGTACCCGAATAAGGGGGCGTTATGGCGACATTGCGTACGCCAAGTTGTGGTATGGGTTCAAAGATTCCCGTCGCCAAACCGCCATCTATACGGTATGGCGCGAGGAGATCAAGGCCTACATCACGGCGCGCTCCCTTGATCCCAACTGCCTGACAGACTCCCAATTAGAGTCCGTCATAGATTTGGCCCGCTCTCATTCCCCCGTCAAGCAGCACATCACGCTTGTTGAAGCCGAGCACCGCCCTGACACTGTGGGGGAGCTCTTACATCACCAGAGGATCTTGGTCAAGGACTCGGCCAAGAAACTCCAGGCAACTAAGGAGCGTCTCGGTACGGAGCGGGCTGGTGGTGGCGAGGTCGCGGGACTTCAGAGTAAGTCTTCTTCCCCATTGATCTTCCGTTACCCACCCACTAACAATTATATATTAGTGGCTGAGTCGGATTGGTCCTCTCCTTACTGCCCACGGGCAGTGAGAATCCATATCGTTCGCCCAACGGATGCCCTCAATGCAGGGCATCTGTTCCTCGGCCACCCCTGTTGTGCCATGGACTCTGACCAGGGAATCGCCTGGGGAGTCCTTGGTGCACCAAGCATCATAGATCTGCTCCGCGTGGTTCGCAGGCAACGTGTGGAGGAGGACATCCGATGCCCACGGTATCTAATCGGGGCGACTGGGGACTGCGCACACGCACTGCGTCGGGCGCCCAAAGAACCTCTTCCTCTCCGGCAACTTATCTTTCTCAATAGAGATGATGATGTTCGGGCATGGCTCCTTGCCAACGATGGCCGACATCCCCTAGACCTTATGGCCCTAGAGTTGCACCTTGATCAAGGAGACGAGGAGGTCCAGACCCGCGAGCCTGCGAACTGGCGATACCCATTTTTCGACCGTACGGTCAGGGATCGCTCCGGCCAGGCTGAAGATACCGCGGCAGCCATGCAAGAGGATGACCAGGGGGAGGAATGGGTAGAGGCCGAGAGGGTGGGGAGCTCTCAGGTGCCTAGTGGCGCGGGGGCGTTCGCGGTCCTATATGACGACGTAAGTTTCTATATCCAACCGGCTGTGAGCTAACATGATGATCTAAACACAATCGCTAATCGCCAACATAGGATGAGGAACCGTGCACCATTGGCCCCTCGACCCAACGCACTCGGAGGACTCCCTTCCCGTGGGTTACCTACCTATCGGAAAGCTCCAATCCGTTTGAGTCTGGGTTGGGGGAGCCAGACCCTGGGCCTTCGAAGCCCTCTGCGCCAGGGGGGCGCAGATCCCTCCAGGAGGTTCTAAGAGAGAACTCCTGGTTGGAAGGGTCCCTGACGGAGGCAGCGCAGGGGGCAGCCCGGCATCCACGGTGCGATGGCGCCCAGGACAGCCGGACTGCTACCCCGCCTGTCATTCGTAATGGCCACCCGACCTCCCCCCCCGTTGCTCCAACTGTGGCGCCTCCTCCTCCAGCACTCCCGGCACCCCCGGCACCCCCGACATCTCCGACACCCATAGCACCCCCAGCATCTCTGGCACCCCCGGCTGCCCCCGGCCCCCAAGCCCTCAATACTAAAACCACGCCGCCAAAATTGCGACGCTCAGACAGACGCCGGGCAGGTAGAGGGTGAATAATTTTTCTTTGGCGAATTTTTTGCGTTGTGAGATTTCTTTTGCTTCGGTGGATTTTTCTTTTTTGCGTTTTCTTTTGTTTGGCATCTTCGGGATTTGCTTGTGGTTTGTGTTCGTGGGATTTGTACGTTGGTTAGCGAATATTTATGCCACAATTAAGCTCCCTTGCCTAGGCATACCGTATAGTATTTTGTGTTGCTGGTGGACTGATCTCCTATGCCCGTACCGCCACCACCTGGTACTTGAATATATTCTAGTAATAAATGTCCCCTTACGCCCCATTGAATTCGGCACCTCTCAAATTCATATCCCGTAAGGGGCCTGGCTGCCACCGACCTAACAAGTCAATTGGCAAGATTGCCTTGCATTCTCGCCTGTTCAGCTGCGTCGATGGAAGGTCTGGAGCTGAGGTTTGGAGTTCTAACCCATTTTAAGTCTGGCGGGTCTCTCGCTAGAATTTGTATCGCTACCCAATACTCGTTGCGGCTAGATTTTGCGCTTAGCGTCTTATACTGACGCCTCCATTTCGTATACTAGGGACACCCACCTTTCGTCAACCATATTCGTAGTGGAGTCTTCAAGACTATGACCTCTGGGAATGCCTGGACTAGGAACATAATACTAAGCTCGTAGAAATACCCTTTTTACAGGCAAAACTTTTCTTTCAATACCGAGTAATATTATGTGATTCTACCAGCCGCTAACCTAGGTCCTAGTGTATAAGACCCGACGCCTCCCATTAGATGCCAAAAAACTATCATATACAAACTCCTCACTTTTCCGACACACAAGATATACCTCATTGTACTACGTTCTAATCCCTATCTTTCCTAACGTTCACCAGCATTCTGCTAGAACCTCGTGCATAGCCAACCATATTCTAATTCACGCAGTCAGCCGACACCTCGTGTGGGTAACTTGTCTAGACGCAGACACAACACTGGAGCCAATGCCACGGGATCCGTGAGATTGAGGCTGGCAACACAGCAAAACAGATCCTGCAGCTCTACAAGTACACTGTCGAACTGGCCATCGCCGCGTCGGAGCCCTTCACCACCAGACCCAACACGGTGTCACGATTCTAGATCGGACATAGTAGATTTCACTAGTTAGCTAGTAAGTTTCATTTGTTACGAAATTGGTTTATGAGTTTCCTTTGTTACGTAGTTGTTTTATGTTATGATTTATGTTTTCACGCACTTGACCTATTCAGAGGTCATGTGATTTATGATGGGCTATGCAACGAGGCAGACTGCAAGGCAGACTCGTTGAGGTTTCATTTGTTATATTTCACGCACGAGACTTATTTAGAAGTCACGGGGCTGCATAAGGAGGCTATGCAACGAGGCTGTGCGCAAGGCAGACTCGTTAGGTTTATGTTATGTTTTATGTTATGTTTCACGCACATGATCTATTCAGAGGTCATGGGGCTGCGCAAGGGGGCTGCGCAAGGCAGACTGGCAAGGCAGACTGCCTTTGGTTTGATTTGTAAGCGGGTTGAGGGAAGGACTATATAAGGAGTCCTCGGAGGCGAGTTAGTTAGTTCTTCACGCAACCATCTAAGTTATTTTCCTACTTATTGTTTTAAGAACGAATCTATTCTATCTACCTCACGATAGTTACATGAACTTAGTAGAAGAGGAACGCCTCTACGACTACTAAGCGTAACAAGAGAAAAGGTAATAGTGTGAACACACACTATACGAGAACGACGAAGAAAAGTAATAGTGTGAAGGCACACTATTAGTACGAAATATATAGTGTCATAAGATACTATAAGAGAAGTATCGTTGCCTGTCGCGTGAACTGATATAGGAACAGGACCCCTTAACACACGGCCACTTGGAAGATCCCTGAAGCGCCTCCGCAGAAGCATGATACAGACTACGGCATACAGCGAACCTGGCATTAAACAAGATGCACGAGTGGACCCGGAAACCCTTTGCCTAAGCGATGGTAGCAGCGACGAGTACCAAAATTCGCATGGATCTGATGGAACCGAATTGGACACAGAACCTGACGCAGAGGACAATGCTACTTCTGATAGAACCACATCAGGACCGAATCATCAGTCAAGAAAAGCGGATAGAAAAAGAAATAATCGCGTGACAACTGTGCGAATTTCAACGACCTCTGTATCCCAGAAAACAGCTCTAGTCAGGAGGACGTCAAGTGCCCATCGGCGGATAATCCGTGGCGGACCGTACACTCCACCTACGTTCCCATCATCCAGTGTAGCGCAACATTCGTCCCTGCTGACCACCCAAAGTGCCACTACGCCTGATATCAGAAGCTCGAGTCCGGAAAGCGAATCGACTACACCACAACATCAGCACATCTCGTCTGATATTGTTTCACGACAGAGTACAGGATCAGGGGCAGAGGCAGCTAAAGTATCATGGGCAAAGACTCTGATTCTCTGATACACCCTTTTTGTTGACCCACTCCCGGGTGTGGTTGCTTTAACTTCGGAAGTGCACCGAGTATGGCTTCAGGCGCTCGATGAAATTTCGGATGCAGGACACATTGAGCCATCGGAGGAAAGTATTAAAATAGTAAGTAGACACACTGAAAAAGAGATACGGCGTGACCGTGGGTGCAGTACTAACGGGGAAAGATACGCAATCGGCACTCGGGAGTAAGATGGCAGCATCTTCACAACATGAAGCGTAGGATTGTGAAATTATATAATCTCACCGAAGGCGATCCCACTACTCTTGCGCACAGGGTGGACTACCTTCTGGAAGAGGATAGATTTATGTGCGCCCCACGGGGGTATGAGGTTGGCACCCCGTTGAGGAGATAACCCTTTCCAGCCATGACTAAGGTTGCTTGAACTCTGTGCAGAAAATCACATTGCGATTCCTGGCGCCCCAGATTGCTGTGGCCATATGGGGAAAATACTTTGAAGGCAATAGGATGTGTGGGATTGCCGAACCGGATTTTCTTGCATGCATCAATGGCACAATGATTTGCTTAACGTGTGCAATACTATGCCATACCATACGGGCATGGCAAAGTGTAGTATATAAGGATCTGGGCGACTTCAAGCCTGAGACGGCTGGAGGTGAGTCTCCTATAAATAAGCATTTGTATTTGCGACCAACACGGCTCACTTGACTGCAGACCTTCTTGCCCGGCAGAGAGCGACGAGGGCAGATTGCCCGCGAGAGGTGCAGCAGATGATTCTGGAGAAGACCCAGCGGACCATCAAGGCAAAGGTGGAAAGCGTGCATAGTAAGTGAGAGGGCAGCCGCCAGGGCTTCACAGACAACTGGGCAGCAGTAGCTGCCGAGCTACGGGGTCCGATATCTGGCGGGACCCCATGACGTCCTACCCTACGCGGTCTGAGCCCCGGTTGCCTGCGCATAGGGGACCGGGTTAAGCGCCAGGACAGCCAAAACTATTTGCAGGAAACGGACTTGTCTTTAGATATGCCCCAGACCTCGGATGCACGCGTACTCAGCTTTCTTGATTCTGATTCTGGGAGTCCGAATGGCTTATGTGAGGTTACCGAAGGAAGGAGGGAAGACAATGTTACAAGCCCTATGGGATCGCAACGCCTCTCGCTTAGCTTTGAGAATTTGGAGGAAAGAGGAGCGGGCACAGCTGTGAGCATTAGCGAGACTAATGAGCGTGTAATAGACATATAAAGTAGCAAAAATTAATTAAATTTCATTGTCTGTAATAGAATGTGCTGCGTGATAGCGGCGGCGTAGGAAATTGATAGTCACAATATGTGGACGCAAGAGAAAGTTAGTAAGAGCAACCAGGGCGTCAGGGTGATCAGAGAGTAGTAAACATCATTAGGAGAAAATTTGGAAGAAAAAAGCAACGCCAGGGGCAACATGGGGGACAACATCGTGAATCGTTTACGGGGGTCAGATGGCATCAGGACTCAGTCATAATCTTATGTAGTAGCATCCGGGGGGGAACGGGAGCGTGCAGATAGTATTAGGATGCATTACAAATTGAGTGAAAATGTAGGGCGTAGGCAGTAAGAGAGGGAAAGCGTCTGGGTGTAGACAGCAGAAAGGAGCTCAACAGGGCAGGAAATGTAAAGAACAAGGCTACCGGATGTTGAGGGTGCAGATCCGACATTAAGTCAGACAGCGCCTGAGTCAGATGTCAGGCAAAATCAAAAGGTGTTCGGGCGATACACAGAGGTAATAGCAAAAGCTTTGACGTGGCGAGGGTGCCAGCATGATGCACCAGACGTAGCCAGGGCGCAACGGCAGTTCGCCAGACACTATCAGGGCACTGGGAACGTAAGGGGTCTGTGTCGGGACGGAGTTCAGACGAGAGATAATAAATGACACAAGTCAGGACGTGACGTCGGATCGACGTCACGTCCTAATTCGCGATTTGCATTCTGAGCATCCTGTGCGCTAGGCGCAGGGGATGCCTGGGGCGTGAGCACAAATTTTCGCTGATGTAGTCCTTAACTTGTCCTGATGGGAATATTCCCATGTAGATGATAAGGCCAAAGAAAATCTTCATTTCTGGAACTGAGGTGGGCTTCCAGTACTGAGTGCCATTACTTCCGGCATTCTTACTTTCAGCGTACTGGTTCGTATTTTTCACCTGCAGGTTGAAGACGTTACCGTCAAAAAACAATTGAAAGTAGTCAAGCGGACTACTATTAGCCGGAAAGCTAGTGGGAATTTATGCCTGGCGGTCATGTGGTGCTATAGGATGGTGGAGTGGAGTAAACTGTAGTACAGGTGGTAGAGTTGGAAGCCTTATTGCCGTCTCGACCCCTTCATCATTTCTCTCACAACTCTGACTCGGTCTTTGATTTTCAGTTTCTTCCACTTCATGATCAGCTCGGCAACCATCTAGGTACTGCTCTGAATGCATGAACTCAGCCTCTTCCTCCTTACTATCATATAGGTCATTGCTGTGATCAGACATTGTTCTGCAGCGGTGGTTGTGGTATGAGTGCTGGGATAGGAGAAGGAGTATGACAAGCAGTGATAATCATCACCGTTTCACTGACAGTAATTGTTCTTGTGACATGTATTCCTCTCTGATTAGCCACTGATGTATCTTACAAAATGGTGGCTAGTACTATTCTCCTTTATTCCTAGCTTTGAGTTTATCCGCTTGCTGGTTACTGACTATGTTCCATTGATCACAGCACTACTGCAACGCTAAAATGTCCTGAAATTTAGCCTCAAATGAAGGGATAGAAGAACTGATAATAATTTACATTTTAACAAGCAAAATCTCCTGCTATTTATGCTCTATTTTACACTCAATTACATGTGTCCTCTTTTTATGAAAATGCCGGTTCACATGCATCCTTTTTGCCGACAACCTTTGCGGTCATGAGGGATCCTCAGCTAGTAAATAAGTAAAGTACCAGGACAAATTGTTTCGTGGGCAGCCATAACAATGGCACCCCAACTAATATAAAATTCTCACCTACACAACCACAACAATTCAGATAGTGATGAAAATTGAGATAGATAATAAATAAATATAACAGAATCTTGATATAAAATTACAGAATAAAAAAATTAGTACTTTGTATACCATCCCTTTGCTCTCAACACAGCAGCTACTCTTCTAGGCATAGACTCCCACAAGCTCTCCAAAAACTCTCCTTCAATATCCTATGTCCAAACCACATTGAGAGCCTCTGCTAAACATCTTCTAACAGTATCTGGACCCCCTTTAGTCTTGTGAATGTCAGGAAAGCGCTGATGTAGCTTTTCCTTCATCCTCTTCCAACAATGCTCAATGGGGTTAAGATCAGGTGAATTGGGTGGCCATTCCATTACCTGTATATTGTTTTCCTCAAACCAAGGTATAGTATCTTTCGCAGTATATATCTTTGCACTATCCTGCCGAAAGATAGGATCCCCAATTGTATCCTCCACTTCCTGTAAAGTATCAAGCAAACCATCCTCCAGAACTCCAATATATACAAATCTATTCACACTCTTCTCAAAAATAGGGATCAGAGGACCCTTATTTTTACCCCAAATACAAGCCCAAACCATCAACTTTATCCCAGGCCCCTTTGATACTCCCTGGATGCACTCCTTATGCCACTTTTCCTCAGGTGTTCTGAAGACCCAAATACTCCTTGGATCTTTAGACTTTTCAACCATGCATTCATCACTAAAGATGACTCCTTCAAACTCCTCCATTGTCCAATTCTTATACTCCATCACCCAAGCTAATCTCTTGACAGCATGCTCATCTTTCAGATATGCTCTCTTCCTTGCTCTCCATTTTTTTATGTTGACAGAGGCTAAACTTCTTTGGACTGTCTTGGTAGAGACATGAGGTGCAACTTCATTGCGCAATTCAGATAGAGTCTGGCGGCGTGCCTTCTTAGACTCTCTGGCTAGGTGGTGGCAGGTTCTGGAATCAAGAATTTTCTTTCTTCCAGGTGTTGGGAGGTTTTTCACATGACCCCTCTTTTGATAGCGATGGAAAAAACTTCTGACAGTACTTTCAGGACGGTTTAAAAGCTTTCCAATTTCCGAAAAAGAAGTCTTTTTTTGCCTTAGAGCAACAATTTGCCCTTTCTCATAGTCTGAGAGATGGCCAGTATTCTGGGGAGGCATGGTTGTGGTATGGTGGTGGTAAGTGGGGGTGTGATGATTTGGGGTGTTGATCGGTTGCGACCAAAACCGCGAAACGATCTGTCCTAGTACTGTACTTAGATGTTTCATGATACACCCTCTTTACACTACCTGTAACTATACCCCTGTTGCTATTACGGTAACGAGACAACTTAAACCATAGTTGTCATGTCTGGCTAATTATATTAATCAATATTAAACATATTTACACAATCTTAATTCCTAGTAACTGCTACGAGGGTCATCAAACACTCCTCTTTCTTTGTTGAACTTCTAGTGTGATACTTGTACCTTAATAAATAATAGTACAGCCTGGTCGAAAAGTTAGATTGATTCACAAGGTATACTATGACAAGTTACAAAATTAAGTTGAACCACACAATTACCATAGTAAGCCACGAAGTCATGTTGAGCAGTAAAGTCGAGTTGAGTATTAAAGTCATGATATTGTGAAGTATGAGAGATAGGCACTCTGTCGGAGTGCCAATATTGTTGATGCGAGCCAAGGAGCAACGGTGTATTGTGCACAAACTTGGTGCTGATAATCCATCTGTTATCTTTACGATACTTGGAGTTTTCAAAGTTAAAAAGGTAGGAAAAACTTAGCTTACTTTGTTGTTTCATGTAAACTTGGCACACCCAGAAACAGTTAATTTACCTTTACTTTACCATACCATAAAATATTTTTTTTACTGGTAGAGACGGAGGTCTGGAGGTTGGTAACAGCTACAGGTCTCCATTTTACTGAATCTTACCAAAACCCAGAAACAATCCATGAAGCACAAATAAAATTGAGAAAAATTGATCAAAAATTCTAAAATGTTTTCAATGACTCTAGAAATAATTATCTACATTCTGCGGTAAAAATCTCTTGATGTTGACTTCTTATCAATAAAACAGGCTTTACACAATGTTTGTAAGTACTGCCTCAGCCTCAACACTTTATCCTTCAGTTACCTTGGTGTATTCAAATATGCTACTCCAAATATGGGGACATGATTGGCTAACATTATAAAGTAACCTAATGCAACTTCCCACTTTACTCGTTACTGAGAAATCATCATTTTAACTTTGAAAATCCCTACTAGGATTCTGATGTCAACCATGCCTTGTTTTCGTCATCGCGTACTACCGGTATACCGGTACTGTGCATGTACAGTAAGGTACCCTGTACTTGAGTACTAGGGTATGGACGTAGGTAATGGGACGGGCAGGGGTTCGACGATATCAGAGCTTCCTACCATTCCTTGTATCGCTCCCACCAAATTAAAACAAATTTTCCCTCTGGCGGTAACTCAAAAACCCCTGCCCGTCACATCATCTACGTCTTTTTTTTTTTTTTTTTTTTTTTTTATCGTCATGTATTCGTTGTTAAGGTACAAGAACTCGCATGCAGCGCTAGCTATGGCGTAATGCAGCGCTAGCTATGGCGTGCGCATCATCTACGTCCATACCCAAGTATTTATACTGTACTCGTAGGATCTTGCTGATCCTTTTTCCCATCCTTCATGACCATACGCGAGTACTCGTACCACCAACGCCATTTAGTATCCGGGGCGAACAGAGCAAGGTTAGATCGGAGTAGGTGTGCACGCTACAGAAAGATATGGATTGATGTTTAGGCTGGGACGATGTTTCGTGAATCGTGACGCAAACCCTCGCTCGACTACTTATAACCTCGTCATGGTGAGCTTATTATTTCCCCTCCGCCACTTTCTTCCTCCACTTTCCTCCCCACAACCTTCACCGCTTTGACAAACAACTTATACAGAGACACTAAAGGTATGCTACATCTCTATATTTTCATGAAAAATTGAAACAGGGACCGTCGTTTGACATCTCTCTACTAGCTGGCATCGTTTGTTCTCCCGGATTTCCCCCTCCCCTTCTCTCGTGCATGATTGTTTGCCTGGAATATGCCTCCTTGAGGTCATGCACACACCTAACTCACCTCCACCCCCTTCCTTTCCCCTTCGTACCACTCATACCCACTACACACACCCTTGTCCAGTCTCCGGCCTCATCATGCATATGTCCTTCTGTGAGTTACCGTATTTGCTCCGAGATAACTGCCCCTTCTTCATCCAATCGATTTTTTCATTCGTTTCCTCCCCATCCTTCCCCCGACCCTTGGCTGCTAGTCGCCGGAAGCTAAGGTGATTTACACTCAAATTAGCTCATCCACATCTCCCCTCCTGCGCCCGGGACCAGGCCCTTGCACATATTTACATCGTCACACCCGGTAGTAGCCTACAATTCCATAAGAGGCCTCTGACCCCCCTACTTTCCCTGTGGCCGATTGAAAACAGCTCCTCCCCCGGAATCACTTTCGAGCCTTGACCTGAAAGAGAAGCGGTATCACTAGGGATCACTCTTCTTCATGATGGCGTCTCAATCAAATTTGATAATGGTCAGCAATCGGCTTCCCATCTCGTTGAAGAAGAAAGACAACGGTGAATACTCTTACAATATGTCCTCCGGAGGACTCGTCAGTGGGCTTTCGGGCATGACCAAGAATACGACTTTCTCCTGGTTTGGATGGCCGGGAATGGAAGTCCCGGATGAGGATGCGGAGAAGGTTACCAAGGAGCTGGCGGAGAAATATCAAGCTGTTCCTATATGGCTTCCAGATGAGATGGCTGATAAGCATTGTAAGATACCTTGGTCCAAATGTCCCGTGCGCTGGCTAATTTGGCTTGTTGACTTAAGACAATGGTTTTTCTAGTAAGTGGTGGCACTACTAGGGCTAAGCATAATCCCGGGCCCTAACCCGAATCTCTCTCATAGACTCAATCTTATGGCCCTTGTTTCATTACCACCCTGGCGAGATTAGCTTCGATGAAGGCGCATGGATGGCGTACCGAGATGCGAATCAGTTGTTCGCTGAAGCCATCGCAATGACAGTGAAGGAAGGCGATCTAGTCTGGGTGCATGACTACCATCTCATGCTCCTTCCCGCCATGCTTAGGAAGGCTGTGGGTGACAAAGTCAAGAATTTGAAGATTGGTTTCTTCCTACATACTCCTTTCCCCAGCAGTGAAATCTACCGGATATTGCCCGTGAGGGAGGAGATTTTGCGGAATGTCCTGGAGGCAGATCTATTGGGTTTCCATACCTTTGATTACGCACGACACTTCTTGTCGTCGTGCACTCGTATCTTGTTTGCCAGCCAATTCCCTCAGTGCGTTGTTATAATCTTCCTGACAAATCTGTAGAGGTCTGACTACCACACCCGCTGGTGTAGAGTTTGAGAGCAAACTGAGGAGGGTTGGGGCATTCCCCATTGGAATTGACCCCGAGAAGTTCGAGGAGGGTCTGCAGAAACAATCGGTCCAAGACAGGATTGCGCAGCTTGAAAAGAAATTCCAGGGTGTCAAACTGATGGTTGGAGTCGATCGGTTGGACTACATCAAGGGTGTCCCGCAGAAACTTCACGCGTTAGAGGTCTTTTTGGACGAGCATCCTGAATGGATTGGAAAAGTTGTCTTGGTCCAAGTCGCAGTGCCCAGCCGGGGTGACGTTGAAGAATACCAAAATCTCCGCGCAGTAGTCAATGAGCTTGTCGGGCGTATAAATGGGCGCTTCGGTAGGCTAACTCAAACCAGGTGACTCGGGGGGGTTGCCGATGCTGACAAATTCAGGTTCGATTGAATTCATGCCCATCCACTTTATGCACAAGAGTGTCAACTTCGAGGAATTAATCTCTCTTTATGCGGTTTCAGACGTATGCCTTGTCAGTTCCACCCGAGATGGAATGAACTTGGTTTCCTACGAGTACATCGCGACTCAGCAGAGGCGACATGGAGTGATGATCTTGTCGGAGTTCACTGGCGCTGCTCAGAGCTTGAGCGGAAGTATCGTGGTCAACCCATGGAATACAGAAGAGTTGGCGAATGCTATCCATGAGGCGATAACGATGCCGCCTAGCCGACGCGAAGCAAACCACATAAAGCTTTATGAATATGTGACGAAGTATACTAGGTTAGTGGCTCCGGTTTGGCGTGCATTCTGCGCTCGACGCTGATCGGTCAGTATAGTTCTTTCTGGGGCCAAACGTTTGTTGGAGAACTCACATCTCTTTCTGAGAAAACCAGCGCCGAGCAAGCAAGATAAGGTACCTTTAGGGTTCCCATATGAGTCCAATCACCAGATGATGCTTTTAACGTCTTTTTTCATCTCACAACCTATTCTCGTCTACCTCGGCACTCGATCGAAAGTTAGTTGAATTTGTTTGCAACATACAAAACGCCTCTGGGTGCTCACTCACCTTTGGTTCTCGGAGTGTTAAAGAATGTATCCTAACCTATGGGATTTTATGTATCTTGCTTCTCCTTATTTCGACTTGCTTGCATGATATCCTTTCAAGAAAATATTTGCATACTGTAAACTGTATCCTTGGCTAACTGTTGAAGGGAAGAAGTGAAAACCCGACCATGCTGATAGGAAGCGAGATTAAAGTAAAAGTGGAGAAAAAAGGAAGACCAACCTTGTAAGATGTTAGAAGGGGTAGGGAGTCTTAAAAGGGGAGACATCCAGAGAGAAGGCAAGAGAAGTGTCACCAAATAATAGGTGAATAAAAAGTAATGTCTTAATCCCCCCTATACCGTAAGAACTCGAATAATCGGACCATGTGCTATGTAGTCCGAAATTTCCTCCTCTGGAAAAGGGGGAGAAAACACACCAAAAAACCAGCCGTCCGAGACAAATAAAAAAGAAAAAAACACCAGACCATACTAGGAGAGGCAAGTCCAACGTCCTAGCACATGGTCCGATTATTCGAGTTTTTACGGTAGGGGGGGACCAGGTGCAGAAAGTTGTGAGAAAAGCTGTGGTATTGAGGTCTTCCCAAATAGGAAATAAATTTCAATCCTGGGAGGTGTAAGTTAGTGCAGAGGGTCAATGCCACGCTACAGCCAGCCTTTAGCAGTGCTTGGTTTTATACTAAGCTTATTAATTTATCAATATTCCTTATCATAGTTTTGCTTAATTGATCTTCCTGGTCCCAAGAGAAATCATTATTCTCATGATCTATTTGAAGTATACTACATCCGCTGAGACATTACTAGTACTAGTACACTATTCCTTGAATTCATGCCAAGCCCTAGTAAATTTACTCAACCACGGCGTTTACTGAAACCCGCCAATGAAGCGAAAATAGGTACATTGTGCTGAGTCAGCAGCCCCTCCTGCGTACCCTACAAACCCGCCTTCTAGATTCCTTTTCTCTCTCTCTCCTACCTCTAAGTTTTAATGTGGTCGACCTCTGCAGTAAGCGTGCTTCTTCCTTTATTTTGCTCCAACCTACCAATCTTGTCTCCGCACTCATGAAGGCCAAGGCATATTCCGCCCTTCAGAAAACCTACGATCACGCATTCCTCATCCGCTCCACAGCTGTATTTTACCCCCCCCCACATTGCTATCCTCCTGCATCCTGTCCATAGGAAGCCCATTGAATCCCGGTTATGCTTATTTAATATCATTAGGTCTACTACGAAGGTCAAGGAAATGAGGTAGAAGCTTTACGCTGCTGGCGCGAGTGTCTTGGTCAACTCCAAGGTCACAATTCCGCCGGTCATCGCCCTCGCTCAGAAACAGAACGTACCTTGTTGAGGTCGCTCACAGCAATGCAGGATCAGTGCCAGGAGCGATCGGAACTACTGCAAACATTATTGATCAGTCGAGTGGAGGCGGAGAATAATGGACAGGGCTGGAGGAATAAGGACGCAGATTCGGCGACGTCCAGCCTACAAGCTGCTATTACAGCTGGGAATGTTAAACCGGCCGTCTTACCTATACCCCCTCCACCTCCGCCCCCGGTTCCCCCCAGGAGACTGCCTTCATCCGGTTCTTCGTCCGTTCGAGATACTTCGGGTGTCATTCCTCCATCTCTTCATCCCGCTAGTGCCCCGCCGCCCAACGCCATCCACCCCTCTTCATCTCGGACACCGAGCCCTGAGAAAAGAGCTTTCCTATCCACACTACGGCCTACACGCAAACAGAAGAAGACAGATTCGAGGATCATAAATGACGGTCCGGAAGCTGCTGCGAAGGCTGCTACGCTTGCTTGGAGCTCCCTATCGCGAGCTGAGGGTGCGCACCTCTCACGAGCGATGGCGGCGCCGTCCACTGACCCCCTACCAGTCCGACAGAGCTTCGTCGCTTCGGCTTCAACAACAAACGATATATCGTGTGGACAGCGTGCTTCTACATTTACAGTACACCGGCGGCCGAGCCCACCTGCCATGCTATCCCGTACTGGCCTATCCGGGATTAGGTCTCGCCCTAATAGCTCTATCCTTCCGTTAGGGAACCCGCCATGTCCAGGGGATAGCATGCCTCCGGCACCACCACACGGGCACGTCCCACCTTCAACCGACAATATGCGCATCTCGCATCTACTTCACCCGGAGATTCTGCAAGCCCTGCAGACACCAGCTGAGACCGCACATTGCTACTCATGCGCTGGTTCCCAGAGTCCCCCAACCTTCCCACCAAGAGTTCCCCCAAAGCCTGCCAAGTCTAAACGGCTTTCTCGTGTAAATAATAGCAAACCCGTAATACCTACACCCGAGCTGGAATCCAAAGAGGATTCGGATTCAGAGTACTACAAACCTCCTACGGCTACGAACCCCCAGAATACCACTCACCAACCCGCCGCACCAAGCGGGGGGGATAGATCGACCGGTCCCCCCACACCACCTCCGGAGGAGGAAAAGCCGATCACGTCTACTGGAGGAGAGGAGGTGCTCCCACCTCCAGGGAATACGCTTGATGGGCGGGTAGCGAAGGCTTTGGAAAGTATTAGTAGGGGAGTGGATATGAATGCAGCATTGCAGGTCGCAAATGAAATTGTCGTTAAGGGGGATGAAGTTCATTGGGATGACATTGCAGGGTTAGATGCTGCGAAGCTAGCCCTCAAGGAAGCGGTAGTCTACCCATTTCTGCGACCAGATCTATTCAGCGGTCTGCGAGAGCCGGCACGGGGGATGCTCCTATTTGGGCCTCCGGGAACTGGGAAAACCATGCTCGCCAGAGCTGTCGCAACGGAGTCCAAGTCTACGTTTTTCTCCATTTCTGCCTCTTCACTTACATCTAAATATGCAAGTGCCCTCTTTACCTAATTATTGAATAACGCTGACTTTCAATTTAGCTTGGCGAGTCGGAGAAACTCGTCCGGGCGCTCTTCGCTCTCGCGAAGGCAATGGCACCCAGCATCATCTTTGTCGATGAGATCGACTCCCTACTATCTTCAAGAAGTGGCCCAGGCGAACACGAAGCGACCCGAAGAATCAAAACAGAATTCCTAATTCAGTGGTCCGACCTCACGAAGGCTGCTGCGGGGAAGGAGTCTGCTGAGGGAGACGCATCCAGAGTGCTTGTTCTCGCTGCAACCAACTTACCCTGGGCAATCGATGAAGCCGCCCGCCGGCGGTTCGTTCGACGACAGTATATACCGTTACCCGAGGACGAGACGAGAAAAAAGCAATTGAAGAACCTTCTCGGACGCCAGAAATACCACCTCAGCGCCGAAGACATCGAGAGGCTGATTGAGCTCACTCAAGGTTTGTCTCCCCCCATTCCACCCAATTTGGACGACCTTTAACGTTATCACAGGCTTCTCCGGCTCAGACATAACCGCCCTGGCAAAAGACGCGGCAATGGGCCCGCTCAGAAGCCTCGGCGAGGCACTGCTGCAAATGCAAATGGACGATATTAGGCCGATCACGTTCGAGGACTTCGAAGCGAGTCTTGTGTCAATAAGGCCGAGTGTGAGTAAAGAAGGATTGCGGGCGTTTGAAGATTGGGCGACGAAGTTTGGGGAGCGGGTTTAATTCGGGATTATTAGAGCGATTGTATGACTTCTATACCTTCCTTCTTTTTTTTCTTTTGTTGTTCCGTTCCTAATTTGAGCAAAGGGGGTAATTTGGTTTGACTAATCAGGGGGGCGGAGGTTGTATGATACCGCATAGACCACAGCAGCATTATCGCATATGAACGGTGTTGGCATTGTACTGTATAGGATCGAATTGAAATGATTTGATTTGAACTGGGAATGTAATTGGTCTCTCCCTTTTGCAACCTGTCGGGTCTATAGTCCCCCGCCGAGTATATTACACACATCCTCCCACCCAGCACTATCCTAAGACCTGCTCATCCCCACCCTCACCCTCCTTCACAATCCCCTCATATCCCCTCAAATCCTCTCTCGTCCCATCCTCCACCACCTTCCCAACAGCCCACAACCCCTCAATACCACTCACCCCCGCAACCCCCCGCTTCATCGCCTCCCTCCTTAAAACCTTATCCCCGCGCTTGGCCTCCTTCTTGGTCACCCACTCCTCGACGCTCTCGAGGGGCTTCCTCTCACTCCCAGTGCGCATCGGAGAGATGATCTCAGCGACAATGTGCGTCTTCCTCTTGCTAGTAACGTGCCTGGGTAAAATTCTAACGCAGTCGCCTTCAACGCAGGCTTCGGCGCCATCATGTACGAGGTGGTGAGTGTAATCGGTGTATTTCTATCAAAGAAATGGTTAGCAGCGGGAGTTTGAGGTAAAGTGAAGTGGGGGGAGGGGAGGGGGAACCTTTCGGATGTGGGAGTTCCAGGTCAATTTTGGGACTCGCACCCGGATGGTTTTTGCGCAGCGGCCGGTGGCGACGACGATGCCTATTGCCATTCCCACACTTTTTGATTTACTTGTTTTGTCCTTTCTTTTCGTTCCCTTTCGTTTGGTTTGTGTGGAGTTGGGGGTTGTGCGGCGGCGGTGGTGAGGGGTGTGGCATTTTCCTCGGTTTCGCCCTTAATTCCAGTGCTCGAGTACAGGTACCCGAATGGATGTGTGGTGGGTAGGTGGTTGAAATATAGTGAGGCTCTCGCGCCACGTTTTGGATTCAGGCCAATGGGACAGGGTTTCGGGGCGCAGTCTGGCAATGATGGTATCAATTATCTGTGAGCGCAATAAATAATTCTCTTGATATTTCACTGGTATTATTAGGGAATTAGCTAGCCGGGGGTTGAGCTGCGGGTATTACGAGTACGAGTATTTTGGTGTTCATTGGGAATGAGTTTCCGAGGATAACAATAGTAATAATAGTTCCTAACACTTCTCATGGCCCTACTAGCTATAAAAATGAATACCCGTAATTCCATCTGCGCCCAACTGGCTTAGCACATGAAGAATCGGAAGAGGACCGGGGAATGAAATAGCAGCCCTCATCGTCGGATTTTTTTTAATTTTGGTTCTGTACAGCTATCTCCCTGTTTTCAGTGCGCCTAATACACCCTTATTGTTCCCGCTTCTATAACTAATAATAAACAGACCGTTCATGGAAAGTGGAAAAAGAAAGAAAAAGAATGGAATCGCGTGTAATATATTTTGAGGAAACTTTTTGGTGCTGGGGGGATTATACCGAGTTGAGGCGCAGGTAGTATCTAAGATCAATTTTAGCAGAAGTTTAGGCTACTCCCGAGATCTTTCTTGATGAAAGTGAGGTCTACTTAGCCATCTCGTATGAAGTCCTTCAAAAATAAGTTAGCATTTGAATCATTCGCGATGTCACTTAATCCCCACTCACCAACAGATCGCAGTGCTCGGCATAGTAGTAACAATGCGAGGTCTGAGTCCTTTAAAGAACCCCCTATAACCTTCCCTCTCATGGATGATCTTTGCCGCGTCGAATAGCCCTTTGCCTATAGTGACGATAAGATTCTACAGCCCATAACCAGCACAAACAAAGGTGGAATAATTGGACTCACTATTGCGAATACGGCTATCATGAGATGTGCCCCTAGTCTGCAAGAGGGTTTTTATAACATCCAAAGGTGTAGTCATGGCCGCAGCCACGGCTCCTGCCATTCCGCCAGAGAGACAATGGCTAAATGGATCATATCTCCGGGTGGGGTTGAGAACTTTAGCCAAGCTTTCGTACGCAGTGAATTGGATCGCGGTAAATGGAATAGTCATAGCCAAAGTCGTGGGGTAAGAGATATAAAAGGCACGGAAACCTTCATTGCGGTAGACCGAACGAGCACAATGGGTAATGGATTCATATGTAGAGCCATGCACTTGCATGCGCTGTTTGATGACTATCGTAAATCAGTAAAATGGTCACCCAAACCAATAGCATGATCTAACCTACCATCGAATGGGTTCATTAAGGCATCGCTGGCAATTGTGGCGCAAGCCCCGGCCGTAGCTAAGCTGAAATCAATCGGGCGAACTTGAGAAAAAAATTTCAAGCAAGAACCTACCAACCGCAAAGGGATGATGTTCGGATCCAACATTTCCCCCTAGCTTCTGTTTTACGGCTTCGTAAGTGCCAAAATAGACGGCATGTGCTGGACCTGTAGGGCATTCAAAATTCAAACCACCATTCCAGTCTACCCATTCAGGAGGGACATACCAGCACCAACAGCGACACTTGCGATTCCTCTCCACAAAGAGCGAACTCCCTCAGTAGAAGATATTTGAGCAACTGCGTTCGTAATTCCGGTATACATAGCCGCTGGAGTAGGATTGACAATTTGCATGCGAGTCTGAAGAGCCATTGAGACACCATTCCACCCAAATATTTACGGAGGTGACAAACCTTAATAGCATCGACCGGATACATCACAACATGCTCCTATTAATCAATTGAACTCGGTCAGTTTGTTGCCTCTACATCTCCGGCGGACGGGTTTCCCTACCATAACACCAGCAAACGCTCCTGCGACCAAATTCGACGTTAAACTCCCGCCGCCTAGAGATTCGTAGTCGATATCTTGAGGTGGCGCATGGTCAGCCATCGTGCCTTTGATTGTAGCAGCCAGGGTGAAGAGCGCTAAGAGCAATGGTTATGAGTAGTGGAGGAGTGGTAAGGTAACCAGGTATTAGGTTGGAGCAAATGTGTCGAGTTGAGAGGAGCTAGGAAGAAGAAGGCTGGTGGGTTGGAATGAAGAGGGCAAGAGGTGTCTAAGGCTCGGGTTGGGGGGGGGCGAAGACGCACCGTGACGTTGGGCTGAGGAACGGGAGTGTGATAAGCAGAGGGTGTACAATGGGCGAGTTGTAACGACCCTCGTGAATCAATGGCCCTTTTTTTTTTTCCTTCTTCCCACACCACACAATCGACCTCAGTGGAGGAAGGCAACCAGTAGATCGCCAAGGTTGCTTATTATCTCTTCCTTTCCTCAACCCCCACCCCCCGGGAGCCGGTGGAGTCGCGATTCCCGTGCTTCGCCTTGACCAAAACCCGCTGTCTTTAACCTAATTCCTGGTTACGGGGTTCAGATCTTATCCCAATCCTGCCCCTTGCCATAAACATTCATACGGATCTCCATCATCCGGTGATTTCTTCCCCCTCCCCGACACCATAGTGATGGCTGTCATGATTCAAGGAAACCCTCTGCTTCGTTATTTAGTATGGATCCACCTTTCCACTAAAAATTTCGGTCCTTCTAAGCTCCCGCATCTCCAATCCGCCTTACCGTACATACCGGCTTGCCGCTCCCGGTGGATGTCCCCACCAGCCCGCGTCAAACACGATGCCGATGGGTTTTCGCTGGAGGACGGGGGTTTTACAGGGATGGGGGGGTGAGGCTCCCAAGGTTGGGGCTAATAGACCAAGCACTTGGACTCCCTATTAGATTCTATGTGCCTCACCGATTGACATTGACTGGACTGACATGCCGCATGCACGGGAATGCCTGGCGGTACAGCCAAAAACCAAACCTTCTCCTAGTAGAAAATTCACCCATGGAATTGAATATATTTGTAAGAAGCAATGCTTTTTCCTCTCCTGCTTTTAATTCTGATATATGCATTGCACTATCCACTACTTACTTGAGCTCTGGAAGGATATTGTCGGCAGATGTAACTGTACAAGGATAGTTAGACCTTATCGCACCGCGGCGTATCGCCTAAGAGATGGTTTATATGTGATATCAGCACTCACCCGAGACCCCAGTATTGTCGGGCTCAGCAAACACCTTTGACACTTTTCCATCTTCAACGATGAGGGCATATCTCTTACTCCTGGGCCCACCAAATATAGGGGTTGCATCAAACTTCATGCCAACAGCGTCGGTGAACTCAGAAAAAGAATCAGCCAGAAAGCGGAAGTTCTCATCATCACGAGAGGTGAGGGAGTCCTTCCATGCCTACACGTATCGGACGCCGCAAATTTCAACGGTCTAACTCCACCTACAAGAACAGAGCGATAGAGCCAGCAGCCAAACTAACCTTTGTGACAAAGGGGTCGTTGATAGCCACAACATAGGTCGGAACATCAACTTTAGCTTCTATATATTTGGCGATGTGCGCCGCACTGCAAGCGGGAGAAAATGCTGATGAAACCAAAGAAAGTTAGTGTCTATGGTAGTTCAGGAGTAGTCTTCAGGAATTTGATAATATACCACCGGGAACTCCAAGAATAAGGGCTTTCTTTTTACCCTTGAGCTCTTCGGCAATAGAGACCCTCTTGCCTAGTGTAGACAGAAAAGTAAATATATGCTGCTGAATTGTGTGATTCATGATGGTGCACCAAGTAACCCACCTGGCGTATTTTCTCTCAATTGAATATTGGGAATCAAGTCACCAACCTCAATGAAAGCCCCAGGCGACGCGCGAAAACCATGAATGGAAGCAGTAGAAAGACGACGGTGGGTACTTGGAAAAGCAATGGTCCAGGGACGGAGTAGAGAGAACATATCGATGGTCTGAGCAATTTTAAGCACGCGGCTCAACGGGGTGATCGGTCCGAGGGTGGGGAGCGGCGTGAAATTCCTGTTGAATTATGTTCGTACCAGGTCCTGCGCTTGTGATTTAACTGTGATTTAACAGTGAGATGAAGAAGGTTAATCGTTGCGGTGAGGGAAAACAAGCAGGTTTGCACGGTCTGAAGTTGGAGTGAACGTTGCTGTGGAATTGAGGATGCAATGTCCGCGACCGCCGGTGTGGGTGCTATCCCATCGTTCGTATTGACGGAAGGAAGCTAGTGCTGCACTAAACTCGGCTGAATAGCATGTTAGCTATAAACAGAAGGGTTGTTGGTATTGGTTGTGAAGGATTACTAACAGTATTGGGGACGTTGATGTTACAGGTAAAAATGGGGTTTTGATTGTGGAGGCAATAGGACTTGGATATTGCACTAAAGTGGGGGTGCCCTCAGCGAGGCGATCCCCTCAGCGAGGCTCGGCACTTTAGGTGTGGCGTGAAGGGAGCTTAGTCCAAGAGCTCCTCGGAATAAGCAGATAGTCTAGTAAAAGATGATGGTGGTGAGACTAGTGCTAGTGCAATCGCCACTCAATGATGAATTGAAATACCTGAGCAGGTCCTATTGTAAAGATTCAAGAAAGTACTCGGAGATTTCTTTAATATTTTTGCTTGTTCTTTATTAAAAGCGACAAAAAATGCCCCAAGAACTACCCCAATTGCCGGAACGAGTACGTGAGCAGATGGCAATAGAGATGGCTGAGAATCATGTTGCCCCAAGCCTCTATGCAGCAGCAGAACGAGTTGGATGTGCTCCATCAACCGTGATGCACAGAAAACAAGGACGACGAAGTCGAAAAGAAGAAGAGCAAGCACGACAGAAGTTAACGCCAGAGGAGGAACGTCAGGTATTGGAAAGGTGTTATTTCCGGTGTCGCCTGGGGTTCCCTCCTACTATTTGGCAGTGGAAAGAGATCGCCCTTGGAGTCGTATGAAAACGAAAGCCCGGTAAAGTCTTAGGTAAAAGCTGGGAACAAAACTTTAAAAAAAGACATCCCGAAGTGAAATCGCGATTTAGTAACCAGCTGGACTTTGTACGTAATACGCAAGGAAACAACACTGAATTGATATCGAGGTTTTTTGATAAGGTTAGTAAAATAACTCTAAATACTTGATAATAGTATAAATAATAATTATATTTTTATTAGTATATTTCAATTGTTCAAGATTATAGGATAAAGCCAGAAAATACATACAACCTGGATGAAATTGGCTTTATACTTGGAATTGGACAATCTGAAAGAGTATTGGAAGTTGTAAGACATCCTTGAGAAAAGGGAAAATTGCAATTTCGTGCTCAAAGTAAGTTTTATTTTATAATCAAATTCTTATTAATTATAAAAAAACATATTTCTATACTACTTATAAAATATCTTTTGCTAATAGAAGAGTAATTTACAATTTAGATGGAAGTTGTGAATTTGTTACAGTTATCGAGGGCATTTGTGGTGATGGATCAACTCTAGATCCAACGATTATTCTTAAGGCAGAGGAGTTTGTAGCGGAATGGTTTCACCAATTACCAAAAATTCCAGAGAATATACTTTTCGGTCGATCACATAATGGTTGGACTGATGAGTGAATGGCAAAACAATTCCTAGAGCGCAACTTTGGGAATGGGAGCATCACGGAGCAAAAGGCAAAAGCAACAAATGATTACCGACTATTGATCTTTGATGGTCATAGTAGTCATGTTAATTTATCCTTTCTGGAATATTGTATCGAGCACAAGATTATTCCATTCTGCTTACCACCACATACAACTCACCGGCTTCAACCACTCGACGTTGCGATATTTAGTCCCTATAAACACTTTTATCAAAAGGAGTTGACAAAGCGATTTGAGAATCATGACTATGGAATTGGTAAAGACAACTTCTATGAAGTCCTAATGGCTGCTAGACGACAAGCCTTTACCCCCAAAAATATTGCAAGCAGTTTTTGCAATACCGGGCTTATTCCCGCTGATGGAAGTATTGTCTTACGCAAACTGCCATCCACAATTTCTCAGAACTCGCCACTATTGACAGGTCTCCAATGTCCACAAACTCAAGCTCCACCAGTTGTTAGGCAAAGCGAAACCCTCAGAAGCCAAACACCAGAAAGTCAAACCCCTTCAAACCATCCTTCTACAAGCTCGAACATTATTGTCCATTCTCGAACTTCTTTCTCTGATGATTGCCAATCAATCAAGCCTCTTGGGAATCTTAGTGCTCAAGAGATCCATAACCTGAGTGTGCCAGTAAAGTGTAACGAAATCGAAGCACAGGAGTTGATGGTATATTCATCACTACCCTCGAATGATCCGACGGCATAGGGAATTAAAAAGGTTGTCAGTAATGTGGCGATTGGTGCACGATGTGTATTAACAGAGATGGAAGTCAAAGACCAACATATCGCAAACCTGGAACAACAGTTAGCCATTTCTAAGACCCATAAAACAAGAAACAGAACTCGTATACCAACTCATGGCCGAGCCTGGCTTGATCGTGAGGATGTTCGGGACTTCTTTGCAGAGCAAGCGCAAAGTCAACAAAGGACGGCAGAACAAAGACTCCGGAACCTTGAAAACTTGATTGCTGGAAGAAAGGATCGATTAGCTGATTGTCAGCGTAAGAGGAAGAATGTAGAGGAGTTAGAAGGAAGAGGAAAGTTACCAAAACGTCGGAAAACCAGATTCCAATTGGAGGAAGAGGAATCTCATCTGTGCAAACAGATTCAAGAAGCTGAGACAAAGCTCAAAGGTCTTGAACAGCATGTCAACGATCTGCATACCCGAATTCCGGAGGGTACCAATGTGGAGGGTGGAGATGAGAATAGTCTTTCCGAAGTCGAAGGTTTGCAAAGAGAAGCGCTTGCAATGCCGGAAGAGGATCATGATTGGGACAGGAATGAAGTGAATGTCACTCCAACTCCTGCCCCCTTGGACGCTCAGGTATAGGCTTGTTTTTTTTTTTTTTTTGCGGTGGAAAATTTGGATCGGAGAGGTCAGAGTTTAGAAAGGTGGGGTTGTAAGAGGTACGGTAGAACAATTTGAGAGCTAGCCATATATGGGCAACCGTTGCTGCGTAGCCACACTATGCCACACCTAAAGTGCCGAGCCTCGCTGAGGGGGTCGCCTCGCTGAGGGCACCCCCACTTTACAGAAGACTCCCATATTTAATAATGGTAAGTATAAGACCTTTCGTGGTAAAAGTTTTTGGAGTTGATAAGTATGTATAGGGATTCATAATAAAGGATGGCATCCTATACCGAACATCCAGTTCTCGCGATTTTTGATGATTTTAATCCAATTCCTGAGCATGCAAGGTATATGAACCTCAACAATTCTGAAGAATAAGTGGAATTAGAGGAACACGGTTATGCACAGCCAAATATTGGAAACGGAAATGAGAATAGGAATGTGGAGGATGAGGAGGAAAGTAAAGATAATGAAGAAGTTGGCAATAGTCAAAGAGCAACAATACGGCAACATAATCCTGAATTGCTGCCTCCACTACAATTCCATCTATTTATTCACAATTCACCCAAGATTATGAGATATCTCACTCTATCTTCTGATTTTTTCTTGAATCAAGCTACTTCAGAACAGCTGACTCTGAGCTATTTGTTTTGTTTTTTTAGGCTGTTCTTTTCTGACTTTGAGTTTGACATATTAGCTGTAAATAACAATATGTATGCCGAGTATAAGAATACAGGTCAAGGAGGACAGGGGTAACAGAAAACCACTGCTGGAGAAATTATGACTTTTATTGAACTATTGATTTATATGTGTGCATATACATCAGCAAAAATAATTATATGAGTCCTGTGTGTCTTAAACATAAATCGCTAACCAGGAAGGGACGTCCAATCAGACATCAATTGATGATTTCCGTTGTATGTTGTCCTGCGTCACAATGGCATTCAGACACGGACCCCTACATCCCGTGCGTCCTGGCAGCGTTCGATTCTTTGTCGTGACGCCTCAACGCTGTCTGATCATCCACTCGAACATCTATACAACGTCTACACTGATGTCCAGTCGATGTCAGATCTTTTACCCAGACGTCTGGATGCTATCTAACCATCGGCTGCTCCATCCTGAGATCCTTGCGTGTGTTTCCTCACATCCCGATGGTAACAACTTTTACCCCGTCTCATCAGGATACCAAGTTGGCTACACATCTTGTTCTGGCGTCTTGTGATGCCAAACTGTTATGTCCTGAGCCATACTAGTACTACACGCCATATCTGGATATTTGCCTGCTCTATCCTGGCTTCACCTCACATATATCGTCACATCCTGATTTTACTCTCTGACGTCTGGACATCATTCGGACACCATCGTATATGCGCATTGTTCTGTACCTTTCATTTATTACACTATAGTTGTCCTGACCTCCCTATGACTTCCTCTTCTTTCCTCCCAAGGTCTATATCTATAGAATTCCTCTACAAACACACTACCACACTACTAGTTATACTGATGATGATACTGTTGGCCGTTCGCCATCATGCTTTTTTGCTCACTCATAACTCTGCTCCACCCAATTAATCTATTATTATCTTTGACATGTCCGCAATCGCCTTTGATCCCCCGCGCCACAACTCCCGTTGGGCTCCCACTACTCAATGTCTGGCTGACGATCACCAATCCCCACCTGAGGTACCTAGGTATCCTGTAACTCTTCAAGGCTAAGTAAGAGGCAATCAGATACAGAAGGGCTGAGCAGTAGGCCCGGTATCGGTTTTGCACTGTACGCTCCGAGATTATCCAAACTTGGTGATCTGAATCTAGAACCCCCAGTGCCCATGCGAGCGACGATTGGCTCATGTCTAATGAGATGTCTGTTTCCTGTAACTCGCTCAGCCCATCCCAATGTTACTCCTGCAACCTAGTCCCAGCGTTGGTTTGTCGAACCATAGGCCTTGCTGACACCAAGCTTGATTCCCAATGAGCTAGTTCTTCCCGCACTGCCTCCCAATCGTCATCATATCCTTCGCAGCACTCCTGCTATATCCCATGGACCTCCTCCGCCTTCTTCCAGATTGTTTTGCGGATGTTGCGAAGAATTATGTCCTGGACCGCATGTGGACACTTCGCCCATGTTTCTTTCTGATGTTGGAAAAGTTCTTCCGCATCCGGTAACATGTTAGCTGTTCGGTCAACAGTATGCTACAAGATTTGAAAACTCTTACTTCCCACCTCCTCAGGTTTAAAGTTCCTTGGATCCTGGTATATTCCCGATTGCCATGCGCGCAGTGTATGGCACATAATGGCGCATGTCAAGCAGATCATTGTGCTGTTGATCAGCCCCAAAAACTCGGGATCGGCTATGCCCCTCATTTTCTTTCCCGTGAAATACTTCCCATAAACTGCTTCCGGAATCTGTGGGGCAAGGAAGCGGTATCTCCACTTCTGCGTCGAGTATCGCAATCAGTAGTACTCACTATGCGGTAGCTCTCAGTATAAAGGAACCGACCTCATACCCTGTCAGGTTGCAGATTATTATTATTATTATTATTATATCTCATTACGCTTATGGAGCCTACGGCTATGAAGCGGCAACTACCTTACAGGAAACCATCCCGGTCAACTACACCCGTCTCCTAAACGATGTTTGCAGCTTTTGAGTGGGCCATCGGCCATCCGCAATAATGAACAATAGGAAATCCTCCCCCTTGCCAACCGCCTAACTCATAAATAACAAAGGAAAGTACATATAAAAGGAAACCTAAGTGCCCTTGGTCCGCCTCTCAGCAGCCACCTGGTTTGCTGTGATGTATGCTGCACACTCCTTGGAGGTCGCAAGGTGTGGTTCGCCGCAGTTCTTGCATTTGATGATGGTATGGAGGCAGGGCTTGCCTTTGGTGGGGCAATCTGATCTGCCGCAAGTGTGGAGGTAGGTAGGGTGCTGCAGGGTGCAGATAGCACAGTAGGTAGTACCGGTACACTGGGTAGGGTGGTGTCCAAAGGCAAGGCATCTGGAACACTGGGTGTCAGGGCCAAAGGATAGGTAGCGTTGCACCTTAAACCTCTTGCCAAATAGAGAGAGGCCTCTATTGAGGGCTTTGTCTATGTTGTCCTTGCCAGCAATAGTGATGACCATTGTGGATGCTGTTTTGCTGGTACGTTGGGTGTCAGTGGTAAGCCACCTGGGGGGGTGGGGAAGGTGGAAGCCAGTGTTGAATTCCTCAATTTCTGATTTGACTGTGTTGAATCCTTCAGGAGTGGAGGGGACTGAGGTGGGGATGCCTTGGATGATAACTTTGTGCCAGATTTCATCCTGTCTGAGGCCAGTGGCGGCAGGTATAGTGGTTCTTGATGTTTCCTCAATTGCTGTTCTGTGTTGTTTGAGGACTTGGGCAGCCGTGATGTTGTCCTTGGTAAGGAGGAGGACATGGTGGTTTGGGGTGAACTCAATGGTTGCAATAAGAGGCTTCTTAATTGCAGTATTGAAAGCGTTCCTGATGGTAAGGGTGTTGATGTCATCTGGGAGTGCTGTGCCATCTCTCTCAATGACAATCGTACGGTCACGTTTTGTCAAAACTGCTGGTGAGGCAGTCTTGCTTGGTGAGGATGCTGGGGGCTTGCTGGGGAGGTTTCTGGCCGCCATCTGGGCCCAGGTTTGCTGTGGTTGTTGGGTAAGGGGGGGTGGTGTGTTCGCGAAGGTGGTATTGCTGTGTTGTAGTTGGGTAACAAGGTGCGCGTCTTGGGAGGTGAGGGCTGCCACTTTGGCTTTGAGGTCTTTGGTGTCTTCAATGTGTCACTCCTCCACTACCATCAGGTGTGCTTCCATAGCTTTGAAAGCATCCTTCAGGCCAGAGTAGGCAGTTCTCAAGGGATTGTATTCCTCTTTGAAAAAGGCGATATTCCCATTGATTGCCTTTTCCCAGGCATCCTCTGAGTCTTGTAGGGGGGCGACTGTCTGGACTGGGGAAGCAATGTCTTCCTCCATTCGAGTATCGTCAGGCGAGGTAGGGAGGATTGATGTTTCTCTGGTCTGGTGGGATTCTGGTAGGTGAAAAGGGCTGGCAAGAGGGTTCTTGCCACCCCTACCCTTGCCCAAGGGTCTGCGCAACATCAAGGGAGTTGTATGAGGGACTCAGTTGATAGGGGTGATGAAATGACAAATAAATTGGGGTGATTTGTCTGTAAAAGTGGATAATAGGACGGGGTAAAGGGGTGATGATTGGTGGTTGACCAATGAGGTGGGGGCTCGGCGAAAAATTTGGTGTGGTTTTTTCTTTCGCTGTGGTTGTAACGGCAACGAAGTCTGGACCTGTCGCTAGGTTCTGTCGCGACTTACTTACTAACGAGTGGTCATGGAGTGGCGTACTTGGGTGGTAACCAGGGCTAGAGCTCCTAATATACGATGCTGAAGCACAGAGGCTCTCATGAGTCGACGAAAAATTGCTGTATACTGGACGATGGGAATTCAGGTAGACTATAGGGCTGGTAGTGAGTTATTCACCCACGACCTGCAAGCGTTCACACCACTAGATCAGCTGGCTGTGACCTGGAGCCGGTTGAAATTTTAACTGTGGTCGTGCGACTGGCCCGCTGTCAGGCCACTGCTTGAGTGTCATCAGTCTATCGTAGTGTGGGCCTATTGGCATTATCGATGTCCTTCGGATCAGGCTCGGTCTCTGATTCTGGTTTCCCTGATTCTCGTAAGTTTTGGTACTCATCCCTAGTGTCGTTACTAACATGGACAGCTTCCGTATCTTCCTGCCTTTCAGGTCCTGGTTTGGTATATGCTGTAGTCTGTATGGTGTTCTTCCAGAGGCAATTCGGTGGTCTTCCTACTTGTAAGCTTGCAATTGGGAGTGGAGACAAATTTGGACGCAATGGCTACTGCTTTGGTATTGTCCTGTAAGAGCTAGCATGTATCTATTATAATGTTGCCGATATTGGATTTATCGCGCCTATAGTGTCTGGTCCCACTTTGCATTTACGCCGGCCATACATATTGCCTACACAGTTTGTTGGCTTGCTGGATGTATCGGGCCGATGTTGGTTATTTATTCTGCAATGAGTTAGTCAATGTCAGGTTCCGATTCAGAATGTAGGCCTACAGAATGAGTCTCATGAGTGCTGTAGATGAGGAGTTTGTGTAGTTCTCTGGTTGTTAAATAAAATGCATCAAGTCTTATACGCTAGGACTTACTACTGTGGCTGGAGTTAGTGTCTGTAGGATCACAGACTATCACTCAGCATCAGCAAAAATTCAGCCTGTGTCTGGTGAACGAGCCATGTGTCAAGACGCAGGTCGCGTACTTTGTGCGTCCTACCCGTCCTGTACATCTGGAGTTGCGTCGCAACCACTTGGGCATCCAGTTCGTCCTGAGTTGCCACCCCCCCTTAATTGCCTCCTGGTCGTCTTGCTTGTGACCCAACATCCAGGGCACGTCCGATGTCAGACATATCCCTACTTATTCTTTGGATACTCACCTGTGCGTGTTGCACTATCATCACAACCTGATGCTCGGTCCATGTCGCTGACTCTGTGGGCGTGAGCCTGGTGTCATGATCTATTTGTTCCTCACGTTTTGTTCCACTACTCTTTCCTTACACGTCCCGACGCCATCGGATATTTTCGGTAATTTTCAGACCCAGTCCTAATACGCCTACCTCTTCCTTTCCTCTCCCTCGCATCCTGATGCCCCGTTCTTATTCCCTTGTTACCAAGAGGCCTTAATGCAGGGTGCTGCCACATTCCATTTCCACTGAATTGTATACTTGTTCTTGTAATGTCAGGGGTCCATCCTGGCCATCTGGCCGCCTCTCCTATGAACTTGAATTGCCACCTGGACTCCTATAGTGGCAGCGCGCGTCATGTCCATGATGTCCCGCTGGTACTAGTATCACTAATTGTCTAGACTAAGCCTTGACCTCTCTTGCGTACTTTTAATTGCTATCGTATTATTTCTACATTCCACATACTACCCCTTAATGTATCTGCCGGAGTGACCCCTCAGGCGTACTATCTGCTTCTTTTGACATGATTTTGCCGCTACCTTCTGACATGGTCAACAGAATTTACTCTAACGCCATTGCTTGTTGCCACAGCGATGGTGTTAGACCAAATCTTTTTTTCTCCTGGATGCTCGTGATCACTATCAGGATTAGCTAGAGCCACTAGAGGAGTGTCAAGGATTCATCGAGCCACGTACTAGTCGGTTCTCTCGATTTGACCCTTTGTCAATTTATCTCATTGAATGGCCATAAATCGATCCAGCTGTTGAGGAGCCATCAACAGTCTGTCATGGGAATCAAGTGTGCCAGGCTGACGATGGTTCCAATGTCCACTATCGTAAACCTTGCTGGATTGTGATTTGCTGGTAGCTTTATGGTAACCAAATTGTGTGATTCTCATGGGCAGCCAGAGTTAACTACACTCAGCAGCTGAACACCTGCTAGTCGGTACACTCTATCTCGGTGCCGGCTGTCTCGGAGTTTGAAGAGTGCCAGAAGTTTCCCGGGAAGGTGGCCCCTGAGTGCACCATACATCTGATCCCCCCCGCTCTGCACCCACACCCAATCATTGCGACCCAGCTGGTTTTGGAAGAGTTCGGTGCCTGTACATCGTGCACTGTGGATGTTGTAAACATCCGTTTCCTGGAATGCTAGCACAGGAATTTCAAGCAATGTCAACAGTTCAACCGTGAGAATTCGCACTATTCCAGGATCAACTGGAAGGTGGTGTTCAGTGGGGAGGCTATGCTGGCTATATTGAACCAATTCGATACACATAGTCTTGTCTGAGATGCCCAAAACTTTACAAAGATCTCGAAGGTCAGCAACGTTACCACGCCATCCTTTGAGAGCCTTGCAACGTGAGAGTGGCGGGGTCATGTTTATTGGAACGTCACCATCCGTCTTTGATCTGTTGCTTATATGCCAGCTCACTAAACAAAGTAGAATACTGTGGAATATTGCTAAACTGGTAAACATGATCGCGGAAGTGGCTGAATAGATGCATCATAATGAAGTTGAAATGAGATTCCACTTAGATCAATTCTATACGTTGGTCGTTCTCTTCTTGTCGTCGCTCCTCTTGCACATGGTGCCACTTCGATTGGGTAAGAGGTTGATTTCCTAGAGGTCTCCAGTTTCGTATCTTTGTGTGCTGGTCATGAATCTTCACCTGCGTCCGTTTTGACACCCGAAACTCCAAAAAGACATCCTTTGTCGCATGAAACTGATCAAGATATTGATCCAGATAATTAAGAGTGTCAGGCATATGACTTCAGTATCGCGGCATCAGACTGAAGTCGAGTAGTGACCAGACACGGATGAGCGCACATTTGAAAGGTGCCTGTTGAGTGCTATGTGGTCGTGACAAGGCCACACCTAGACCTCCCAAAAGGCAACGTGCCAAGTTTCTCATCTCCTTTCCTTGCCACTGACAGACTCAGAGTATACTTCTTTGGGTACAAAGAATCCTGGGTATGGCGACAAAGCTTTTCATGTGGCATCGAATGCGTCTAGACGGCTGTGTTTCTTAAGAAAGGCTTGAATCCAATCCATCATGTGCTTGAATAGTCCGAGATAAATAGTATGAAGGAGATCTGGCTGGTACAGATCAGCGGCAGAAATACAAGGAAGTCTATAAAAAACAATTTGCCTGATCATGTAACCTAGTGCATCGAAAGTGGCCTTGATGTCGCCCAACCTTGACTCCTCTGACCCATCCGGAATTCCTTCTACGAGGAGCTCATATTTCACATAGTCTCTCAGTAGGTACGTTTCTTCGCCATGCGATCCTAACATATCTGAGGGTATCTCGGATTTAAGACATGCATTGGATTTTACACCATGTAGTACGAGGTTTTCCATATGGTCTGCAATGCATGCCCCCGAGATAGGGATACACCGCTGTACTTTGATGTCAGCACAGTCTATTGGCACACCCTCAAGTCCGGCCTCCTGTAAAGGCTCAAATAGGAGCTCGAATACGCCTTGCAGCATATTGGCGTTGATCTGTCTGTTGTTCGTTTGCCGAAGAGGACTGTGGGAATTTGGGCAGAACGGGCAATAGTTCAACAAGGAGAACTGCCATTGTGCCAGGCTTGTTACGCTTAGTAGATGGAAGATTTCCAATTGTAATATACACAGGCCACCCCTTCATATCACCTGAGAAGTTGCTGAGGTGCGTCTGATTGGACGTTCCAATAATTGGCACCACAGTTACACCAGGCGGCATTGAGCCCTGTTATTGGTTAGCCTATGTTTTGTTAAAAAAGGCTCCAGCAGAGGTGGTTCTGTACCTGAACATCCCACCACCAGCTAGCTGCATACATTTCCGCATATACACTTTGTCCATCAGAATTGTATTCACATCGCGGCACATAAACAAAGTCAGCTTCATAAGCGGTCTGCCGAAAAAGGTAGCGGACTCAACTAAGAAGGTTGCGGTGACTCCGTTGCCGTTACAACCACAGCGAAAGAAAAAACCACACCAAAATTTTCACCGAGCCCTCACCTCATTGGTCAACCACGAATTATCACGGCTTTACCCCCCCCTATTCTCCACTTTTACAGATAAATCATCCCAATTTATTTGTTATTTCATCACCCCTATCAACTGAGTCCCTCATACAACTCCCTTGAGGTCGCGCAGACCCTTGGGCAAGGGTAGGGGTGGCAAGAACCCTCTTGCCAGCCCTTTTCACCTACCAGAATCCCACCAGACCAGAGGAACATCAATCCTCCCCACCTCGCCTAACGATACTCGAATGGAGGAAGACATTCCTTCCCCAGTCCAGACTGTCACAACCCACAAGACTCAGAGGATGCCTGGGAAAAGGCAATCAATGAGAATATCTCCTTTTTCAAAGAGGAATACAATACCTTGAGAACTGCCTACTCTGGCCTGAAGGATGCTTTCAAAGCTATGGAAGCACACCTGATGGTAGTGCAGGAGCGACATATTGAAGACACCAAAGACCTCAAAGCCAAAGTGGCAGCCCTCACCTCCCAAGTCACGCACCTTGTTGCCCAGCCATAACACAGCAATACTACCTTCGTGAACACACCACCCCCCCCCACCCAGCCACCACAGCAAACCTGGGCCCAGAAAGCGGCCAGAAACCTCCCCAGCAAGCCCCCAGCGTCCTCACCAAGCAAGACTGCCTCACCAGCAGTTTTGACAAAACGTGACCGTACGATTGTCATTGAGAGAGATGGCACAGCACTTCCAGACGACATCAACACCCTTACCATCAGGAACGCTTTCAACACTGCAATCAAGAAGCCTCTTATTGCAACCATTGAGTTCACCCCAAACCACCATGTCCTCCTCCTTACCAAGGACACCATCACGGCTGCCCAAGTCCTCAAACAACACAGAACAGTAATTGAGGAAACTGCAAGAACCAATATACCTGCCACCACTGGCCTCAGACAGGATGAAGTCTGGCACAAAGTTATCATCCACGGCATTCCCACCTCAGTCCCCTCCACTCCTGAAGGATTCAACACAGTCAAAGCACAAATTGAGGAATTCAACACTGGCTTCCACCTTCCCCGTCCCCCTAGGTGGCTTACCACTGACGCCCAACGTACCAGCAAAACAGCATCCACAATGGTCATCACTATTGCTGGCAAGGACAACACAGACAAAGCCCTCAATAGAGGCCTCTCTCTATTTGGCAAGAGGTTTAAGGTGCAACGCTACCTATCCTTTGGCCCTGACACCCAGTGTTCCAGATGCCTTGCCTTTGGACACCACCCTACCTAGTGTACCGGTACTACCTACTGTGCTATCTGCACCATGGAGCACCCTACCTACCTCCACACTTGCGGCAGATTAGATTGCCCCACCAAAGGCAAGCCCTGCCTCCATACCATCATCAAATGCAAGAACTGCGGCGAACCACACCTAGGAACCTCCAAGGAGTGTGCAGCATACATCACAGCAAACCAGGTGGCTGCTGAGAGGCGGACCAAGGGCACTTAGATTTCCTTTTACATGTACTTTCCTTTGTTGTTTATGGGTTAAGTGTTTGGCGAGGTGGAGGATTTCCTATCGTTCATTATGGCGGATGACTGTTGGCCTACTTAAAAGCTGCAAACATTGTTTAGGAGACAGGTGTAGTTGACGGGGATGGTTTCCCGTAAGGTAGTTGCCGCTTCATAGCTGTAGGCTCCATAAGCGTAATGAGATATAATATTAATAATAAGAAGGTTGCGATAGAAGAAAGGAAAAGTTCTATGCCCATCCTCAACTTTACCTTTGAACCATTACAAATACGGACCGTACAGATCTAGTGAGCGTAGGTGGTTCTCCACATCAGTAAAAAAAAACCCTTTGTTAGATGTGTCAGCTCTACGTCCTGACGCACATGTACAGTTACTGGGGTCCCATGCGTCCTGGATGTCCTGAAGTGTCAGGTGGTGTCTGGGACCTCCTGAGTTCATCCTAAGCGAGGATGCAATAATTTTCAACTCCTAATTTGGCTAGGTTGACCTTGATCCTTGCTGATGTCCTGACACAAGACAGCAGAGAGTGTCAATCCTTGCTGATGTTCAGACACAAGACAGCAGCGAGTCTTAATCATGATACCAAGTCAAATACGAGCCATTGTTATATTTACCGCTGGCGGACTCAAACACTATGACCAAATCTAAAAATATCTACAAAAATAGGAGATGTGACGTACCAAATTCTATTTTAGTCTCTTGAAGGATCTGGAAGCCAAAATAGCCAACTGGTAGAATGTAAAAGTGAGTGATAGTTGTAATTGTGGGAGTACACAGTAACTTGGATATTTGTTAAGTTTCTGTCAAACTGCGATGCATTGAATAACACTTGGACAACCACGCAACATCACCGTCAGTACATCAACAACAGGTCTGTCAACTACTATTCCTCCTCAGTCCCTTTACCATCAAAGCTAATAATTTCGGGCAACATTCTACTCGATTTCAGCTTTCTATTGCACCACAGAACATCTGCCTACTGTGAGTTTACAAGAAGTTATAGCCTGGTTTGTGTCCTGGTAAAATGCTGACTTTAACGCCAGATTCCTCAGCCATTCTTTGGGCGCAGTACTCGACACTTTACAGCAATATTTTACTCGACGCCAGCATTCCCACAATGTAAAGAATGTCTACTCGGCATCAGTATTGGTGGAGATAGAGGCTATTATGGAGGTGATGTTTACCCTGACAAAGTGGTGAATTTGACGCCAGATTCCGCAGCCATCCTTTAGGCGCAGTACTTGATACTTTACAGCAATATTCTACTCGAGGCTGGCACTCCAACGGTTTAAAGAACATCTGCTCGGCATCAGTATTGGTGGAGATACAGGCTATTATGGATGAGATGTTTGCCATGGCGAAGTGCTGAATTTGATTCCAGATTCCTCAGCCATTCTCTGGGCGCAGTACTCGATACTCCACAGCAATATTTTACTCGACGCCAGCATTCCAACGATTTAAAGAATGTCTACTCGGCATCAGTATTGGTGTACATATAGGCTATTATGGAGGTGATGTTTACTCTGACAAAGTGGTGAATTTGACGTCAGATTCCTCAGCCATCCTTTGGGCGCAGTACTTGATACTTTACAGCAATATTCTACTCGATGCCGGCATTCCAACGGTTTAAAGAACATCTGCTGGGCATCAATATTGGTGGAGTTACAGGCTATTATGGAGGTGATGTTTACCGTGCAGAAGTGCTAACTTTAACGCCAGATTCTGTCCTTAGTACTCTGACGCCTAGGCTGACATTTGGCGTCCTAGATGAACTCAACGCCAGCTTTCCCAAGGTACAAAGGGAATCCATCCGGCACCAATATCTGTGGAGTTACAGCCTATTTTGTGTCCTGGCAAAGTGCTAACTTTGACGCCAGACTCTGTCCTCAATACACTGCGCCCAGGCTGGCGTTTGGCGTACCAAACGCGTCTTCCCGGCACTAATATCCGTGGAGTTACAGCCTATTTTGTTTCCTCGCAAATTGCTAACTTTGATGCCAGATTCTGTCCTCAATACTCTGACACCCAGGCTGATGTTTGGCGTCCTAGATGTACTCGACGCCAGCTTTCCAATGGTACAAAGAACGTGTTTCCGGCATCAATGTAGGTGGAGTTACATCCTATTTTATGTCCTGGCAAAGTGCTAACTTTGACACCAGATTCTGTCCTTATTATTATTATTATTATAATTCATTACGCTTATGGAGCCAGAGGCTATGAAGCGGCAACTAACATACAAAATGGCACGCCACCCGCGCCTGGTCCCTGATATCCGTCTCCTAAACGTTAGTAGCAGCTTTTGATTGGACCCCCTGTCATAACGCTAACGACCCCTTTTACAAATAAAATCCTCCCACCCGCCTTAAGCCTAACAAATAAAACAAATGAAATACAAGTAAGAGGAAACCTAATTAGCCTTTGTCCGCCTCTCAGCAGCCACTTGGTTTGCCGCCAGGTATGTTGCACACTCCTTGGAAGTTGCCATGTGAGGTTCGTTGCAGTTCTTGCACTTGATGGTGGTATGGATGCAGACTTTGCCCTTGGTGGGACAATCAGACCTGCCGCAAGTTTGAAGGTAGGTAGGGTGCTCATGGGTGCAGATTGCACAGTAGGTAGTGCCCGTACACTGGGTAGGGTGGTGACCAAATGCAAGGCATCTGGAACACTGGGTGTCTGGACCAAAGATGAGGTAGCGTTGGACCTTAAACCTTTTACCAAAGAGTGAGAGGCCTCTGTTGAAGGCTTTATCTGTGCTGTCTTTGCCGGCAATAGTGATGACCATGGTAGATGCTGCTTTGCCTGTGCGCTGGGTGTCTGTAGTGAGCCACCTGGGTGGGCGGGGAAGGTGAATGCCAGTGTTGAACTCCTCAATCTCTGACTTGACAGTGTGGAACCACTCAGGAGTAGAGGGGACTGAGGTGGGGAGGCCGTGGATGATGACCTTATGCCAAACTTCATCTTGTCTGAGGCCAGTGGCGGCAGGTATGGTGGATCTTGCTGTTTCCTCAATTGCTGTTCTGTGTTGCTTGAGGACTTGGGCAGCCGTGATGTTGTCCTTAGTGAGAAGAAGGACATGGTGGTTTGGGGTGAACTCAATTGTTGCAACAAGAGGCTTCTTAATTGCAGTGTTGAAGGCGTTTCGTATGGTAAGGGCGTTGATGTCATCTGGGAGTGCTGTGCCATCTCTCTCAATGACAATCGTACTGTCGCGTTTGGTCAAAGCTGCAGCTGTGGCAGTCTTGCTGGGTGAGGTTGCTTTAGGCTTGCTGGGGAGGTTTCTGGCCGCTTTCTAGGCCCAGGTTTGCTGTGCTGGTTGGGTGGTAGGGGGGTGGGTGTTCGCAAAGGTAGTGTTGCTATGCTGGGGCTGGGCAACAAGGTGTGCGACTTGGGAGGTGAGGGCTGCCACTTTGGCTTGGAGGTCTTTGGTGTCTACAATGTGTCGTTCCTGAACTACCAGCATGTGTGCTTCCATAGCTTTGAATGTATCCTTGAGTTCGCAGTAGCAGGTCTTCATGGTTTGTAGCTCTTCTTGTAGATCGGTGACATGTTGGTTGACTGCCTGTTCCTAGGCATCTTCTGTAGCAGGTGGAGGGGCGACAGTCTGGACAGGGGAAGGAACGTCTTCTTCCATCTGGGTGTCGTCTGGAGAGGTGGGGAGGATTGATGTTCCTCTAGTTTGGTGCGATTCTGGTAGGTGGAAGGGGCTGGTAAGAGGGTTTTTGCCACCCCTGCCCTTACCCAGACGTCGTGAAGACGACATCAAGGGTGTAGGAGGGACTCTGTTGATAGGGGTGATGAAATAACAAATAAAGTGGGACGATTTGTCTGTAAAAGTGGGGAAAAGGGGCAGGTGAAGCGGTGAGAATTGGTGGTTGACCAATGAGGTGGGGGCTCGGTGAAAAATTTGGTGTCGTTTTTTCTTTCGCTGTGGTTGTAACGGCAACGGAGTCTAGATTCTGTCCTCAATACTCTGACACCCTGGCTAACATTTGGCGTCCTAGATGTACCCGACGCCAGCTTTCCGATGGTACAAAGGACGTGTTTCCGGCACCAATATCCATGGAGCTACAGCCTATTTTGTGTCTTGGCAAAGTGCTGACTTTGACGCCAGATTCTGTCCTCAATACTCTGATGCCCAGGCTGATGTTTGGTATCCTAGACGTACCTGATACCATCTTTCCAATGGTGTAAAGGACGTCTACTCGACATCAGTATTGGTGGAGATACAGGCTGTTATGGAGGTGATGTTTACCCTGGCGAAATGCTGACTTTGACACCAGATTCCTCAGCCATTCTATAGGCGCAGTACTCGAGACATTACAGCAATATTCTACTCGACGCCAGCATTCCAATAGTGTAAAGAACATCTACTCGGTACTAGTATTGGTGGAGTTATAACCTGTTTTACCTATTAGACTCTGTATTCAAGTTACTTATGTATCCTCGCTTACTTTTTGTATCCTAGCTCGAGCCTAGGCCTGTGTATCTATAAAAATAAATCTTGTTTACTGTAAAAATATAGTTTATTTTGGAATAATCTAGGCATAAGTTATGCTTTGTATTGGCTGTATCTGGTGAATTCTGAATTTTAAGAGACATATTCTAACGTCTGTTCCTGCTTGCAGTTGCATCCAGAAGTTTAGGTCTGTGTTCTGTTACATCCTGAGTTTGGCAGGTACGTCCCGTTGCGTCCTGAGTTTGGCTTGTAAGGCCCGTTGCGTCCTGACGTTGTTTGCCACGTCCCTCTACACTCTAGTTAATGATTTGCGTTCTAAACGTCCTGTGCGTCCGATGTACAAGACACACGGGACACACCCTAGAATTTTTGCTGATGCAGTGTATACATCGAGCTATTGCATATTTCTGCTGAATTCTCAAGGCTATTGAAAAAGTATTTGTTAATTGATGTCTTCGATACTTTGCTTTGTATAAACCAATTTGCAAGTTTGAAATCCCGTGCACTGGCAAAGGGAGCCCTTGCATCATTGCTCATATTTCACCGTTTATCAGCATATCCGTTCACCTCTCCGATAGGTTCCCCCACTTCTGGATCATACTCCGTCATGCGGGCCGTCGAAGACTTGTAGGCCATCTGGATACATCCTTTGTCAACCTCAAGTGCAATATCATTTGTTGTGTCTGGTTGGCAGCTAAGGGGGTTGGGGTCTGATTCATAGTCGGAATCCGGCTGATCACCATCGCCCTGCTGAAGGCTATCGGGCAATCCGTCGGATCCTGCGTCGTACAAGCTCTCTAAGGGGTAAGTAAGCTGTATGTTCGACGCGAGAAGAGCACTGAGCTCAGCATGCGCAGTTCGTATGTGTTTCTGATATTAGCCAGTGGAGGGGTATTTGCGGCGACAAAATGAACATTTAGTAGGCATTGTGTGAGATCCCTGGATTCTTGAAATGCCTGTGTATGCTTGGGTACTCTAAGGCGTAAGCGGAATGCTCATGTTTGTGAGTACGGACTCTAGAGTCGGCCTAGCGCACGTTCGGACGATCTAAGACGCTGCTAACTTGAATAGTCGATGCGGTTTAACCCATCACCGGAGCTGTCATAAACGTCTCAAGATTCAAATACTAAGGTATCTTGTGTATCTTTCAAGTTACTGAGAACACTAGGGAATTTGTTATTCAAACTGAATTGATCACAATCGAAGGGGGGTCATAACAAGAATAATATTCACTACATACACAATATTCAAAACTTCTACAGTACTCACAACAGTCACACTGGCAACGAACTGCTCGACATGACTCAAAATAACAACATGCAGTATGTCCACATGCCAATTGTTCCTGAAGGACATGTAGCTCACCCAGGACACATGTACCAGCTTCCAGGTATTGCTTCTGGTGGGCGCGATTACCACTGTGAGGCCTAGCAGTCAAAAGGTCAGCCAATACAAGACGTGGCGGCAGTTCACCATGGACAATCCAGGGAGGCAGCTTTATACGGCCTGGTGAAATACTGTCCAAAACCAGATTATTATTATTAATATAATTCATTACGCTTATGGAGCCAGAGGCTATGAAGCAGCAACTAACATACAAAATGGCACGCCACCCGCGCCTGGTCCCTGATATCCGTCTCCTAAATGTTAGTAGCAGCTTTTGATTGGACCCCCTGTCATAACGCTAACGACCCCTTTTACAAATAAAATCCTCCCACCCGCCTTAAGCCTAACAAATAAAACAAAAGAAATACAAGTAAGAGGAAACCTAATTAGCCTTTGTCCGCCTCTCAGCAGCCACTTGGTTTGCCACCAGGTATGTTGCACACTCCTTGGAAGTTGCCATGTGAGGTTCGTTGCAGTTCTTGCACTTGATGGTGGTATGGATGCAGGCTTTGCCTTTGGTGGGACAATCAGACCTGCCGCAAGTGTGAAGGTAGGTAGGGTGCTCATGGGTGCAGATTGCACAGTAGGTAGTGCCCGTACACTGGGTAGGGTGGTGACCAAATGCAAGGCATCTGGAACACTGGGTGTCTGGGCAAAAGGTGAGGTAGCGTTGGACCTTAAACCTTTTACCAAAGAGTGAGAGGCCTCTGTTGAGGGCTTTATCTGTGCTGTCTTTGCCGGCAATAGTGATGACCATGGTAGATGCTGCTTTGCCTGTGCGTTGGGTGTCTGTGGTGAGCCACCTGGGTGGGCGCGGAAGGTGAATGCCAGTGTTGAACTCCTCAATCTCTGACTTGACAGTGTGGAACCCCTCAGGAGTAGAGGGGACTGAGGTGGGGATGCCGTGGATGATGACCTTATGCCAACCTTCATCTTGTCTGAGGCCAGTGGCGGCAGGTATGGTGGACCTTGCTGTTTCCTCAATTGCTGTTCTGTGTTGCTTGAGGACTTGGGCAGCCGTGATGTTGTCCTTAGTGAGAAGAAGGACATGGTGGTTTGGGGTGAACTCAATGGTTGCAATAAGAGGTCTCTTAATTGCAGTGTTGAAAGCGTTCCTTATGGTGAGGGTGTGGATGTCGTCAGGGAGTGCTGTGCCATCTCTCTCAATGACAATCGTACGGTCGCGTTTGGTCAAAACTGGAGTAGTGGCAGTTTTGTTTGGTGGGTGTGCTGGGGGCTTGCTAGGGAGGGTCCTGGCCGCTTTCTGGGCCCAGGTTTGCTGTGGTGGGTGGGGGGGAGGGGGCTGGGTGTTCGCGAAGGTGGTGTTGCTATGCTGTGGTTGAGCAACAAGGTGTGCGACTTGAGAGGTAAGGGCTGCCACTTTGGCTTGGAGGTCTTTGGTGTCTGTAATGTGTCGTTCCTGCACTACTAGCATGTGTGCTTCCATGGCTTTGAGGGTATCTTTGAGTTCGCAGTAGCAGGTCTTCATGGTTTGTAGTTCCTCTTGTAGATAGGTGACGTGTTCATTGACTGCCTTTCCCAGGCATCTTCTGAATCTGGTGGGGGTGCGACTGTCTGGACAGGGGAAGGGGTATCCTCTTCCATCTGGGTGTCGTCAGGCGAGGTGGGGAGGATTGATGTTCCTCTGGTCTGGTGGGATTCTGGTAGGTGAAAGGGCTGGCAAGAGGGTTCTTGCCACCCCTACCCTTGCCCAAGGGTCTGCGCGACATCAAGGGGGTTGTATGAGGGACTCAGTTGATAGGGGTGATGGAATAACAAATAAAGTGGGATGATTTGTCTGTAAAAGTGGGGAA
>VBSK01000199.1:0-28560 GCA_006112555.1 Tuber indicum | reverse complement strand
TTTGGATTTTTCTGGTAATTCTTTCGTCATTATCGTCTTGTGTCTGTCGCTTCGATATTCTGTGAGAGCATCTGGTTTGCCCCTTCCTGCCTGGTCAGGTCGATATTTCGATTGAACTTGAACTGACTTAGTTGTTCCATCCATCGTAGTTGCCGATCGTTTAGTACCTTGTCCTTCATGAACGGTACTAGGTTTTGTGGTCTGATAGTACTTTCACAACACCTTTCGTGTCGCAAACGTATCGTCTCCATTCCTTCATTGCTTGAACTATTGCTAATAGTTCTTTGTCGTGAACGTCGTAGTTGCATTCGGCGGGTGTCATTTTCTTTGACCGGTAGGCGACCGGTCTCCACCTTCCGTCTTCGCATTTCTGTGAGAGTATCCCGGAACAGACGTATTTCGAGGCGTCGGTTTCGATTACTAGTTCTTCTATCGGGGTCGTAGTGAACTAGTAATGGGGCGCTCGTGAGTCGTTTCTGATGCCGTCGAATGCTTTTGTTCATGTTCGTCCATCTCCATTTGGCTTCTTTCTTCGTTAGGTTATAGAGAGGGTTAGCAATCCTGCTGAACCCTTCTATGAACCTCCGATAGAAGTTGCAGAATCCAATGAAGCATTGAACATCCTTTCTCGTTCCTGGTGGTTTCCATTTCCATATGGCGTTTGTTTTGACTGGGTCCACCTTGACTCCTTGTCTGTTGATGATGAATCCCAAGTATTCTGTTTCCTTCTTATGGAATTCGCATTTTGTTGGCTTGATTCATTCCGGATTCCTGGATGCATTCCATCACTTCCCTCTACGTCTCTGATGTGTTGCTCCAGGTTATCGGAATAGATGAGTACATCGTCTAGATAGACGATGCAGCATCTGTCGAGGAACCGACTCAATATTTGGTTGATCCATCGTTGAAAAGCCGCAGGTGCATTGGTTAGCCCGAAAGGCATAACCAGGTATTCGTACATTCCGTATTTGGATGCGAAAGTGGTTTTCCATTCGTCTCCCTTTTTGATTCGGACGTTGTGGTACGCGTCCTTGATGTCGAGTTTGGTGAATATTGTGCTGTTCTTACCGATCCAGGGCTTCTCCTATCAGGGTAGCGGGTATCGGTCCTTCTTCGTGAGCGAATTGAGTGCTCGGTAGTCCACACACAGTCTTAGCTTTCCGTCCTTCTTTTGATGAACATTATGGGTGATCCCATGCTCCTTTCGTTTCCCGGATCCATCCTCGGTCCAGATTGGTTTCGATGTATTGTCTTAACTCTTCTAACTCGTGTTCGCTGAGTGCATATACTTTTTCCATGGTATATGTTGTGTTCGTTTTCCGTCTTTGTCTAATTCGAGATCGATCGCCAGGTCTACCCCGTGTCGATGCGGGGGTAGTTCTGTTGCGTTGTCTTCTTTGAATAAAGATCGTGGAACTTGTGATACTGTTTGGGTATAGTATCCCTCCAGTCTTGTTGCTTTCGTTGTTGTTTGTCTCGTATGGCCAGTTCCGTGCTGATGTTGATCTTGGCCCATTCTAGGTCTTTCGTGGTGAAGTTCCATCTGAGCATGCCAGTGTACGCTCCTTCCTTATATTCTTCGCGGAATTCTTCTGCTGTTATTTCGCATATCTGAATCTTGTCTTGTTGGCTCTCGGTAGCCTCGTATTGGTCCGTTGACCCAAAACCTTGATTCCTCTTGTCGTGTTATCGAGGTCGTTAACTTCTTGAAGTTCTTCGTCGTTGATCTTTTCGATGATCAATTGAGCAATTCGATCTCCTTTGAGATCTTATACTCCTTATGATTCAGGTTGGCCAAGACCACCTTTATCTCACCAGTATAGTCGGCATCGATTACCCCGGCGTTGACTATTAGTTTGTGTTTCACCGATAGTCCACTCCGTGGTGCGATCCGTCCATAGGTGCCGTCCGGTAGTCCAATGGCTATTCCTGTTCGTATCGTGGCTTGTTCTTTTGCTGGTATCGTGGTATCTTCGTGTGCATACAGGTCGTGTCCTGCAGCCTTTGTTGACCCTCTAAGAGGTATCCGAGCCTCCGGTTCCATCTTCTTGACAAGAATTCCTTGATTCTTGTTCTTCTTCTTTTTCTGTCCGTTGACAGATATCTTGGCCTCTTCGTATCTTGCCTTGAGGCTTTCGTATTCGACTTCGACTTCGGGGTTCCGTACACGACTGGGGGTCTTGTAGGCATTCCTTCTCGCATAATCCGCTTGCGAAGGTTACCTTATTCTCCGTCCAGTCCATATCCGGGTTGTGTTTCTTTAGCCAGGGCATTCCCAGCACTATCTCGTGGTTTTTGAGATTTGCCACTTGGAAGGTTGCCGTTTCCCTATGGTTTCCAATTTCCATAGGTACTTGCGCGATGTGGGTAACATCCCCCATTGCACTTGGATTTCCATCCGCGAGGTAAATCGTCCTTTTCTTGTTCGTATTCTTGGTCTTGATTCTGTGCTTGTCACAGATTCCTTTGTCAATGAAATCCTCAGTTGCTCCTGAGTCTATCATTGCGTATATCTCGATCGTTTCGTGTTGGTTGACATGTAGCTTCGTTTTGACCATTAACTGGTCTCCGTGTGTTTCCATTGATTCCGTTTGCAGTGCCGCGTATGTGTTCGATAACTTGATGGGTTTCGTTGTTCCTTGTCCCTCAGACCATCTATTGCTGGGGACCGTCGTCTTTTTCTGATTGGTCATCTCCTTCGTCCATGGATATCTCCCTCAGGTTCGTTCTCTTTGGAAATTGTTGGAACCTTTGCGTGGTGAAAGGTTTCTTCGTCTGTGTTCCATTTCCATTCGATCTTGGCCTTCTGCAATCCTTGATTCCGTGTCCTTTGATTCCGCAATTGAAACAAAGGTTGTCCCTTTTTCTTTGGTCGTATACGCCTTGAGGATGTCGAGCCGTCCTTTCTTCCTTGTGCCGTCCAACTCCATGGGTTCCCCTCTGTCGTCTTGTTCTTGTCTTTTCCAGGTTCCGTCCTGGTTCCTTGGTGATGTGTATGTCTTGTTGGTTGTGACTGGTGGGTGGTAATTTCGTTCTGCTGCCTTGCACTGGTTTATCCAGTTTCCTTGTCTATCGCCCAGACTGCTAATTCCGTTGCCGAAGTCAGTTTCTTTGGCATGTGGATCATAGCATCGCGATAGATCTTCTTTAATCCTCGTGTGAACCATCTTCCTGCTGTCGTGTCGTCGACGTTGGCGTCTTGCATGAGTAGCCTGAACTCGTACCAGTATTCGGTTACGCCACGATTTCCTTGTTCAGCCACTTCGAGCTTGTTCCTCGCTTCTTGTTCTCTGTCAAGGTCGTCGAACTGTAGGGTGAACTCGGTACGAAATTCATCCCAATTTCTCCAAGGTCTTTCGATAGTTCCTTCTGTATAAGGTCGTATCCAAGCCAGTGCTGTTCCTTCTAACAACGTGCAGGTGTAGAGGATTTTCTCTTGGTCGTATCCGATAGTCCATCCTACTGCTTCGAAATATTGTCGATTGGACGTTGAAGTTGCGTAGTTTGTTTCGTTCCCCCCCATATCTGGGTGGTGCCTTGACCTTTGGCTGTTGCATTGTTCGAGCTGGAGCCACTTGTGCCGCCGGGGCTGCTGGTAACATGGCTGCTGTTACCGCAGCTACGATAGCTTGCATCTGCGCTGGGGATATTCCAGCATCTCCTTGTGCCGGAGGGGCTGCTGGTTGTGATGCCGACATCCTCCTTGGTCTCGGTGTACCTTCTGGTGAATTTCTCGTTTGACGATCTTCCTTCGGGAGTAACAGGCTAGTTGCCCTTGAAGGAGCTTGGGAGGCGTTCTCTAGGGCGTTGCTGAATTCTTCAAAGTTTCCGAGTCCTCCTTCGTTTTCTGTGAGATCGATATCTCCTTCGTGGTCTTGTCCCTCGGTTGAGGGTTTATATCTGCCGTGTTGAAATCGTTGAGCGTCGCTTGGGTGACGCTTTGTAATGTAACGTTCCTAGCTTGTGGTTAACTAATAGCGACGGGCAACGATACTTCTCTTCTTAATTCCTATCTCGTTTGATATAACAGTTCTTAGATCCGTTGATCTACGTTATCACCGTTCGTCGGATAACGCCTGTTAAATCTTAACTAAGATAGCTTCGCCTTATATAGGCTCGTGAGAAATGTGTCGGATTGCAAACGTGATAAAGAGCGTAAAGATGTTTTATTCGTAAAAGTAATAAGTAAGGAAAGTACTTAGAACATTCAATCTAATTTATTTATACTTGTACCGCCGACTCCGGCATACGACAAGTCCCCGCCGGCACAGGGTTAACGCAAACCGGAACTACCACTAACTACGAACAAACCAAACCTCCAGCCCCGTACCTCAAACATGCCCGCGCCATGCCCACAACACGAACACTAAATACAAAGCCATCAACGGTAAAGAAAGTCCTCCCCGAAGCGACACCGTAGACCCTCTGGTATGGGCCCAACCAAGCCGAGTAGCGAAGCCACAAGACCTCCTCGCGTAGCCGAGCCGAGCAAGGTACCAGTCCCCCAGTTCCCCGTAAAAAAAAAAAAAATCCACTACCGCCCGGTCTGAATACCGTCCCGCAAACCCTCCCCCACAGTAGAAAACCAACAACAATTTACAACACAGGCGGCACCAAGGCAGAGAGGTTGCGACCAACATGTCCACAACTCGCATCCGCATGCCAGGCCGTCGACCCTATGAACCCACTTTGCCAAGTGCCTCCGAAGAGCGTAATGGTGAGGAGGACCTGTACCCGTGCCCGTAACCCCAAACAAAACAAACATAAACAAAAGAAATACATAGAGGTGGTGACAGACCGAGAAGGTCAGTAGGGCCTATCTCCTACCCGTGGTGCCATGCCTCCGCCCGCCGTACCCGCAACCAAGCCAAAGAAACCAAACAAGCCCCACAGAACCCAGCACGCAAGACCCAAACAAGTCCAACCCAGAGGTCACAACCCACTATCCGCACAGGTGGCCATCAGCCTGCCGGTCCGCCAGGAAGCTTTGCAGCACTCAGCAGCTTAACCTTAACAGCCCAAGCCGGCTGGAAACACTTAATTAGACCTCGCCCAACCTGACGCAGGCCCGACCGGTGCTCGCAGGTGCCTCTCCCCGCCAAGTCAGCCCCCCCCAAGCCCCACACACCAGGCACCGCAGTTCCCATCCAGCCCCCCCAGCCCCTCAGGCAGATCAACCGCCCGACAGCCATAGGACAGCCGATACCTGACCCCACCAGGCAGCCACTGGTCTTGGCCGCAACGTCAGAGTCCCTCCCCCAGCACCGTGTAGCCGAGGGGGCCACCAGGACGAACCCGGGGCCACAACATACGCGCCAGCATCCAAAGACGCCGGCCACAGTCCCAGCCCACCCGAACCGAAATCCAAGCAAGCTGAGCGAGGGAAACCAGGGAACCCGGAGGCCCCCCAATGTGGGCCCCACAGGGCCGCACCGTAGACTGACGAAAGGTGCCCAAACTGACGCTTCATAGAAGGCGGGTACCAGGATAGGAAACGAGAAAAACAGAAGGTAGGCCCCACTTGCAATGGGTGTGACCGCCAACCACCATCCGTAACCACACCGACCCCTGCACTAGACCAAGCGTGGCCCGGCAACCAATCGCCCCACACCACCCCGGGCAGAAGTTCATCCGCACCAGGAGGCAAAAGATTTCAGGGTCAAAGCCATCCCCACGTAGAAGCGAAGAGGTGACGCCTGACTGAACCACCGTAATGCCGCTTGTACCGAGAACAAGGGAACGGTGATAAACGACATCGTAGGATTCCGACCGTGAGGATAGTAGACGAAGGGCGGGGCCGGCGAGGCCCCCGTCCCTTAAGGAATGATGCGATCGGTACGACGTGTTGATACTTGGGAAGGTCATCAGTCTAACCCAAGGGCGTTTTGTATCGTGAACACTAAGGACTCTGTTAAAACCCAACAAGAAACATGAGCTGGCCCAAAGAACGACACGGGTGTTTCCCCCCACAGCAATGTTCAAATCCCCCATCCCCCGAACGCGAAACTCTGCGAGTAGACGACAGACAGAGAAGCCGAAGTCTTTTTACCGAAGGAGGGCTCGTAGACGCCAAAGGTGAGAAGGCTCGAAGCGAAATCATCGTGAGAATCAAACAACAACGAGGAGGCGAAAACAAGTAACCACAACGCGAAACCGCCAAACAACAGAACCTCAACACCAAAGACCCCAGGAACTACTGAGCGAACTCAGATATCTCCCCCAGAATCAAAGGCATCGAAGGACTATCGTGGTGCGAAAGGAACGCTACCGAGGCGGAGCGAAGATAGAAGTAAGGAAATTACTTAGAACATTCAATCTAATTTATTTATACTTGTACCGCCGACTCCGGCATACGACAAGTCCCCGCCGGCACAGGTTAGCGCAAACCGGAACTACCACTAACTACGAACAAACCAAACCTCCAACCCCGTACCTCAAACATGCCCGCGCCATGCCCACAACACGAACACTAAATACAAAGCCATCAACGGTAAAGAAAGTCCTCCTCGCCCCCGCATCCGAAGTACCTCTGGTATGGCACAAACCGCAGCCCTTGTAGCAAGTCCGCATCATTCCTGAACAAGGAGTACGAGGGGCAAACCCACGAATACCAAGATAAACAGGCGACAGGCAGGACCCAGGCGAAGCCAAAAGCCGAAAGGGTGTCCGACAAAGGCAAGTTCCCCGTACAAAAACAAAATTCCACTACCGCCCGGTCTGAATACCGTCCCGCAATCCCTCCCCCACAGTAGAAAACCAACAACAATTTATCAACACGGGTGGCGCAATGGCAGAGAGGTCGAGACCAACATGTCCACAACTCGCATCCGCACGCCAGGCCGTCGACCCTATGAACCCACTTTGCCAAGTGCCTCCGAGGAGCGTAATGGTGAGGAGGACCTGTACCTGTTACCCGTAACCCCAAACCAAACAACCATAAACAAAAGAAATACATAGAGGTGGTGACAGACCGAAGAGGTCAGTAGGGCCTATCTCCTACCCGTGGTGCCATGCCCCCGCCAGCCAAACCCGCAACCAAACCAAAGAAACCAAACAAGCTCCACAGAACCCAGCACGCAAGACCCAAACAAGTCCAACCCAGAGGTCACAACCCACTATCCGCACAGGTGGCCATCAGCCAGCCGGTCCGACAGGAAGCTTTGCAGCACTCAGCAGCTTGACCTTAACAGCCCGAGCCAGCCGGAAACACTTAATTAGACCTCGCCCAACCTGACGCAGGCCCGACCGGTGCTCGCAGGTGTCTCTCCCCGCCAAGTCAGCCCCCCCCAAGCCCCACACACCAGGCACCGCAGCTCCCATCCAGCCCCCTCAGCCCCTCGGGCAGATCAACCGCCCGACAGCCACAGGACAGCCAATACCTGACCCCACCAGGCAGCCACTGATCTTGGCCACACCAGCAGAGCCCCCTCCCCCAGCACCGACAGCCGAGGGGGCCACCAGGACAGACCCGGGGCCACACCATAAAGGGCCGACACCCGAAGGCAACGGCCACAGCCCCAACCCGCCCGAACCGAAGTCCAGACAAACCGAGAAGGAAACCAGGGAACCCGGAGGCCCCCCAAGGTGGGCCCTGAAGGGCCACACTGTAGACTGACGAAAGGTGCCCAAACTGACGCTTCAGAGAGGGTGGGTACCAGGATAGGAAACGAGACAAACAGAAGGTAGGCCCCACTTGCAATGGGTGTGACCGCCAACCACCATCCGTAACCACACCGACCCCTGCACTAGACCAAGCGTGGCCCGGCAACCAATCGCCCCACACCACCCCGGGCAGAAGTTCATCCGCACCAGGAGGCAAAAGATTTCAGGGTCAAAGCCATCCCCACGTAGAAGCGAGGAGGAGACACCTGACTGAACCACCGTAAATGCCTCTTGAACCGAAATCAAAGGACCGGTGATAAACGACATCGTAGGATTCCGACCGTGATAATAGTATACGAAGGGCGGGGCCGGCGAGGCCCTTGTCCCTTAAGGAATGATGCGATCGGTACGACGTGTTGATACTTGGGAAGGTCATCAGTCTAACCCAAGGGCGTTTTGTATCGTGAACACTAAGGACTCTGTTAAAACCCAACAAGAAACATGAGCTGGCCCAAAGAACGACACGGGTGTTTCCCCCCACAGCAATGTTCAAATCCCCCATCCCCCGAACGCGAAACTCTGCGAGTAGACGATAGACAGAGAAGCCGAAGTCTTTTTACCGAAGGAGGGCTCGTAGACGCCAAAGGTGAAGAGGCTCGAAGCGAAATCATCGTGAGAATCAAACAACAACGAGGAGGCGAAAACAAGTAACCACAACGCGAAACCGCCAAACAACAGAACCTCAACACCAAAGACCCCAGGAACTACTGAGCGAACTCAGATATCTCCCCCAGAATCAAAGGCATCGAAGGACTATCGTGGTGCGAAAGGAACGCTACCGAGGCGGAGCGAAGATAGAAGTAAGGAAATTACTTAGAACATTCAATCTAATTTTATTTATACTTGTACCGCCGACTCCGGCATACGACAAGTCCCCGCCGGCACGAGGTTAACGCAAACCGGAACTACCACTAACTACGAACAACCTAAACCTCCGGCCCCGCACCTCAAACATGCCCGCGCCATGCCCACAACACGAACACTAAGTACAAAAACCATCAACGGTAAAGAAAGTCCTCCTCGCCCCCGCATCCGAAATCCCTCTGGTATGGAATTAACCGCAGCCCCCGTAGCAAGTCCGCATCATTCCTGAACAAGGAGTACGAGGGGCGAACCCACGAATACCGAGATAAACAGGCGACAGGCAGGACCCAGGCCGAAGCCCAAAGCCGAAGGGGTGTCCGACAAAGGCAAGTTCCCCGTACAAAAAACAAAAACCACTACCGCCCGGTCTGAATACCGTCCCGCGATCCCTCCTCCACAGTAGAAAACCAACAACAATTTATCAACACGGGTGGCGCAATGGCAGGGAGGTTATGACCAACTTGTCCGTAACTCGCATCCGCACGCCAGGCCGTCGACCCTATGAACCCACTTTGCCAAGTGCCTCCGAGGAGCGTAATGGTGAGGAGGACCTGTACCTGTTACCCGTAACCCCAAAACAAAACATAAACAAAGGAAATACATAGAGGTGGTGACAGACCGGTAAGGTCAGTAGGGCCTATCTCCTACCCGTGGTGCCATGCCCCCGCCCGCCGTACCCACAACCAAACCAAAGAAACCAAACAAGTCCCACAAAACCCAGCACACAAGACCCAAACAAGTCCAACCCAGAGGTCGCAACCTACTATCCGCACAGGTGGCCATCAGCCAGCCGGTCCGCCAGGAAGCTTTGCAGCACTCAGCAGCTTGACCTTAGCAGCCCAGCCCGGCCGGAAACACTTAATTAGACCTCGCCCAACCTGGCGCAAGCCCGACCGGTGCTCGCAGGTGCCTCACCCCGCCAAGTCAGCCCCCCCCAAGCCCCACACACCAGGCATCGCAGTTCCCATCCAGCCCCCTCAGCCCCTCGGGCAGATCAACCGCCCGACAGCCACAGGACAGCCGATACCTGACCCCATCAGGCAGCCACTAATCTTGGCCGCGCCAACGGAGTCCCATCCCCCAGCACCGTGTAGCCGAGGGGGGCCACCAGGACGAACCCGGGGCCACAACATACGCGCCAGCATCCGAAGACGCCGGCAACAGTCCCAGCCCGCCTGAACCGAAATCCAAGCAAGCCGAGAGGGAAAAACCAGGGAACCTGGAGGCCCCCCAATGTGGGCCCCAAAGGGCCACACCGTAGACTGACGAAAGGTGCCCAAACTGACGCTTCAGAGAGGGTGGGTACCAGGATAGGAAACGAGACAAACGGAAGGTAGGCCCCACTTGCAATGGGTGTGACCGCCAACCACCATCCGTAACCACACCAACCCCTGCACTAGACCAAGCGTGGCCCGGCAACCAATCGCCCCACACCACCCCGGGCAGAAGTTCACCCGCACCAGGAGGTCAAGAATTTCAGGGTCAAAGCCATCCCCACGTAGAAGAGAGGAGGAGACACCTGACTGAACCACCGTAAATGCCACTCGAACCAAAATCGAGGGAACGGTGATAAACGACATCGTAGGATTCCGACCGTAAAGATAGTAAACGAAGGGCGGGGCCGGCGAGGCCCCCGTCCCTTGAGGGATGATGCGATCGGTACGACGTGTTGATACTTGGGAAGGTCATCAGTCTAACCCAAGGGCGTTTTGTATCGTGAACACTAAGGACGCCGTTAAAACCCAACAAGAAACATGAGCTGGCCCAAAGAACGACACGGGTGTTTCCCCCCACAGCAAAGTTCAAATCCCCCATCCTCCGAACGCGAAACTCTGCGAGTAGACGAGCAGACAGAGAAGCCGAAGTCTTTTTACCGAAGGAGGGCTCGTAGACGCCAAAAGTGAAGAGGCTCGAAGCGAAATCATCGTGAGAATCAAACAACAACGAGGAGGCGAAAACAAGTAACCACGACGCTCCACCACACAACAACCTCAACACCAAAGACCCCAGGAACTACTGAGCGAACTCAGATATCTCCCCCAGAATCCGAGGATCAGAAAGCTATCATGGGCGCGAAAGGAACGCTACCGAGGCGGAGCGATGATAGAAGTAAGCAAAGTACTTAGAACAAAGCGTGAAGAGCCTATCTTCCTCGGTCGTATCGACCTCCTTATATAGTGCTCTTCCGCCAACCCTAACCCTGATGACTCACAAGTGTGAGCCTCGTGAAAAGCCTTACCAAAGTCATATGACTCGAATGAGTCATACCCGCGAAACCCATAACGCATAATCAAGTCATGTGCGAAACATAACAAATCATAACATAAACAAGTCATATGACTCAAATGAGTCATACGCGCAAGACCCATGACTCATAATCGAGTCATGTGCGAAACATAACAAATCATAACATAAACAAGTCATATGACTCAAATGAGTCATACGCGTGAGACTCATGACTCATAATCGAGTCATGTGCGAAACATAACAAATCATAACATAAACAAGTCATATGACTCAAATGAGTCAGACGCGCGGGACCCATGACTCATAGTCGAGTCATGTGCGAAATCCTGAGCTACCTGTCACATCCGTGACACACAGATGGACAAGAAGACTCACTCGGTGGTCCCTGGACCTCTGCCAACATGGCCTACTCTGCAAGGCAACGCTTGTTCGTCGTCTGGACTTTCTTGGCCGTGTTCTTATCTAAGATCCTCAGATGACGTTCGACCTCTCTGACGTCGTTGGCCCAGTACTGCTCTGTAACTAGCTGAATCTGGGCGGTCACTGGAGGAAGGGAGTGGGTCACGAATAGCACTGACTCCACTCGGGAGTTGGTCAGGCGGCGGGAGTCCAACTATCATGCCGTGATGTAGGTCCTGAGTTCCTTGTGCCGTCTCCTATAGAGACAAGTGGTAGTACGAGGATTCTCAAACTCACACCGGCTTTCAGCGTACTCAATCTCACCATAGCACCCGCTGTATAAAGTAGGAGAGTTAGTTGAACAGATTGCTGAAAAGTATTTAGAGTACGATTTTCACTTACTTGGAGTCCTCCACCAGCGGCACAAAATACGGCCTCTCCGAATCGTGGCTCACATGACTGTTTACTAAGGGTCAGCTCCATGTTGGGGGACATATGACGATAAACAGGAAGTGAGAGTGATTGCTTACTCTCGCTCAGTAACCCCTCCATGGATGGCGCCCAATGTAAGAGTTTAGCGTTTGCGTCTCTTCACCTCATTTTCATGTGGCGAGGCTATGGAGCGTTTTCCTCGCCTCACATTGGATTCTTGAAGCTGGGGTGCAGGGCGTCTAATAGAAAAGGATATGTTAATAATGCTCAGCAATAGGAGTCAATGGTTGGATGGCGTGTACTGGGTCAATTGAGTTGGCAATCTGGCTTACTTGCACAGAACTTTTTTCTCGAGTTTTATTTGGGCTGGGGGGGGAGGGTATTTGGTAAAATAAAAATGGGCTGCTGGGAGTGAAAAGTAGAGTCGCAGCTTTACGTGGAGATAGAACAAAGACGATGATGTGACGGAGTAAGAGATAGAAGCAGGACATTGCTGAGGGAGTGGGAGATGGAAGGAGCATGTTGAGGGGAGAGCATGTGGAGGGGAGAGAGATACTTGAAGGATAAGGCTTGGGGGTCTCAGGGGTCTATGGGAGGACGTCCCAGTTCTTATATATATGTACACGCAAACAGCCCTAGGGCGTGGGGGGGGTGTACGAACCAATGACACATACGACATTGTCACGCCACGAGGTGCAATTCTGCAGTTTACATTATCAAGAGAGCGGCTGGAGGATTTTGTGTATAGATAGCATAATTCTAAAGGTATCGTGATGTATCATCTGTAATTGATGTAATGTTCACAAAATAAAGTTTTAAGCCGCAGTCTAGTCCTGACGCCAAGAGATGTCCGCTGCCTTCAAAAGCGTATGAATGTCCGGGCGCCAAGAGAGATCCACTACATGATACAAGCAACTGACTTGGCACCTCTATGCTATCGCCACGCACTCCCTGGGAGTTTACTACCGGTATGGCACACGGCTTGAACAGGAGAGAGATCTGGAGATAATACTTTCTTTGGAGAAGGATAACGCATTCTGACGTACACGACACCTAAGAAAAACTAAAGGAAGGACAGCTGCACGATGGTTCTCATGAATCCCATGCTAAAACAATCCGCTAGCACACACTATCTAGGCTGACACCCTGGGGGGCCGTCATCTATCATATCGCCATCCGAGATTTGAGCCAGGCCGGGCCGCTTCGGCTTCTGGAAAGGATCGTTTTCGGTTTCACAGGAGGCGCATCGCTTCAGGTCGTTTGTGATGACCTCAGCTAGCGCGGGAAAACTGGAGGGTAGTTGTCTATTTACGAGACTCCAGTTTTTGATTTCCAATGTGACACACTCTGGGAGATATAGTTTATACGTCTCCAGGCTTGGTAAAGACCCCGCTATGGTCGGGTGTTTGTCTATGTCATTGTCACCTCGGTTGTGGTGTACATCCTGGCCTCCCAATGGGACCGAGACCTGAATATCTTTTTCCTGAGCCTGCTCTTCACCTGGGTTATTATTCTGACCGCCAACTGCTCCAGGGTCCGGTACTGCAGGCCTCGTATGTAGCTGACCTGTGGTTCTGTCTAGTTCGCTACCAAGAGTGAATATAGCCTATTCAGCATGGTATGGGCGTCCCCTCAGTGCTGGCGTCTCGGGCCTCGTGTCGCTTTCATCCCAGTAACAGTATACGAAGAGATCCAGCGGGTCCTGCAGGATGGGATTGGAGAGTAGCCAGGTGCATACCGATTCACTGTTTTCAATGAAAATAAAGTTCACCTGTGATAGTGGTTGCGCGGGGTGCCTATGGAGAGACCTGCTTCCTTCGCCAGTAGTGCCGAGCATATAGTGAATCCATCACACAGGTAGCCATCTCAAGATCATGGTGCACAACCCGGTAATCCCGGAGGAATCTAACTCACACAATCCTATTCCAGCGATGTACCGGGGTCGCCAATGAATGATTGATAATTGGGTGGGGTTTCTACCGTCATCTGTTATTCGCCATCTAGACCCATGCTGCGGTATGACGGCTGGACCCAAACTATACGCACCCTGTAGGGGCGTCCTAGTAAGGTGTTCCAATCTATATTTTCCTTGTCAGTAAGTGGAAGCTCGACGACCCATTTGTAGGGCAATGGACTAACCTGTTCAAACTATGGAAGGCCGTGCTACTGCCAGGACTTCTTTCGGCACACCTGTTTTATGTCGTATATTTGCAACAGGCGGTTCAGGGAGGTCCTGGTCGTCCCTGTCCGGCCTGTCTGGCCTGTCATCCGCATCATCCCTGTCATCCAGGTCATTATGCCCCGATTCACCAGCCTGATCTTCTGGCATATTCAGGCCCCATTGAGATGGCGCACTGGGTGGCAGTGACAGCTGGTTAATCATGACATTCACTGGGGCGATTATTGAGGCACCCGGGGGTACTTTTTTCACAATAGTATCTGTTAACTTCATGCCGCAGTCCTTAATAAGCGAACTGATTGCATCTTCGATCTCTATGTAACGGGGGCTCCCTCTGGGAAGATGGATCCCGAGGTTGCGACCGCACCGAAGTATTCTTTCAGAAGTAAAGATAAAGATAATCAACAGTAGAGTTGAAAAAATAAACGGTAAAACTTAATATCGTTAAGCCACAGCTTTACTCAATTAAGTCCTGATCTCGAGAGGTAGTTGATTGCCAGAGTAGAGGAGAACTCGCATATACTTTAAGTAGGTTTGGTATGCTGCCAGTTACTCCCCATCACTACTCTGCGTTCGCGAGCACCCAACTCCCGTGGGCTGTCTAGCCAACCTCTACGGGTCGGACCAACGATCCTCCGTAGCGAACTAGACCACTCGGTGGTGTTCTAACATCTGCCCGATAGAAGTGTTTTAGCCGCTGCATCTCCAATGCAACCGCAGGAGTAAAAACTCTTCATATCGTGGTCATGCCAGTGGCGAGCTGTCATGCCCGTGCGGATACTATACCAACTATGGAACTCTCTACCCATGTACACTTAGTCTTCTGCGAGCATTCGCGGCTCCTGAACATCTATCCGGTTCTACTCGTTTCCATATCATTCCGGAAGATAGCCACGTAGCTCCCCCGATAGACCACTCCGGAGGTTGACTACCAATAGGCGCTACCCACAGTCAACCCTCCTAGAAGTAGGTCATATCGTGACCTTAGACTAGTGTCTTAGAGTCCTTAACGATTCTCCAATACTATTACTCTTTCGGGGCAACGGACTTCGGTTACCTCGCCTACTGGCCTCCGGTAACCTCACATACTACTCTTAACTTCAAAGCAGTATTACTCCGTCAGTTTTGGTCCGTTTTACACGAAACCACCTGGAGGCTATTCTCCAGGTTCTCCTCTGTCCCCTCATATATCCCGCGGACAGCTTCCGGTCGGACGGACGGCAGTGACGTATACGGTGTTATGGAAGCATCTCCACCGGGAGACTTTTGCTAGACTTACAGCAACTCTTCAGGCTGTAGCCCATGACGCCAGGGACTTATAACGGGGCCGGAGGGGAGTGTTGGCCACCACACCTCCAAGTTACAGCTTGTTCGGAGCTCAACTGGTTGTGCCGGAGTGATCCGCACAACCTGAGATTCGAACACCCTATGTAGTTTCGCGTGACAAACAATCTAGTAACTTCCCCCGAAGTCCTGCGTAACAAGTTACTTTCAAGGTAGGGTAACTTGACTCCATAGCAGGGTAACCCGTGGCCCAAGGCAGGGTAACCCTAGTCCGAAGGTAGGGTAACTGTACCCCGAGTTACCCTACAGTGTAGGGTAACTTTACCTGGACTCTCCGTCGAGTAATTCAGGGTAACTCCCAAATTGACTACTTGGGTTACCCTACAGAGTAGGGTAACCCCCAACCATTACTAGGACCTATGTACCTTTGGTATGGCCTAGCATGCCCGACTGAGGTACCTAACCACCGGTACCTCCGCCTGGTAGACCTAAGTCTACCGCCAGCCCTACCGCGGTAGTCTCTTGACTCCGGTATGGGTGTAGGTTTGGCTACTTGTAATAGTACTCAGTGGAGTCTCGTTACACTCTACCCTCTCCGGCGCGCCATTGGCCCCTGCCATCACCAGGCGATCGCAGGCTGGCTGTAATTTCCTCATGCCATAGAAAATCTCCCTGAAATCAGCGTCTGGGAATACGCTGCTTTTGTTGATGTTCCTTGCTGACATCTGGTCTTTGACAGTGTTTCGCCACGTCTTATAGAGCACTTCTATAGGATCATTGTAGGGGCAAAGACACATCTTATACGTGCTGATTCTTTGGCTACCGGCTATCGCACTGCCAACCGCTCCAATAGTAGCAATGGGTGGAAGCTGATAGACGTGTCCCAGTGGAGTTATATTTCCCATCAGAAGTTTTGGCATGTGGAAGTATTACGTGGGGTTATTATTTGGAGCCATGTCTTCTCATTTGTTCCACGTGTTATTATTGTAAGCACACTAGATGTTGTGAATACCGCGTATATTGAGGATGTTTGTCTTGGTACAATATATCCTCCCTTGAGTCGTGAACAATTCGCTTTACATATCGGAGTTCCTGACATTTTACGCATCCTGAAAGATTTTCAAGATTCTTTAGCAATTCAATATCCTGACGCCAGAGACTCCTCCAACAGGCGTGAATTGCAAGTTGGGACTCAAGAACAGGCCTGTTGAAATTTTCTTGATTCGTTTCATAAGTTATATTACCTTGATAATAGTGTATATTCTCTCTTACTTAGTTAGTGTTTCGGCATACCTAAACACCGCATACATTACTACAGTGGGGATATGTTTTCTTACGTTATTTCATTAATATTTGGTGATAACGATTGGGGATCTGCACATGTGTTACTTTCTTTGGTTTATGGGATATTTCATCATCTTTACGTATTTTCTCGGACTTTACAGCCGTGATTATTTCCTCAGACTTACTGTAATTTCCCTCACACCCTTTCAGATTCACGTATGTTTTACGGCAATATCTTGGCAGATTCTCAGGGTCAAACACGTTCGCCCTTAGGTTTCTCCTGCTTATGTTACGGTTTTACACGGTCGCACTTATATTTCTCACTATTATATTTCACAGTTATACAGGGCTTACGCGGAATATGCAAACCTGTATAAATAGACACTACCGCTCGCTTCGTTTATAAGAGAATTAAGGACAAGAATCTCTACGAATCTGCCTTCATACCTCTTACCTCTTCCCTAGAAACGTGCCCGTAATATACTCTTAATATTACGTCCGTATAATCTATATTGCTATTAAGATCGTACCATTCACAAATTCCAATAAGGCTGTCTCTGCCTTAAATGCTCATGAAACAGTACATCACTAAGAAACAAAGTCGAACTCACATTCCAAACACAAACCACGCAATAAACTGAATCGGCCATTAGCTACGTCTTAGGACGTCCTAATTCGGCCTCAGCTCCTTCCGAGTCCACACACATAATAGTCAGCTTTCAACTTGCACCTCATCATACATACGAGCTTCTGAAAATCTACTGACTTCAGTCCCGCCCTTCCTATCAAATGTTCACTTTTGTTGCTGCAAATACCCCCATACCAGCCCGTATGAGAGACATCTGTGAACTGCACATACCGACGTCAGTGCCCTCCTCATGTCATACATACAACGTGATTCTCTCGCGAAGAGCATCCAGGACATGGAATCCCTCCAATTGCCTCATGACGCCCTGGCCCACGAGGACAATTAGGCTGACTCCGGCTATGAATCCGATCCCGATCCTACCACCTGCCAACCTGACACTGGTAATGATGGAGTTGCCTATGAGTCGGACACGGAATCACTGGATTTGGTGGATGTGTCTTCAGCACCTGGTGAACCCAAGTATTATCCCGGCACTAGGGAATCTATTGGAGACGTGAATGGATTTACAGAAGAGTGCGGAGATCTGAGTGAGGACCCATGGGCACCATTTTCTCGTGCACTTGATTTCCAAATTGCATCTTGGTTCATACATAGCAAGGTATCAGGGGTACAGATTAACGAATACTTTTCAAATGGCCTCGGCAAAGCTGCTGACGTTGGCTATAGTTCTATGCATACACTTGAGAACCACCTCCGCGCACTAGATGCATATAGCCCATATCTACAATGGTTCGAGGCTCAAGTCAAGGATGGTGTGAGAACGTTGCCAATCTTCTATCGCAACATTTTAGGCTGTGTCCGATATCTCCTTCGTCAAATAGCCTACGCAGATGATTTTGTTTTCATACCACAATGTAAATGCGACTAGAATAGACAGAGAGTCTATGGAAATGAATAGAGCAGACTAGTGTTGGGACGTTCAGGTACCATGCCCGCCGTCCTTGCACCCCTTTTGACAAAAGTACAGGCTAACTCATGACAAAACAATTCTACACACATGGTGCAACCGTGGTTCCACTTATTGGGATGTCAGATCAGACACACCTCTGCAACTTCTCCAGTGACTTGAAGGTATGGCCTGTTTACATCACAATCAGAAATCTTCCATCGACGGTCCGTAACAGATCTCGATCAATGTCAGTTCTGCTTCTGGCGCTATTGCCCGTCCCACCCAAGCTCGCACAGTCTTCATCAGCAAATGAACTACAGAGAAACATCAACGCCGACGCACTTCAAAGTGTATTCGAGCTGATATTCCAGCTGTTAGGCGGAGACAACCGGTATAGACTTAAGGTTCTCTAGGCCAATCAGGATTCTTTCGCTTAGACGGAGGTTTGTCTAGGAAGGCTTGGAAGCAATTCATTTCGTTTATGACTACTAAGAGTGCAAGAAAGTCGGATAGAATCGTAAGAGCAATGTTATGTTCTTAAGGTCTCTTCTCTGTTGCTTGATGATCTCTAAAGCTTGGGAGGCACTTCGATATTTATATTCCACATCTGAGTATTCACGGACTACATCTATCTAACATACAAAACATGTACCTCTTCAATTTTAGCTCGCAACGTCGAGTACTCCCTAAAGGTGTGAACACCGGAAGACCCTAAAAACCATCACACCCTCTTCTGAGAATACTATTTTCCTAACTGGAAGATATACTTGTTACCAGTAGTAATTTACCGATTCTCCGAGCCCTTAGACCTGCAGCCTAGTTCTCAAGTCGAACTATGTTGGCTACAATAGTCCTTGGAGACTCCGTTGCCGTTACAACCACAGCGAAAGAAAAAACCACACCAAATTTTTCGCCGAGCCCTCACCTCATTGGTCAACCACCAATTATCACCGCTTCACCCATCCTTTTTCCCCACTTTTAGAGACAAATCATCCCACTTTATTTGTTATTCCATCACCCCTATCAACTGAGTCCCTCATACAACCCCCTTGATGTCGCGCAGACCCTTGGGCAAGGGTAGGGGTGGCAAGAACCCTCTTGCTAGCCCCTTTCACCTACCAGAATCCCACCAGACCAGAGGAACATCAATCCTCCCCACCTCGCCTGACGACACCCAGATGGAAGAGGATACCCCTTCCCCTGTCCAAACAGTCGCACCCCCACCAGATTCAGAAGATGCCTGGGAAAAGGCAGTCAATGAACACGTCACCTATCTACAAGAGGAACTACAAACCATGAAGACCTGCTACTGCGAACTCAAAGATACCCTCAAAGCCATGGAAGCACACATGCTAGTAGTGCAGGAACGACACATTACAGACACCAAAGACCTCCAAGCCAAAGTGGCAGCCATTACCTCTCAAGTCGCACACCTTGTTGCTCAACCACAGCATAGCAACACCACCTTCGCGAACACCCAACCTCCTCCCACTCACCCACCACAGCAAACCTGGGCCCAGAAAGCGGCCAGGACCCTCCCTAGGAAGCCCCCAGCACACTCACCAAACAAAACTGCCTCTACTCCAGTTTTGACCAAACGCGACCGTACGATTGTCATTGAGAGAGATGGCACAGCACTCCCTGACGACATCCACACCCTCACCATAAGGAACGCTTTCAACACTGCAATTAAGAGACCTCTTATTGCAACGATTGAGTTCACCCCAAACCACCATGTCCTTCTTCTCACTAAGGACAACATCACGGCTGCCCAGGTCCTCAAGCAACACAGAACAGCAATTGAGGAAACAGCAAGATCCACCATACCTGCCGCTACTGGCCTCAGACAGGATGAAGTTTGGCATAAGGTCATCATTCACGGCATCCCCACCACTGTCCCCTCTACTCCTGAAGGATTCAACACAGTCAAGTCAGAGATTGAAGAGTTCAACACTGGCATCCACCTCCCCCGCCCACCCAGATGGCTCACCACAGACACCCAACGCACAGGCAAAGCAGCATCTACCATGGTCATCACTATTGCCGGCAAAGACAGCACAGATAAAGCCCTCAACAGAGGCCTCTCACTCTTTGGTAAAAGGTTTAAGGTCCAGCGCTACCTCACCTTTGGCCCAGACACCCAGTGTTCCAGATGCCTTGCATTTGGTCACCACCCTACCCAGTGTACGGGCACTGCCTACTGTGCAATCTGCACCCATGAGCACCCTACCTACCTTCACACTTGCGGCAGGTCTGATTGTCCCACCAAAGGCAAAGCCTGCATCCATACCACCATCAAGTGCAAGAACTGCAACGAACCTCACATGGCAACTTCCAAGGAGTGTGCAACATACCTGGCGGCAAACCAAGTGGCTGCTGAGAGGCGGACAAAGGCTAATTAGGTTTCCTCTTACTTGTATTTCATTTGTTTTATTTGTTAGGCTTAAGGCGGGTGGGAGGATTTCATTTGTAAAAGGGGTCGTTAGCGTTATGACAGGGGCTCCAATCAAAAGTTGCTACTAACATTTAGGAGACGGATATCAGGGACCAGGCGCGGGTGGCGTGCCATTTTGTATGTTAGTTGCCGCTTCATAGCCTCTGGCTCCATAAGCGTAATGAATTATAATAATAATAATAATACAATAGTCCTTTTCGTCATCAAGAAGATCAGTCTTGATGCGAAGTTGCTTTTGCTTATATGCTGGAGTCGATGACTTCTAGTTGTGATAACTCAACAACTAACCCATAGAATTTATTCCCATAACTCTCTCTTCGTAGAGGAGAGGTCATTCTATTAAATAGTCTCATAATTCCTCGGTCAGCAACTCCTGGTTGTTCTATGTAGAGGGGGTGGACCTTCGTGTTGTGTTGGTCATAACTCCCACAACTGCGGTACAACCCATATCATAGTTGCAACACTTCATGGAGCTCATTTGCTTCTTTGGTAGTATCTGCAGGAGCTCTAGACTCTTTCTGATTATCAGAGGGTGGATGTGAATGCGTTAGTTCGTTACCCCAAACCTCGTAACATTCATATCTTGACCTTGTGCAAAAAGGTCCCGTTACTTATGGCCTATACCAAAGACGTCATATCTTTGTAGCCTAGTAACTCCCTGAGTAGTTGGCCGATTGACTCTGTTCCACTTCTCAGGTCTTGCCAGAGGTCTACTCTTATATATCCCGTGAGCAGCGTTCAGTTGGACGGATGGCAGTGACGTATATGGTGTAATTCTGACACCTTCACCTTTGTAATTGTATAGTCACAGGACGCAACTAAGGTTGATGTGTATGATGATGCACGGGCCCCGTAAGGGGGCCGGAGGGGGGTGTTGGAGACTGAGATTCTCGAACTCGGGTAAAGTTACCCTATCTAGGGTACTCCTAGGTTATCAGAATCAGGTACTCCTAACACCAGCCCTTAACAGAGGCCACTCTCGACAGCATGGCAATCAACTGCTCAGATGGCAAAGTCCGGAGGCGTTTGCCAATCTTGGTAGCATGGATTACAGACCATATGGAAAACGTTTCACTACATGTGGTACAGGCCAATGCTTGTCCCAAATGTGAGATACCTCCGGAAATGTTAGGATTGAATATTGGTGCGGGGTACCCAGCGAGAAATGATACGAGATATAAACGCCGCGAATACGAAATTCAGTGGAGCGTGGAGATGCTCATGTCCAGCGACGTCTGTACGACACTCGATGCCCCCGGTATTAAGATAAGGTAGATTGTTTTTAGGAGAATACCGCGTGTTTTACCAGCCGACCTGCACCAGCCCAATTTGCTCCGTACTGTTTATCTGGGACTATTCAAGCACTTGATGGGTTGGATCCAAGGATTCCTGAAGAAACACGCAACGCTGAAGGCATTTGATGACGCTTGGAAAACTTTACCTCCGTACCCACGATTCTTTGTATCCAAAAAAGCCTACCGTGAAGTTACGCATTTCCAAGGAAAGGAGATGAGGAACTTGGGATGTTGTCTGTTGGGAGTTCTCGCTGCGGTATTGAATGGGCCTAATAGCACACAACAGCTACCCTTCAAACGTGCACTTGCCTGCATCCGTTCATTAGTCGATTTCAGTCTGATGGTGCAATAGCAGAGCCATATGCATGAAACTGTTGCTTAGATAGATCGATATCTCAATCAGTTTCACGCGATGAAAGATATCTTGTTGGAGTTTAGAGTGTCTAAACGGATGCAGGCAAGGATTCAAGATCCACGCACAGAGTTACGACATCAGAGAACGCATATAAATCAAACTATAGCTGGATCTAAGTACCGCAGAGAGCAGGAGCAGCACCGGGAAGAAGGAAACGACCAACGCATAGAATTGATCCATTTGGAATCTCATTACAACTTCATTAAGATGTATCTACTTCGTCACTTTCGCGATCATGTATACCAGTTTAGCAACATTTTGCAGTATTCCACTGAGTTTGGCGAGTTAGTACATAAGGAACAAATCAAAGACGGGTGGCAATGTTTGAACAAAAATGACACTGCGGGCCAGCTCCTCCAGAGTTATGGGTGACACCACGTGTAACCGGAGCTTCCTCTGAGAAGATGGATCCGGAGGTTGCTACCGCACCCACGTGTTCTTTCAGAAGTAAAGATAAAGATAATCAACAGTAGTGTTGAAAAAATAAAACGGTAAAACTTAATATCATTAAGCCACAGGTTTACTCAATTAAGTCCTGATCTCGAGAGCCAGTTGATTGCCAAAGTAGAAGAGAACTCGCATATACTTAAATAGGTTTGGTATGCTGCCAGTTACTTCCCATCACTACTCAACTTTCGTGAGTACCCAACTCCCGTAGGCTATCTAGCCAACCTCTACAGGTTGGACCAAAGATCCTCTGTAGTGAACTAGACCACTCTGTGGTGTTCTAATATCTGCCCGATAGAAGTGTTTTAGCCGCTGCATCTCCAATGCAACAGGAGGAGGAAAAACTCTTCATATCGTGGTAATGCCAGTCGCGAGCTGTCATGCCCGTGCGGATACTATACCAACTATAGAACTCTCTACCCATATACACTTAGTCTTCTACAAGCATTGGCAGCCCCTGAACATCTATCCGGTTCTACTCATTTCTATATCATTCCGGATGATAGCCACGTAGCTCCCCCGACAGACCCCTTCGGAGGTTGACTACCAATAGGCGCTACCCACAGTCAACCCTCCTAAAAGTAAGTCTCATCGTGACCTCGGACTAGTGTCTCAGAGTCCTTAACGATTCTCCAATACTATTACTCTTTCATTGCAACTGACATCAGTTACCTCTCCTACAGGCCTCTGGTAACCTCACACATTACTCTGGACTTCAAAGTGGTATTACTCCGTCAGTTCTGGTCTATTTTACACGAAACCACCTGGAGGCTATTCTCCAAGGCCTCCCCTTCCGCCTCATATATCCCGCGGACCGCTTCCGGTCGGACGGACGGTGTGAGCGCATATGGAGTTACGGCAACATCTCCACTAGGAGACGTTTGCTAGACTTATAGCAACTCTTCAGGCTGTAGACCATGACCTTAGGGACATATAACGGGGCTGGAGGGGGGTGTTAGCAACCATACCTTCAAGTTACAGCTTGCTCAGAGCTCGAAAAAACTGGCTATGCAGGAGTGATCTGTACAACCTAAGATTGGAACACTCTACGTAGTTTCGCGTGACAAACAATCTAGTAACTTCCTCCGAAGTCCTGCGTAACAAGTTACTTTCAAGGTAGGGTAACTTGACTTCATAGCAGGGTAACCCATAGCCCAAGGCAGGGTAACCCAAGTCCAAAGGTAGGGTAACTCTACCTGGACTCTCTGTCGAGTAATTCAAGGTAACTCCCAAATTGACTAAAGGAGTTACCCTGCAGAGTAGGGTAACCCCCAACATTCACTAGCACCAATGTACCTTTCGTATAGTCTAGTATGCCTGGCTAAGGTACCTAACCACCGCTCCCTCCACTTGGTAGACCTAAGTCGACCGCTATACCTACCACGGTTGTCTCCTGACACCGGTATGGGTATAGGTTTGGCTACTTGTAATAGTACTCAGTGGAGTCTGGTTACACCACGCAATCCACCTGAGACTTTTGAACCTGGATGCTGTGCAGAGTTCCAGAGCAGACATCCCTGCAGACGTCGTGGATCTCCTTGACATAACGAGTATGAAATCCCTGCCAACCACACATTATAGGGTCCTGACGGGATGTATTGAAGATATTGCTGACCTGAGTGATTTGTGTAAGGCGTTATGCATCTCGAGTGAGAATATGTGTATCGAATTATTATTATTATATCTCATTACGCTTATGGAGCTTACGGCTATCAAGCGACAACTACCTTACAGGAAACCATCCCCGTCAACCTTGTCCGTCTCCTAAATGTTGTTTGCAGCTTTTGAGTGGGCCAATGGCCATCCGCCATATTGAACAAAAGGAAATCCGCCACCTGGCCAACCGCCTAACTCATAAATAACAAAAGAAATACATGTAAGAGAAAACCTAAGTTGCCTTTGTCCGCCTCTCAGCAGCCACCTGGTTTGCAGCAAGGTAGGTGGGACACTCCTTGGAGGTTGCCATGTGGGGCTTGCCGCAGTTCTTGCATTTGATGATGGTATGGAGACATGGTTTGCCTTTGGTGGGACAATCTGATCTGCCGCAGGTGTGGAGGTAGTTAGGGTGCTCCAAGGTGCAAATAGCACAGTAGGTAGTACCGGTACACTGGGTGGGGTGGTGTCCAAAGGCAAGGCATCTGGAACACTGGGTGTCAGGGCCAAAGGAAATGTAGCGCTGATCCTTAAACCTCTTGCCAAAGAGAGAGAGGCCTCTATTGATGGCTTTATCTGTGTTGTCCTTACCAGCAATAGTGACAACCATTGTGGATGCTGCTTTGCCGGTGGGTTGGGTTTCAGTGGTGAGCCACCTGGGGGGGCGGGGAAGGTGAATGCCAGTGTTGAACTCCTCAATCTCTGACTTGACAGTGTTGGAAAGGACTCCGTTGCCGTTACAACCACAGCGAAAGAAAAAACCACACCAAATTTTTCGCCGAGCCCTCACCTCATTGGTCAACCACCAATTATCACCGCTTCACCCATCCTTCTTCCCCACTTTTACAGACAAATCATCCCACTTTATTTGTTATTCCATCACCCCTATCAACTGAGTCCCTCATACAACCCCCTTGATGTCGCGCAGACCCTTGGGCAAGGGTAGGGGTGGCAAGAACCCTCTTGCCAGCCCCTTTCACCTACCAGAATCCCACCAGACCAGAGGAACATCAATCCTCCCCACCTCGCCTGACGACACCCAGATGGAAGAGGATACCCCTTCCCCTGTCCAGACAGTTGCACCCCCACCAGATTCAGAAGATGCCTGGGAAAAGGCAGTCAATGAACACGTCACCTATCTACAAGAGGAACTACAAACCATGAAGACCTGCTACTGCGAACTCAAAGATACCCTCAAAGCCATGGAAGCACACATGCTAGTAGTGCAGGAACGCCACATTACAGACACCAAAGACCTCCAAGCCAAAGTGGCAGCCCTTACCTCTCAAGTCGCGCACCTTGTTGCTCAATCACATCATAGCAACACCACCTTCGCGAACACACAACCCCCTCCCACCCAGCCACCACAGCAAACCTGGGCCCAGAAAGCGGCCAGAACCCTCCCTAGCAAGCCCCCAGCACACTCACCAAACAAAACTGCCACTTCTCCAGTTTTGACCAAACGCGACCGTACGATTATCATTGAGAGAGATGGCACAGCACTCCCTGACGACATCAACACCCTCACCATAAGGAACGCTTTCAACACTGCAATTAAGAAGCCTCTTATTGCAACCATTGAGTTCACCCCCAACCACCATGTCCTCCTCCTTACCAAGGACAACATCACGGCTGCCCAAGTCCTCAAACAACACAGAACAGCAATTGAGGAAACAGCAAGATCCACCATACCTGCCGCTACTGGCCTCAGACAGGATGAAGTCTGGCATAAGGTCATCATCCACGGCATCCCCACCACTGTCCCCTCTACTCCTGAAGGATTCAACACTGTTAAGTCAGAGATTGAGGAGTTCAACACTGGCATTCACCTTCCCCGCCCCCCCCATAACTTTACTCAACAACTACATCTCCTCCATTTTCCTCCACACAGAATCCTGTTAAATAAACCACTTTAAACACTTCTACAACTTTTTAAAACTTTATTCCCACTTTTAACCCCATCTTGGCACACATCTTTCATTTTACCCCTATTTTTACCCCTGAAAATTGAACATCACCACATAACTTCTGGAGATTGAGAGCTCCAGCTCTACAATTTTGCCAGCTGCCTGCTGGAGCTACTCTGGAGCTTCTGTTAAATTTTCAGCTAAGTGTCTCTCCTTTTCCATCTTCTGCTCCTCTTTGTACTTTTTTACGTAGTTTTTGTTGTGATTTTCTTAAGTTCCTTCCCCTTGTTGGTTGCCTTGTCAACCACTATACCCCCTTCTACCTATTATTTTACTTTGCAATTTTCGCATTTTTGAAGCACTTATGCCTGCCCATCCTCCACTTTCTGGAGTGTCCTCCTCCCAAGTACCCTTAAATGATGCTAATACTTTGTATTCATCATCCCCCATTATACCCAGTACTCCACCTGGCAGACAACCTCCTCCTGTTTCTCTCACTGTCACCAGAGTTAGAGGACATAGGAGAAGCACTCCACTTTCTTCCTCTATTTCTCCCCCATTTCCCACCATGTCTACAATGAGTCCTCCTCCTCCTACCTCTGCTCAGAGGGATAGACCTGTTATTTTGAAGGATTGCTCCATGATATTGTTAACCACATAAAGGAACACCAAGGACTTTTCACAGCACCTGAAGAGGACTTTCTCAACCACTTACTCCTTTCCATTAGCAGCTATCCTGATAATCACATTCCTGATGCAGCTCCTTTACAGTCAACAACCTCTTCTCCTATTTCAGAGGCAATTGAAGCTAGGCTATCTAAACAGGAGAAGACCTAAACCCATATTCTAACTAGACTTGACCAACTCACATCTCCTCCTTCTGCTACTCCTATTCCCCAACCTCCAAAGAAGACTTGGGCTAACATAGTTGAACAGACTACTTCTCTACCCCTACTACTACTTCCAATACTACCAAAGCCTCAAAAAAGCGCCCAGAGCCCACTCCAGAGCCAGAGAGAACACTTATTCTCAAGCCTACCACTACTCCTACCAACTTCAACCCACTCCAGATCAGAGAGTCAATCAACCATGCTCTGAACCAGGCCAAACTGAATATTACTGTTGTTCTTGTTAGACTCTCAGTCAATAATAACATAGTAATTGAGGTGAAGCCAGGTAACACTGCTGCTGAACTCAAGGAGAAGGAAAGTGTTTGGAGTCAACTGATTCCAGGACTGCAGGAGGTGGTCATCAGGGAAAGATGGTACAAGCTGATGCCCACTCTGTTGCTACTGACATGATTGTGGCAGATAGTGAGGAGAAACAGATGATGGCTTTCAAGGAGGACATTGAAGCCTACAATACAGACATTCAGCTTGCTGCCCCTCCAAGATGGCTAACCAGACCAGAGGCTAGAGTAGGAAAGTTGCACTCCTCCCTTGTTCTTTCCTTTAAAACTCTGAGAGAATTGAAATATGCACTAAGAAACCAACTTGTGATAGCAGGAACTTCAGTCGAGACTTCGGGTTTGTTGACGTCAGACCCGCTACCCGGTGCAGGAACTGTCGGGGGTTTGGGCACCATCAGAGAACTTACGGGCATCCTACCGGGTGCCAACTGTGTGCGGAGACCATTCTACCAACCTTCACAGATGTGCTACCTGCCTGTCTACTAAGGAATGTCTCCACTCTCAGTTCAAGTGTGCTAACTGTGAGGGCTCTCACAAATCTACTGACCTGAGATGTCAGGTTTACAGGAACTTAACTAACAAACCAGAACTCCCATCAACTGACAACCCTTCCCATTCATTATGAGAGGCAAACCACTTACTATTATCCAGCACAACTGTGCAAAGACATATGAAGTATTGACCTCTCTCCTTCACTACACTAATGGTACAGCAGATATTGTTCTTGTTCAGGAGCCCTGGCTGGCCTCTGATGGCACTCCTTACTCCACCCTTCATTTGAATCTTTTCTCCCTGATACTACTAATAATGAGAGACCTAGAACTGCTGCCTATGTTAGCAAATCTAGACTTGACATTCTTTGCACTTACATCTGACCTTCTTCCTCACCTAGATGGTGATGTGTCTTCAATTCAAATTCTTGCAGGAAAAGAGAAGTTACCTTATGGAATATCTATAATGAAAGGAAAAAGCTGACACCTGACTCTAGGCCAATCTACACTATGGACAGAACTCTGCACCAGCTACAAATCCCTCAACATTCCATCCTCTGTGGGGACTTCAATGCCCACCACAGCTTATGGAATTCAGCAGTTCAGAAAGAAATTAGAGGTGAGGTCCTGGTAGATTGGTTTAGAGCTAACAACTGTGATCTAGTCAACCATCCTGATATCTCCACATACAACTACAGACAAGGAAACTGGAAGCTCAATATTAGATCTGACACTGGCAACACAAGACATATATGAAAGAGTAGTGGACTTGGGCAGTGGATGAGGATGCTCATACAGGGAGTGATCATGAGTGGTAAG
>VBSK01000198.1:0-28788 GCA_006112555.1 Tuber indicum | reverse complement strand
TATACCGACCCAACTCTAGTTCCTACGAAGGAAAATTTCAAAAGCTTTACGAAACCTGGTACGGGCCAGAATTCGTTTGGAAACCTTTCCTCGACTGGGACACCAGTGAAGAGGGATCCTTTGATAGTAGTTTTACACCTACTATACCTTTGGCGTGGAGGCTCGGGAACCACCCGAACTCTCATTAAGACCGAGTCCAATTATAGGAAAGATGACAGAACCATCGTCATCGTGGTTCCCTGAAGGTCCGGGAACGCCGGTGCCATGGAGAGAACCTCCCAAAAATTAAAGATAAAGATGCGATGGACACCGGGAGCGAAGGAGAAAATGCACCGAGCCAACCTTCATCGCTCCCCCCGGGAATAAGGCGTCCCCCAAGAGATGGATCACGGGCATCAAGTGTCCCCAGCTCGTCCCGCTCATCTACTCCGAGGCCAAGGGATCAGGCAGCCGACTTGGCAAAGTTAGCTGCAAGGGTAGGAGTGGTACTACGCGATGTCCGGAGGGATAAACTTCCTCCATTGACTCTGCAAACATAGCGTTTGCCCAGCTCACGGGAGCTCAACAGGAAAACGCCCTTCGACTATTTGAAGTTCAAAACAAATTGCCGAAGGAAAGGAAATCCATAATCAGGACATAGGGGTCCTGTTGATGCAATGTCAGGGAGTAGAGACCGAAGTAAAGTCTCTACAAGAAAGAATAGTAAGGGAAATCGCGGAAAATCTGGCACAACAAGCTGCCAGACAAGACCATCACGAAGGGGTTACCTCACAGTTACACCAGACCACGCTTGAACGGGACATTCTTCTACAACAAGCAGTAGAAGAAATCAGAAAGGAAATGAAGGACCGAGACCGGAAGGTAAATAGTGCCTTCAAGGAAAGAGATGCGCTCTTTCAAAACGAGGCAAAGAAGACTCGTGAGGCACTCTCGTCTCAACAGAGTGAACTCAAAAAGATTGGTGAAGCGGTCCAAGAACTTCTCGTTTCCTCGAGAAAGAAAGAGACTCCGAAGGAAAAAACCGGAAGCTAGCAAGCGTGTAAGGATGGAGTCGGTGGAAGATGATGATGAGTACTATTCCAGACCGACTAGGCAAGAAAAAAGGAAAACAAATTGAGAAACCTCAAAATAGTCGGGAAGGGACCTCAGACGCAACTCCACCACCTGGACAAGGAGGGGGGTACCCAGTGTGATGACGACGGTGACGACAGCGACCATGACGCTGAAGAAAAAAGAGGCGGTGGGCCAGAAAGGCGCCGCAGGGGTCTAACCCCAGAACAATCAGACCTGGCGAATGTCCTGGCGGAAGCCTTCGTGGTAAACACAAAACGGCCAGCGGAGGCACCACCGCTTTTTGAAGGAGAAAAGCACCAGGATGTGCACATTTGGCTTCAGCAATGTATCGATTACTTCGACCGAAATCCTCACATCTGGAGAGATGACCGGGAACGGGTCATATACGCCCTCAACCGTACCAAGGGAAAGATAGTAACACCATACACGATATGGTACCGGAGAAAGATGGACGGGCTACAGGGCGAAACCCAAAATCGGAATTTTCGAAGATGGACCCGCTTCTCGTACGAAATAGGAAAGGCCTTTGCGCCTCTACAGGAGGGACGACAAGCCCTGCGGGACATGAAGGAAGTAAAATACAAGGGCAACATTCAAACCTACCTCCGAATCATGCACAACCTGAATAACAAAGCCAATATGACAGGTGAATCATGGAGAGAGACAGTTGAAAGAAACTTGCCCGAAGACATTCTCACCCGTATCTCCTTCCAGAAGTTCGATACCGACGAGGAATGGGAGGATGTTGTAATAGAGGCCGGCCGGGCAGAAGAAGACCTTCAGTACCGAAAAAAGTTACTGAAAGAAGGCAGTTCCCGACACACCTCCTCTAAGGATACAAAGGACAAATCCTCAAGAAATGAAAGGCCGGATAAGCCACGAAGAGACAAGGCTTATATAAAAGGAGGTGGAGGACCCTCACGAAAAAGGAAACGTGAAGATCACAAGTCGGAACGGCCAACTAAGAAATTAGGAGGAAGTGCTCCGATCACACACTCGAATTGGTCGGAAGCACACCAAGGAATCTCGCAAAGTGTCATTGATACGAGAAAAAAGGACAATAACTGCACGAGATGTGGAAAAAAGAACCACACATATAAGACGTGCTATGGGAACATTCAAGTATCGGCAGCGACAGTCAGCCGAAGGCCATTACGAATGGGCCCTAACCGAGCAAGGTCCGCCAAACCACCAAGACCTACTCGAAAACCCGCACAAGCCGGACAGGTCAGAACCACCAGCCGGTTGTGGGAATTAGGTGAAGACGAAGAAATCACATAAGTTTTCACAAAGGTACCGACAACGACGGTGTTCGGGTAGTCTAGTAGACACATGGTCTCTAGGAATCGAAATCAACGGCAAAACAAGAGACCGAAGCGAGGCAAGCAACCATGCTGGATGACCTGAGTGGGAGTACACGCGTCCCTCTTGCTGAGACAAGAGGATTAATAAAGAGCGATGTTGACATTGGCGGCGCCTCTATGCTTCCCAAGGTAATAACGTATGTTTCGCCCCAATGCCCCGAACACATGCTTGTTTGGGTAGTCAGGCACGTGACCTGGAATCTGAAAGGTCTCCGATAAGGACCAAAACCTAGACAGGAAACAGACAGCACCAAGGGTACCGACAGGAGCGACAGTAGGGCTAAGATGAAAGATTTAGGAGGATGAGCGAGGCGTATCTTCGACCACTAGGTACAAGAGCTCTAGACCTCACCTCTATTTATTACTTCTTAGGTGCCGCGCTGGTACCGGACGGGCACCCGATAAAATGAGGACACTGTCTACGGTTAAGCGAGGGTGGATAATAAGCCCGGGAAGGTTATCAAAGGGACAGCCGACCAGCCCTACGCACCCGGCTCTTGTCCCCATGATATCTGGACGATGGCAGAGACCCCCAAGTTTGGTTCCACAGGTAGAAAAAGTGGAAGGTATGGGAACTCCTCGGCAGGAGGTAAAGACCGCTAGTAGTGGGCTGCCCGATATACCAAGAAAAATTCAGTTTGTCTGAGGAGACCTCAATGGTCGAAACCGTGCGGGCATGGTAACAAACATTTTGTTACACAATGCCAAAACGAAAGCCAGAAGAAGATCGCGGACAGCCGCGAAGACGCAAGCTTTACGCGTCTCTACCTAAAAGATATTCCTGCCCTGAGGGAGACGCCTACCTCTTTTTAAACCATAGGCGACAAAAGATTAAAGTCCTGTTGGACTCAGGCTCAAATGTGTTCGTCATCAATCAAAGATTGGTACAGGAACACCGACTACCGTTCACACAACGATCGGACGCGGTCAAAATTTATGGGTTTGATGGGACCGCAGCAGTCTCCGGAGGGAAGTTTACACCCATCCCTTATGGTTAGAAATAGGAAGAAATAGACATCTGTCTGAGATAACCTGCGAAATAGCAGAACTTGGATCATACGGGATGATCATACCATTCGGCTGGTGGCATGAGGAACATCCTATATCCCACATCGAAGACCCAAAAAGGTGGTCGTTCGACGCAAAATGTTGCGAAAAATGTGTGGAGGAAGACGAAGGAATAGCCGACATGTTCGAATACGATGAGACGGTAGTCTTTGACGAAAACGCTGCCTATATTGGGAGGATTGGCGCTAGTGAAAGTCCCGACGATATAGTCTTGGGATCGCTACCTCAAGAATATTGGCGACACAAGGACCTATTCTTGCCACAAACAGCGGAAAAGTTGGCGCCCCGGAGGACGTTCGATCATGAAATCGAACTAAAGGACGACGCGAAAGCGCCCTGGGGTCCAATCTACCCCTTGTCAGAAAAACAGCTTGCCGCGTTAAGAGAATACCTTAAAATGATGATGGATCAAGGAAAAATCACAAGGAGCAAATCCCCCGCAGGCGCACCAGTGCTGTTCGTCCGAAACCCGACGGCAAACTTCGGTTAGTTGTAGACTACCGAAACCTCAACCGTATTACGGTTTTGAACAAGCACCCACTGCCACTGATGTCCGAGCTCAGAGATCGGGTAGCTGGGGCTAAGATTTTCACAAAGCTTGATCTGAAAGACGGCTATCATCTGATAAGAATTAAAGAAGGAGACGAGTGGAAGACGGCTTTTCGAACTCGATACGGCCATTACGAATACAAGGTAATGCCTTTCGGGCTCGTTAATGCTCCGGCAACCTTCCAAGACATGATGAACCAAGTCCTGCATGAATTTTTGGACTACGGAGTGGTCTGCTATTTGGATGACATTTTGATATATTCAAAGGATGAAAAGAGTCACGTTGAGTTAGTCGATCAAGTCTTGCAAAGACTCGCCGACTACCAACTAGCTGTATCCTTGAAAAAGTCAGTCTTTCATGTCCAAGAGGTAGAATTCCTGGGATATATGGTATCTGTCGAAGGGGTGGCTATGAGCACGAGGAAAGTCGATTCCGTATTGAGTTGGAAATCGCCGGCGTCGGTAAAAGAAGTCCAGATATTTATTGGATTTGCCAATTTTTACCGACGATTTATACGAAGTTTCTCCGGAGTGTGTAAACCGATAACGGAGACACTAAAAGGAAATCCAAAGGATTTCCATTGGGGCGCTGAACAAGAATCGGCGTTCAAAGAGTTAAAGCATCGCTTTACGACTGCACCCATTCTACAACATTTCTACCCAGACCGGGAAACGGTGGGTAGAAACGGATGCAAGCGACTTTGCCTTAGGATGTGTCTTGTCACAATTTGTGGATAAAAGGCTACATCCAGTTGCTTTCCACTCACGAAAGTTGAACTCGGCTGAACGAAACTACGAGATTCATGACAAGGAGCTACTTGCAATCCTAGAAGCGTTCAAAGAATGGAGGCAATACTTAGTAGGCACGGAAAAACCTGTGACGGTATACACCGATCATCAAAACCTACAATACTTCCTTACTTCTAAGGTTTGGAGCGGACGCCAAATTCGATGGGCTCAGAAGCTGGCAGAATACAATTTTAAGATTGTTTACCGACCAGGAACTAAGGGCGGAAAGCCTGACGCTCTAAGTAGACGGCCGGAGAGTACCGTCCTGAGGAGGGAGCTACGCATCGCGAGCAAACCGTTTTAAAGCCAGAACACTTCCAAGTAATGCTGCTGGCACTGCAGGAGGAGAAGGAAGAAGGGTTAGGAAAAGAAGTACTAGGTTGGAGCGATGAGAAAGACCTGGCGTTGAAACCAAAGACGAATACCTCGGACAGATACATCCGAGTAAGACGCTTGAACCACAAGGCAAGGTTACCCACTAAAGGTTCAAGAATGGCAGCCGGACATGACCTCTACGCCATAAGCGACGCCATTATCCCTAGACGAGGACAAGCGCTACTCGATACTGGAATAGCAATAAGCCTACCAGCAGGGACATATGGACGAGTAGCGGCCCGTAGTGGGCTGGCAGTACGTTCCGGAATTTCGGTCGGCGCAGGGACAATAGACGCCGACTATACGGGAGAACTCAAAGTCTTGCTCTATAACCACAAAGATGTTGACTGCCAGATCCGGGAAGGAGACAGAATGGCACAACTCATCGTGGAAAAAATTGACACGTCCGATTTAATGGAAGTTGATAAATTAGACGAGACTGAAAGAGGAGCCCAAGGTTTCGGAAGTACAGACATCGCGACAAGAAGTTTAACAATAAAGGAACAAGAACCCATCATATGTCAGCTAGAAGCATCGGCAGACAAAAATTTGTCCTGGTACGACATCAAAGAAATACCAGAAAAAATATTAATATCGACGGCCATGCTAAAACAAAAGACAATGAAGAAGTTTAACCCCGAGTTCCTTGGACAACTTCTTGAGGCGACGCTATCGGATAGAGACTGGCTGAAACGACGCGCGAGGACTTATCAAAGCTCCGAAATGAAGGAAAAGAATTCCCTAAGAACTGGACACTGATCGACGACCTTCTATACTATAAGAATCGTCTATTCGTCCCAGACAACCAAGCATTGTACACCAAGATAGCCGAGGGATGCCATGACGCAAAGATAGCCGGACACTTCGGACAAGAAAAAACCCTAGAAATCATCATGAGAGATTTTTATTGGAAAGGGCTAGCCGAATGGATCAACGACTACGTGCGATCCTGTGATGAATGTCAACACAACAAGTCACCCCGACATGCGAAATACGGACTGTTACAACCGCTGCAGACGCCGTTCACAGCATGGTCGTCGATATCAGTAGACTTCATCACCCAACTACCAGAGTCACAAGGTTGTACACAAATCATGGTAGTTGTTGACCGGTTTACAAAAATGGCACACTTTCTTGGACTACAGACTACGGCTACGGCAAAGGATGTCGCAAATACGTTCTTAAGGGAGGTTTGGAAGCTACACGGCTTACCGACGGAGATCATTTCGGATATGGACTCTAAGTTCGCTGGCGAGTTTTGGGAATCATTGTGCAAGGCGTTGGAGATAAAACGACGAATGTCGACGGCATATCATCCACAGACGGATGGACAACAGAGAGAACCAACCAAGTGCTGGAAGGATATCTCCGAAGTTTTATTAACTATGACCAAGATGACTGGTATCAGTTACTGCCGTTAGCAGAACATGCATATAACAATTCTGCAACCAACGCTCACGGAATGTCCCCCTTTACGCGAACTATGGGTTCCACCCTCAAACTGAGTGGATGAAAGAACGTGAAGTTCAAAACCCCGGCGCTTCCCTATACGCGAACTGGATTAAGACGATACACGAACAAGCGAAGAGCTCGCTTGAAAAGACACGGGAAGGAATGACAAAATACTACGATCGGAAAGCCAAAAAACAACCTGAGTTTAGAATTGGCGACAAAGTTATGTTAAACGCAAAAAACATACGGACTAGACGGAAGTCGAAAAAGTTAGCACCCAAACTCTATGGGCCGTTCCAAATATTGGAAAAAAGAGGCAACCGAGCGTTTAAACTAAACATTTCCGACCGATGGAATATTCACCCAGTCTTCCACGTATCCTTGCTCGAACCATATCGAGAATCGGTTCATCCAGAACGCAGGCAACCTCCCAGAGAACCAGAAGAGGTTGAAGGGGACTTGCAATGGGAGATAGAGAAAATCGTCCGTAGCGAAATACGGACGTATAGGAAAAGAATCAGCAATCGTTACCGGCAGGTACGAGAGCTATGGTATTTTGTGAAATGGCAGGGTTGTGCGGAAGATGAAAATACTTGGGAACCCGCGACAGGCATGGAAAATGCTGAAGAAGTAGTCGAAGAGTTTCATCGAGACAACCCGGAGATGCCAGGGCAGGAAGAAGTAAGACGATGAGGAAAAGGTTTTCCTACGGTGAACAAGCAAACGCCGGAAGGTTTTTTACCCTGACCACATCGGGTCTTAAAAGGAAATTTGTTAAATAGATAATTCCAAGAAGGTGTTCGAGACGAAACCTTGTAGGAGGGAGCTCATGTTAGGCATATAGAAAATGCACAGACCTCTCGGTAGGGTAACTGCGCACAGACCCTCATTTATCGCAAGCCTAACACCCCCCTCCGGCCCCGTTGTGAGGCCCGCACGTCCTTAGCGAGATTTCGAAGAGTTGCGTCCTATGACTAAAATGTCACTTCAATGAAGCCCACTTCATAACACCATATACGTCGCTGCCGTCCGTCCGACCGGAAGCTGTTCGCAGGATATATAAGAGGGCACCTCTGGGTACCTCTGAGAAGTGGAACGGAGGAAATCCGTCGGAGGCGCATTAAGTTATCAGGCTTCAAAGTTGGGCATCCTAACTATGGGCCGAAAGTGACGGGACGTTTTCGGTTCGGAAATCCGCAATCGCTCCTACAGTGCCCCAGAGGCCATAGGGGTTAAATATGACACCAATACCTATCTGAAGGCCGCTGTATGTTGGTTGGTCCTGGAGACGGGATCCCTCGAGAGGTGATTCTCTTTGAGGCGAGGCGGACCGAGGGGAAGCTGCTCAGACTCAGAAGACCTAATAGGCGGTAGACTTAAGAGTGTTGGCACACCGTCTATGCAGCCTGCATTATGCATAGGTACCCGACACATACGTTGGCCACTATGTGAAATCGGAAGAGACTACTGGAACAATAGTCAAGACGACTGAAGTTTCAGACAGAAGTCTACTCGTCTCTATAAATCGAAGACCGGTCATTCGAGGATAATGTCGCATCCTACGACTAGACGGAAAAGGAATTTATGAGAACGAAGATGGTGTGTGAAAGTTCAGGGTCAAACAGTGTTCGCACTTGTTAAGACTATGAGACGTTAGCGTACAACCTTGGATAGGTACTTAGTTATAGGAGGATTAGATGTAGTCCGCGAACACTCAGACGCGGGATATAAATATCGAAGTGCCTCCCAAGCTTTTAGACATCATCAAGCAACGGAGAAGAGACCTTAACAATATAACATTGTTTTACCTACGAATCTTTATAAAATTATTTCCCTTATCGATTAAGCGAGTTCTTAGTAGTCATAAACGAAAAGAACGATTCCGAGCCTTCCTAGACAAATCTCCGTCTATTACGAAAGATTCAGGCCTAAGTCTTCTCGACAATTACTCAGAGTCGGCTTCCGCCTAACAGGATCATTCCATTGGGTTCCTCTTGGATGTCATCTGCGCTATATCGCCTTCAGGGTTCCTGCAAGTAAGCAGATTCGAATTTCCCCATCTTAGTTCTCGTAAACCGAACTGATTGGAAATGTTAGGCTTCAAGTCAAGATCGCTTGTCGCGATGTGCGCTCCCTCCTAAGGCGGTTACTCCGGCCGTCGACTGAGTGCATCCGGTTTCACCTTGGGCCTGGGCGGTAGACAATTGAAATTGTAGTCTGCGAGCTTTTGTGCCCAGCGGATCTGGCGACCGCTCCAGACCTTTGAGGTGAGGAAATATTGGAGTTTGGTGATCGGTGTAGATTTAGACAGTAACAGGGCTTTTCGGTGCCAACCAAGTAGCGCCATTCTGAATGCTTCTAGGATCGCCAATAGTTCTTTATCGTGGGATCTCGTAATTCCGCTCCGCGGACGGAGTTAGTTGCGGGAATGAAACGCCACTGGATGGAGTCGTTTTCCACAAACTGCGATAAGACGCATCCTAAAGCGAAGTCGCTAGCGTCTGTTTCCACGACCGTTTCTCTTTCGGGAAAGAAATGGTGTAGAATAGGGGCAGCAGAAGTAAATCTTCTCTTAAGTTCTTGAAAAGCTGCCTCTTGTTCCGGGCCCCACCGGAACTTTTTCGGATCGCCCTTCAATGTTTCCGTGATTGGAGCACAGATTTTAGAGAAGTTTTCTATAAAGCGTCGGTAAAAATTCGCAAATCCTTGGAATATCTGGACTTCCTTAACCGACTTGGGTGGTTTCCAATCCAATACGGAGTCCACCTTTCGGGTGCTCATAGACACCCCATCAACGGCTACTATGTAGCCTAAAAATTCCACCTCTTTTACATGGAAGAAGGATTTCTTAATTGAAATCGCGAGTTGGAAATCCGCTAATTTTTGCAGAACCTTTTTTACCCACTCGATATGTTCTTTCTCGGTTCTTGAGTAGATGAGAATATCGTCGAGGTAGCAGACCACACCTTGGTCAAGATGTTCTCGGAGGACTTCGTTCATCATGTCTTGGAAAGTTGCCGGAGCATTAGCTAGTCCAAAAGGCATTACGTTGTACTCGTAGTGCCCGTATCTTGTTCGGAAGGCGGTTTTCCATTCGTCCCCTTCTTTTATCCGAATCAGGTTATAACCATCTTTAAAATCGATCTTTGAAAAGATGGTTGCTCCTGCCACTCGATCGCGTAGTTCCGTCATTAGTGGTAACGGGTACTTGTTTAAGATGGTGATCTTATTTAAGTTCCGGTAATCCACTACCAAACGTAGTCGGCCATCAGCCTTCGGTTGTAAAAAGGATTGGTGCACCGAATGGCGACTGACTTCGCTTGATTTTTCCTTGTCGGATCATCTCTTTGAGGTAATCGCGTAAGAGTTTTAGTTGTTTCTCGGATAGTGGATAGATGGGTCCCCAAGATGGTTTCGCTCCGTCAACTAACTTGATTTCGTGATCAAATGTTCTCCTTGGTGGTAGCCTCGCCGAAGTTTGCGGTAGGAAGAGCTTCTTGAATCCCCAGTAGTGTTTGGGGAGTGAGTCGAAGCTAACTTGATTCGGATCTTCGATAGTCCCGATTCTTCCAATTTGAATCGCATTCTCATCCCATGCTACCGATTCGTCGTATTCGAACATATCTGCGATTCCTTCGTCTTCTTCTTCCACACAAGTGGTTTTACATTTGGGGTCTTTAAATTCCCAGTTATCGGGATCCCCAATGTTCGATAGGGGGTGTTCTGAATGCCACCACCCAAATGGGATAATCATTCCATAGTCTCCGGCTGCTGCGATTTCGCACGCAACTTCGGACAAGTGTTTATTGCGTCCAATTTCAAGCCATAGTGGACGCGTATAAAATTTTCCTCCTGACGGAGACGGTACTCCATCGAAGCCTTGAATTGTGACCGGATTCGGTCTCTCTGTGAACGGAATTTTAATTCCTTAACGAGGTCTTTGTTAATCAGGAACACGTTGGATCCTGAGTCTAACAGAACACGGATTTTTATCCTTTGTCTGTTTGGATTCATAACATGGATATGAGCATATCCCTCGGGACAGTCATATCGCGTTGGTTTTGGCGCGTCAAACGCGCGTCTTTTTGGATGAGGGGTCGAACCGTCGTCTTTTCGTTTCGACATGTCTGAGATTATGATAACAACTAGGATGTTTGTTACCGCACCCGCGCAGTTTCGACCATACAGGTCTCCTCGGACAAACTGGTTTCCTATTATAAAGAAAATCCTAAATCCCTACTCGGCGTTTCACCGATACACTTGATAGTGCACGACCAGTTCTCAGGCTGGATGCCTCTCCTTTCTCTCATACTTAGGGCCTTGGTGGGAACGAGGTTGATTTCTTGCGAAATCTATTGTTCCTCTCCAATTCCTTTTCCCTTAAGGATTGGTTTGATCTTCCAACCAGAAACACCTGTGTGTGCAACATAGAGGTACCCCCGGCGCTGTCCAGCTGGTACAACTTCCCGGATACGTGTCCTGCAACTCCACCATGTTTCAGGGGTTAAGATCCCGTCACGTGGTATGGTCGTCCGTACCATCCTTCACCAACCCTAAGAACTAACTGGGAGTGGAAACGCTTGTGGGTAAGGCCTGCGGAATAAATAGCGTACTTGAGAGACTAACTAGCTTATTCGCTGCTCTTGTCCGGGCGCTTGGACCATCCCCTCTTTCCAACATAACTCAGCTCCAGGTCTGATAGGTTCGAGAGTGTGGGCCTGCGTAGCCTTTCGGGCTGATTTCATCGTCATGAATTCGATAACCCTCCTGGCTAGAGGTCTCTTACCCACAGCCCTACTTAATATGCCTGCTTGCTGGTATGGATGGGATGCCTGGTCAAGGTGTTATTTTGGTTCCCGCTGACCCTGGCGGACTACCCAGACGAAAATACCGCTGGTGCTTGGTTCCGTTCACTAACTTCACCCCAGCCCCGGGGGGTTCCCAATTTCGATTCCGGTCTCGTTTCCTAACGAACCCCGACTACCCAAACGCCGTCGCCGTTGGTGCCATATGAGGTGACCTAAGTCATTTCCTCATCTTCGCCTAGCTCCCAAAGTTTGTTTCCTCTAGGTGTTTGGGCGGCGGAAATGTTGCGGGGACGGTGTACCGTAGCTACCGTCCTAGCCCTATGTCTAATAGGGAGAGTAGGTCGCTCTGCCCTTGTAGTAGACACCTTAATTTGTCCCCAGCATGTTTTGTAGTCGTGGTTTTTCTTTCCACAACGAGTGCATATGCCGTCTTTATTTCGTTCGTCAATGACGGACTGGGGAATTCCTTCATGGGCTTTTTTGAAGTTGGTATGCGTTTGTTTATTGACTCCGCCGGGTCTTTTCGCCGGTTTATCGGGTTCCGGTTCCCTTCTTCGCTTTTTGGAGGGACCACCGCCTTTGATTTGGGGCTTCTCCTTCTTAAACCTGGGTTTGTCAGGTTTCTTATCGTCGGAAGAAGTTTTCACGGGTTTTGGTCTATCCCGTAACAGATGGTCCCGTTCCTTTAGTTCCTCCTCTTCTCGGCCTGCCTTCCTGAGTGCTGCTTCCCATTCTGCATCGGTATCGAAGGTCTTTAGGGACAGGCGTAAACGTATGCTGGCTGGTAACTTCTTTTCCATCGCCAGACGCCATGCGGGGCCAGTTATTTTGGCCTTCGTATTAAGGTTGGTCATGATTTGGACGTAGTTTTGAATATTATCTTTATATTCAACTTTCTCCATATCACGGACCGCCTTTCGTCCTTCCTCGATTGATGCGAACCGTTCTGTGAACTCGTGGTCGAAGCGTGTCCAGGTTGCCAGGCCGGCATCTTGCTCCACTCCATGGAGTCCATCCATAGCCCTACGGTACCACATTGCTACCGGGTTGACTAACTCCCCTTTAGTTCTTCCTAGTGCAAAACTGACCCTTTCTCGGTCACTATTCCAAGTTCTAGGATTTCTTTCGAAGTAGTCCACACATTGTAGTAACCAATAGCGGACGCATTGTGAAGGTTTTGCTTCGAAAAATGGGGGTGCATCAGCCGGTCGTTTAGTGGTTAATGCAAAGGCTTCTGCCAGTACATCGGCTGTTCCACGTTGTTCGGGTGTCAATCCGCGGCTAAATCTGGATGGGCCTCCACCACGTCTTCCTCCGTTCCTCCTTCATCATCACTCCCATCATCATCTGGGTCACCCCTGGTGCCGCAGCAGGATGGGAGGTTCTCCTTCTCTTTGCTTTCCCTTATCTCGGGAAGGCCCCTCTGGAGGTTGAGTCTCCTCTCTTGCTTCTGCCCAACTTTCAGGGACCGATTCCAACGCTACTTGTCGACCAATAGGTCGATTTTGTGTGATTTCTGTTACCCGCTCTGTCAGTAGTCCGAGAGTATCCATGATACGGGTTTGATCTCGTTGTATCGTTCGGGTAAAGTCACTGTAGCTCTGAGCCTCGCGTTCTTGTCTTTCGGCGAGGTTAGATATCATGGCTCGAAGAGTCATGTTTTGTTGGAATTGGTTATCCTTGAATGCCTGGAACTCCCGTTCCAGGGTGAGGTCTCTTTCTAGGGCTTCTCGTTGCAATTGAGAGGTTACTCCCTCGTGATGCTCATGTCGAGCATCTTGCTGCGCTAACTTAGCAGCAATCTCCTTCGCCAACTGGGTCTGGAGGTCCCGAACGTTGGCTTCCACCAGGACACACTGTTGCAATACGAGTGTCATCTCGCTGTCATGCAAATCTTGTCCTTCCAATAATTGCTTTTGGACTTTGATTAACCCTTTTGCATTCTCCTGAGAATCTGCAGAGAGGGTTTCAAATGCAATATTGGGGTGTCGATACTGGTGGAAATGTCTTGACGGATCTGCCCAATAACTATTCCTAACCGGGCCGCGAGTCTTGCGAGATCGACGGCGTGGGTATTCGGACGTGGTGTAGTAGATCTGGAATGAGGAGATGTTGCTCTCGATGTCGGCGCAATGCTAGGGGTCCTTCCACCTCTTCGTGGATTTCGAAGAGCTGGATCGAGAGAGGTGGGATTACTGAAGGCACTGGGACTATTGTCCCCTGAAGTATCCATCGGTTCCCCTGGACCGATTTGCTTTGGAGGCTGCGACATCTCTTTTTCTCTTTGTGCTCGTATTCGAGCTAACCAAGCCGGAGTGTTGGAGGCAATGGTTTTATGGATAGAGGGCGAGACACTTTGGTGTCTCGCCGTATCGTGCGGTGAGGAGGTGATGTGAACCGTGGTTCACTCGTTGGTAGAGAGCCTTGGTAACAAGGAGATCTAACAATATACTGTTAGGCGGAGACAACCGGTAAAGACTTAGGGTTGTCTAGGCCAATCGAGATTCGTTTGTATAGACGGAGATTTGTCTAGGAAGGCTCGGAAGTAACTCGTTTCGTTTATGACTACTAAGAGTGCAAGAAAGTAGAATAGAATCGTAAAAACAATATTATATTGTTAAGGTCTCTTCTCCGTTGCTTGATAATGTCTAAAGCTTGGGAGGCACTTCGATATTTATATTCCGCGTCTGAGTGTTCGCGGGCTACATCTATCTAGCATACAAAATATGTACCTCTTCAAATCTAGTGCGCAACGTCGGGTTCTCCATGATAGTGCGAACACCGGGAGACCCTGAGAACCATCACACCATCTTCAGTAATTACTATTTCTTGCCCGGGAGACATACTTGTCACCAATAGTAATTATCCGATCCTCAGAGTCTATAGACCTGTAGCCGAGTTCTCAAGTCGAACTCTGTTGGCTCCAATAGTTCTCTTCGTTACCAAGAGGATCAATCTTGATACGAGACTGCATATGCAGATATGCCGGAGTCGTTGACTTCTAGTTGTGATAACTCAACAACTAACCGATAGAATTCATTCTGATGACTCTCTTCTCATAGAGGAGAGGCCATTCTATTGAATAGTCTCATAATCCTTCGGTCGGCAACTCCTGGTTGTTCTATGTAGAGGGGGTGGACCTTTGTGTTGTGTTTGTTGTAAATCCCGCAACTGCGGTACACCTCTTATCATAGTTGCAACACTCCTCGAAGCTCGCTGGCTTCTTTGGTAGTGTTTCCAGGAGTTCTAGACTCTTTCTAATCGTCGAAGGGTGGATGTGAATGCATTGGTTCGTTATCCCGAACCTCCTAACATTCATCTCATGACCTTTGTGCGAAAACGTCCCGTTACTTACGGCCCGTATCAAAGATGTCATATCTTTAAAGCCTTGTAACTCCCTGAGTAGTTGACGGATTGACTTCGTTCCACTTCCCAGGTCTAGCCAGAGGTCCCCTCTTATATATCCTGCGAACAGCTTTCGGTCGGACGGACGGCAGCGACGTATACGGTGTTATTCTGACACCTTCAATACTGTGACCAAATAGTCACAGGACGCAACTAAGGTTGATGTGTATGATGACGCGCGGGCCCCGTAAGGGGGCCGGAGGGGGGTGTTGGAGACCAAGATTCTCGAACTCGGGTAAGGTTACCCTACCTAGGGTACTCCTAGGCTTATCGGAATCGGGTACTCCTAACAGCCTCATACATTGATGACGGGGTTATCATGGTTGCAGCTGACTCCTTTGATGCGGCCCGCTACCATGCTGGGGAATTGTTACGCGACTGCGACCGTATTGCCCGAGATAGGGGAATGGGGTTTAGTGCGTTGAAAACGCAGTGGATTGGGTTTGGTGATAGGGCGTGGGAAGGAATGGAATTGTTGGGAGAAATGGTGTTGCCATCTAAGGACCTGCGGGTTCTTGGGTATAGGTTTAATGGATTTCTTAACTTTTCTTCTCATGTACGTTATTGGTTGGATAGGGGGTTGGGTGTGAGGAGGAGGATTGCGGCGCTGGGAAGGAGGTTTGGGAGTGTTGGGGGGTTGGGAGCATGGGAGACTTACTGTTTGGTGCAGGCAGCCTACCTTCTGACCGTCTACTACGGACTTGAGTTTGTAACCGACTACACGTCGTATGTGAAGCAGATTCAGGTCCACGTTAACGATTGCCTCCGCTCGGTGTTCCGGACTCCCATCAAGTGGCCAACAACGTTTGTTGGCTGAGTATGGGGTGACACCTGTCGCTATTCAGGGCAGGTACCTACAACGGAGGTGTTACAGCCGGTTCGTCAATTACCGGTACTGCGAGAGTCATCCCTGGTTCGGGCAGATCAGGCTGGACTGGAAGGAGGAAGGCATGGTGGCCCACCGACAGCATTCGGAAAAGGTGCTTTCATACCATCCCACGGTTACGATTGGGAGGGGGAAGGAAGCTACGGCCCTCAGACACGCCGGAGAAGTCAAGGAGCTCAGTGGCGGCTCGGATCTGGTGGTGTACACTGATGGGTCCAAGATGGCCGAGGGTGCTGGTGTTGCTTGGGCTGTGTTCGAACGGGGAGCCTCGCTTAGGTTAGGGGGGTGTTCGGTGCCGCCGGCCTGGAGCATCGTCGAATGTGAGCTATTTGCCGTGGTTTGTGCCGTGCGAGAAGTCAGTGGATTGTGTGTGGGGCGGGGGGTACATGTGTTTTTGGATTGCGTCCCCGCCCTGCTTCTAGTTGAGAATATGTTGCCCGAGGGGGACTCGGCTGAGATGTGGGAAGTCATGGCACCTTTAATGGAAGTTGTGCGTCCACGCCTTGGTTGGGTTCCGGGGCATATGGGCATCCAGGGCAACGAGCTGGTCGACAGGAAGGCCAAGGAGAGTACACGCCTGCCGCTGAAGCCATTTCGGTGGGAAGGGGTCAGCTTTGGTATAGGGCACGCTGCATTGGCCCGTGAGTTGAGGAAGGAAGAGTGGGAGGCCTGGCATGTCAGTGAAGGCCACGGGTATTATGCTCGTGGGCCTAAGGCCCCCAGACACCTCCGCGGACTGACAAGGATGGATTCCTATGTGTTAACTAGGATTCGCAGCGGTACCGGCCTGGTTGGACACGACGAGTGTGAAGGGCGCGAGGAGAGACATCACTGGACTTCTTGCACGCGGTACAGTTGGAAGCGGCCGGCTATGGAGGACTTGTTCAAGGACTCAGCGATCGCGGGGTGGAAGGACTGGTGGTTGGAACACGGGTGGCTGGGACTGGGGATCCCCCGTCATATTAAGGAGGTGGACGGGGAGTTAGTGGTCGCAGGTAACCCGTTTGATGGTACGCTTACGGTGGAGAGGGACGGGAGGCGAGTGTGTGTAGGGACGCCCGATACGTGTCTGCGGTGTGAAAGGAAACATCCTGGGGGGGAGTGCGTGCTTCCGAGTAAGCATCTTCCCACCAAGTGGTTCTTCCTTCCGAACTCGGTCGCTACACGGTGTCCGAGCTGCAACATGGCGATTACCTACCAAGGCACCTCCACGCGGCCCTCCTTCTCTGCTCACTTCGATAACAACCCGGGCTGCCTCTCGGAAAGCCTCGACCAATTTTGGCAGCGGCATTGGCGTGACTGGGACGATCTTGCGCTGTCCTTACGAACGGCCATTGTACTCAAGTGGGCTGGGCTGTGTGGGTTTATCGAGTGGGAACGGTACCCCTTTTGCGACCAGCGTCGGATCGTTGGGATGGTTAATAGGATGGGGGAGCACTATCGGAAGAAGCGTGGATGTTGGGACAGACTGTATGTTTCCTTTGTTGAATATGTTGATGAGATTGTGTTGGAGGCGGAATAGTTGTGTTGGTATGTTGTTGGTGGTTGGGTTGCGGGAAGGGGAAGACGCGTTAATCCGGGGTGTTGCTAGTTGACACGAGCGCCCGTGAGCCCCTTGGGTAGTGGTTTATTGGATTTGTGTTTGGGAGGAGCGGTTGCGAGACGGGATTGCGCCCGGGGTAGTGTATTTTAGTTTGTGATTTTTTGGGGCGCGGGGGAGACTGGTCATATGCCGGAGTCGGCGGTACTAGTATAAATAAATTAGATTGAATGTTCTAAGTAATTTCCTTACCTATTACTTTACGAATAAAACATCTTTACGCTCTTTATCACGATTGCACATCCGACACATTTCTCACGAGCCTATATAAGGCGAAGCTATCTTAGTTAGGATTTAACGGGCGTTATCCGACGAACGGTGATAATGTAGATCAACGGATCTAAGAACTGTTATATCACACAAGATAGGAATTAAGAAGAGAAGTATCGTTGCCCGTCGCTATTAGCTAACCACGAGCTAGGAACGTTACATTACAAAGCGTCACTCAAGCGACGCTCAACGATTTCAACACGGCAGATATAAACCCTCAACCGGAGGGACAAGACCACGAAGGAGATATTGATCTCACAGAAAACGAAGGAGGACTCGGAAACTTTGAAGAATTCAGCAACGCCCTAGAGAACGCCTCCCAAGCTCCTTCAAGGGCAACTAGCACTGTTACACCCGAAGGAAGATCGTCAAACGAAAATTCACCAGAAGGTACACCGAGACCAAGGAGGATGTCGGCATCGCAACCAGCAGCCCCTCCGGCACAAGGGGATGCTGGAATATCCCCAGCGCAGATGCAAGCTATCGTAGCTGCGGTAACAGCAGCCATGTTACCAGCAGCCCCGGCGGCACAAGTGGCTCCAGCTCGAACAATGCAACAGCCAAAGGTCAAGGCACCACCCAGATATGGGGGGGAACGAAACAAACTACGCAACTTCAATGTCCAAATCAACAATTATTTCGAAGCGGTAGGATGGACTATCGGATACGACCAAGAGAAAATCCTATACACCTGCACGTTGTTAGAAGGAACAGCACTGGCTTGGATACGACCTTATACAGAAGGAACTATCGAAAGACCTTGGAGAAATTGGGATGAATTTCGTACCGAGTTCACCCTACAGTTTGACGACCTTGACAGAGAACAAGAAGCGAGGAATAAGCTCAAAGTGGCTGAACAAGGAAATCGTGGCGTAACCGAATACTGGTACGAGTTCAGACTACTCATGCAAGACGCCAACGTCGACGACACGACAGCAGGAAGATGGTTCACGCGAGGATTAAAGAAGATCTATCGCGATGCTATGATCCACATGCCAAAGAAACTGACGTCGGCAACGGAATTAGCAGTCTGGGCGATAGACAAGGAGAACTGGATAAACCAGTGCAAGGCAGCAGAACGAAATTACCACCCACCAGTCACAACCAACAAGACATACACATCACCAAGGAACCAGGACGGAACCTGGAAAACACAAGAACAAGACGACAGAGGAGAACCTATGGAATTGGACGGCACAAGGAAAAAAGGACGGCTCGACATTCCTCAAGGCGTATACGATCAGAGAAAAAAGGATAACCTTTGTTTCAATTGAGGAATCAAAGGACACGGAATCAAGGATTGCAGAAGGCCGAGATCGAATGGAAATGGAACACAGACGAAGAAACCATTCACCACGCAAAGGTTCCAACAATTTCCAAAGAAAACGAACCTGAGGGAGATATCCATGGACGAAGGAGATGACCAATTGGAAAAAGACGATGGTCCCCAGCAATAGATGGTCTGAGGGACAAGAATCGACTGAAACCCATCAAGTTATCGAACACATACGTGGCACTACAAACGGAATCAATGAAAACACACGGAGATCAGTTAATGGTCAAAACAAAGCTACTAGTTAACCAACAAGATACGATTGAGATATACGCGATGATAGACTCAGGAGCAACGGAGGACTTCATCGACAAAGGAATCTGTGACAAGCACAAAATCAAGACAAAGGACACGAAAAAGAAACGGACGATTTACCTCGCGGATGGAAATCCAAGTGCAATGGGGGATGTTACCCACATAGCACAAGTACCTATAGAAATTGGAAACCATAGGGAAACGGCAACCTTCCAAGTGGCAAATCTCAAAAACCATGAGATAGTGCTAGGAATGCCCTGGCTGAAGAAACACAACCCGGACATGGATTGGACGCAAAATAAGGTCACCTTCGCAAGCGGATTATGCGAGAAGGAATGCCTACAAGACCCGCCAGTCGTGTACGGAACCCCAGAGGTTGAAGTCGAATACGAGAGCCTCAAAGCAAGATACGAAGAGGCCAAGTTATCTGTCAACGGACAGAAAAAGAAAAAGAACAAGAAACAAGGAGTTCTTGTCAAGAAGATCGACCCGGAGGCTCGGATACCTCTTAGGGGGTCAGCAAAGGCTGCAGGACACGACCTGTATGCACACGAAGATACCACGATACTAGCAAAAGAACAAGCCATGATACGAACAGGAATAGCCATTGGACTACCGGACGGCACCTATGGACGGATCGCACCACGGAGTGGACTATCAGTCAGACACAAACTAATAGTCAACGCTGGGGTGATCGATGCCGACTATACTGGTGAGATAAAGGTGGTCTTGGCCAACCTGAATGACAAGGAGTATAAAATCTCTAAAGGAGATCGAATTGCTCAATTGATCATCGAAAAGATCAACGACGAAGAACTTCAAGAAGTTAACGACCTCAATAACACGACAAGGGGAAACCAAGGTTTTGGGTCAACGGACCAATACGAGGCTACCGAGAGCCCACACGACAAGGCGCAGATATGCGAAATAACGGCGGAAGAATTCCGCGACGAATATAAGCAAGGAGCATACACCGGCATGCTCAGATGGAACTTCACCACAAAAGACCTAGAATGGGCCAAGATCAACATCAGCACGGAACTGGCCATACGAGACAAACAACAACGAAAGCAACAAGACTGGAGGGATACTATACCCAAACAGTATCACAAGTTCCACGACCTCTTCAAAGAAGACAACGCAACGGAACTACCCCCGCATCGACACGGGGTAGACCTGACGATCGACCTCGAATTGGATAAAGACGGAAAAAGAACACAACATATACCATGGAAAAAGGTATATGCACTCAGTGAACACGAGTTAGAAGAATTAAGACAATACATCGAAACCAATTTGGACCGAGGATGGATACGAGAAACGAAGGGAGCATGGGGATCACCCATCATGTTCATCAAAAAGAAGGACGGAAAACTAAGACTGTGTGTGGACTACCGAGCCCTCAATTTGCTCACGAAAAAGGACCGATACCCGCTACCCCTGATAGGAGAAGCCCTGGATCGGTTAAGAACAGCACAATACTTCACCAAACTCGACATCAAGGACGCGTACCACAACGTCCGAATCAAAAAGGGAGATGAATGGAAAACCACTTTCGCATCCAAATACGGAATGTACGAATACCTGGTTATGCCTTTCGGGCTAACTAATGCACTGGCGGCTTTTCAACGATGGATTAACCAAATATTGAGTCGGTTCCTCGACAGATACTGCATCGTCTATCTAGACGATGTACTCATCTATTCCGATAACCTGGAGCAAAACATCAGAGATGTTAGAGAAGTGATGGAATGCATCCAGAAATCCGGAATGAAGATCAAGCCGACAAAATGCGAATTCCATAAGGAGGAAACAGAATACTTGGGATTCATCATCATCAGACAAGGAGTCAAAGTGGACCCAATCAAAACAAATGCCATATGGAAATGGAAACCGCCAGGAACGAGAAAGGATGTTCAATGCTTCATTGGATTCTGCAACTTCTATCGGAGGTTCATAGAAGGGTTCAGCAGGATTGCTAAACCTCTCTATAACCTAACAAAGAAAGAAGCCAAATGGAGATGGAACGAACATGAACAAAAGGCATTCGACGGCATCAGGAAACGACTCACGAGTGCCCCATTACTAGTTCATTACGACCCCGATAAAGAACTAGTAATCGAAACCGATGCCTCGAAATACGTCTGTTCCGGGATACTCTCACAGAAATGCGAAGACGGAAGGTGGAGACCGGTGGCCTACCGGTCAAAGAAAATGACACCCGCCGAATGCAACTACGACGTTCACGACAAAGAACTATTAGCAATAGTTCAAGCAATGAAAGAATGGAGACGATACATTTGCGACACGAAAGGAATCGTGAAAGTACTATCGGACCTCAAAAACCTAGTACCGTTCATGAAGGACAAGGTACTAAACGATCGGCAACTACGATGGATGGAACAACTAAGTCAGTTCAAGTTCCAAATCGAATATCGACCTGGCAAGGAAGGGGGCAAACCGGATGCTCTCACAAGGATATCGAGCGACAGACCACAAGACGATAATGACGAAAGGAATACCAGAATAATCCAAACACTACTAGGGGTCGACCGACATTTCAGAAAAGACAGAATCGAAGCGATGGAGGTGGTTGAAATTACGACGGAAAACGAAGAAAGAATAAGAGAAACAAGCAAAAAAGATGGAACTATCAAGGCAATAAAGGAAGCATTGGAAGAAGGAAAGAAGGAGATGAAGGGGATAGCACTGGGTTTATGCCAGTGGAAGGAAAATCAGCTATGGTACGAGGGAAAGCAATGGATCGCGGAAGAAGAAGAGATAAGGACGGAAATCATACGACAACATCATGATTCACGAATGTCGGGACACGGAGGAACGGCTAAAACAACTGAACTCATCACGAGGTCATTCTATTGGCCAGGAATGCGCGAGGACGTCAAGAGATACGTCAAGAATTGCGATATATGCCAAAGGACGAAAACAGCCAAGCATGCGCCATACGGATTACTCAAATCAAACGAAGTTCCGGAAAAACCATGGGAAACGATAACCATGGACTTTATTACCGACCTTCCGAATTCGGAAGGATGGAACGCCATTTTGGTGGTGGTGGATCGCCTGACCAAATTGAGTCATTTTGTTCCTGTAAAAAAGAATATGACAACGGCAACCTTCATACGAACAATCTTCCACGAAATCTTTAGATTACATGGACTACCAAGAAATATCATCACGGATCGAGGATCACTATTCACATCCGGAGCATGGAAGAAAGCGACAGGAGAAATGGGGATCTGGAACAGGCTCAGCACTGCCTTTCACCCACAGACGGACAGACAGACCGAACGGGTAAACGGAATATTGGAACAATATCTACGAGCATACATCAATTATCAACAAGATAATTGGAGGGAACTACTTCCAATGGCGGAGTTTGCATACAACAACAGCAAACAAGAAACAATTGGCACGACACCATTCTTTGCCAACTATGGACAACATCCGAGAAGTCAGGCCACAAATCATACGAGTGGTGGAATGATAACAGATAAGACGGAGATGAGTCAATTACACGACACATTACGATACGAAATGGATTATGCACAACAACGACAGAAAGAACAATACGATAAGCACCGAAGACCCGATCCGAACCTACAGACAGGGGATATGGTGTGGTTGCTGCCACGCAACATCAAGACCACGAGACCATCCAAGAAATTGGATTACAAGAAAATCGGGCCATTTCGGATATTGGAAAGAATTGGGAATAGAGCATATAAGCTCGATCTCCCTCCCTCGATGAAAATACACAACACATTCCACATCTCACTCCTCGAAATCTACAACGACGACAAGTTTCCCTCACAAACAATAACTCCTCCTCCGCTAGAAATAGACGGAGAATCCGAATACGAACTTGACGAGATAATCGATTCTCGCTTGCGCTACGGAAAGCTCCAATACCGTGCCAAGTGGACCGGTTACTCTCCCGAACACGATAAAACCTGGTATCCAGCGAGCAACTTCACCAACTCTCAAGATGCCATCGAACTCTTCCACCGAAGCTATCCCAGCAAGCCCCACCGGGATAACGATCACAATCAACCTCAAGCACGACGAAGGCGCTAAGTCGCCGATGAAGCCCCATGAGGGCTGGGATGATTGCCCTCGCGCAATCACCCCCACAAGCCCCGAGTACTCATGGATGGGGCCGACAGACGAAGAGCTCGCCAAGCGCGAGGAAGAAGCAAAACAGAATGCACACAACGTGATGAGCTGGACGGTGTGCTACAATGACGGGTGTCCCGTACATTACAGGGAAAAGGAGGGATTCGGATGGTTCCCGAGGGAATATAGGAAGGGAGGTCCTCGTCCAGACCACGCCCTTAAGGACTGGACGCAGTGCTTCAGCAAGAACTGTGCGATGCACAAAGCGGCAAAAGTATAAGTAGGGTACTACCCGCAAAAGGACGGGAGCAGGGCACCGCTCCAAAGAAAGGATGCCTACCGACACAAATGGACTTCGAGGACGAAGCCTGTGGAAGGGGGGGCCGAAAACTCCTCCGCAGAAACCGAGCCCGATTTCGAAAGCCTACAAAGGCAAATCTCGGGACTATGAAGTCAACTGAGCATCGCCGAAGCCACAATTTCGGCACATGCACAAACGATCGCCCAACAGCAGAGGACGATCGAAACGGCCAATCTCACACTCGAAGTAGTGAGGACGAGGGGGGCAGAGAGTGGGAATCGAAGTTTCACAGACTTCGAAGGTCCGTCCACACGTACGGACGGGACCTAGTAAAGATGGGGGATAGCAGATAGAAGCCTGATGGGACTCAGGCTTAAGGAGGGGGGAGCTAATGTCACGGATGTGACAGGTAGCTCAGGATTTCGCACATGACTCGATTATGAGTCATGGGTCTTGCGCATATGACTCGTTTGAGTCATATGACTTGTTTATGTTATGATTTGTTATGTTTTGCACATGACTCGATTATGAGTCTTGGGTCTCGCGCGTATGACTCATTTGAGTCATATGACTTGTTTATGTTATGATTTGTTATGTTTCGCACATGACTCGATTATGAGTCATGGGATCTCGCGCGTATGACTCATTTGAGTCATATGACCTTGGTAAGGCTTTTCGCGAGGCTCACACTTGTGAGTCATCAGGGTTAGGGTTGAGTGAAGAGCACTATATAAGGAGGTCGATACGACCGAGGAAGATAGGCTCTTCACGCTTTGTTCTAAATAATTTCCTTACCTATTACTTTACGAATAAAACATCTTTACGCTCTTTATCACGATTGCACATCCGACACATTTCTCACGAGCCTATATAAGGGGAAGCTATCTTAGTTAGGATTTAACGGGCGTTATCCGACGAACGGTGATAACGTAGATCAACGGATCTAAGAACTGTTATATCACACAAGATAGGAATTAAGAAGAGAAGTATCGTTGCCCGTCGCTATTAGCTAACCACGAGCTAGGAACGTTACATAAGTTTACAAATACGAATCTTGATTCTTTTATTCTTTACTACTTTACGAGTCTTCCTAGACAATCTCCAATCAAAGATTCAGGCCCTAGTCCAACCGATAAGTCTGATCTCGGCTACTGCCTAACAGTAACCTCTTTTGCTAGCTAAGGTTCAATCTGTAGGGGGTAAAACTTTCAATATTCTTAAATTCTTCACATTTACTAGTAGTATTCCCTGTAAAATGTAGTACTACTCCTACAGTATTAAGATCTAGAACCTAAAGCTTTAACTATAAGATCAGGCCTAGTCTAGTAACATCCATTAGAGTGTAAGCTCAATTGGGAAAGGTTGAAAAACACAAAGTTAAGCATATTTTTGTACTTAAGGTAGTCCTATTAGTTGTGTTCTTCACAAGTTGATCTCCATCTAACCTGTGTAATACAGATGCTACAATGGAATATATAATAATAGTCCCCATCTAGTAACCTCTTTTGTAAGCTAAGGTTCAATTTGAAGGATGCAAAAAGTTCTATATTCTGGAATCCTTTATATAGACTAGTATTTTTTCCTGAAAAATTAAGTACTATGGCAGTAGCATTAAGATTCAGAACCTAAAATGTTAAATATAAGATCAGGACTAATCTAGTAGCATCTGATAAGAGTCTAAGCTCAATTAGGAAAGGTTGAAAAATACGAGGTTGCACACATTTTTGTACTTGATGTAGTGCTATTATTGATTTTCTGTAACAGTTGATCTCCATCAAACATGCATAGTACAGATGCCATAATTAAATATATAATAATAGTCCCATTCTAGTAACCTCTTTTATTAGCAAAGGTTCAATTTATAGAAGTTAAAACTTTCTATATTCTTAAATTCTGTACATTTGCTAGTAGTATTTCCTGTAAAATTGGGTACTATTGGTACAGTATTAAGATCTAGAACCAAAAACTTTAAATATAAGATCAAGACTAGTCTACTAATATTCAGTTAGAGCCTAATCTCAATTAAGAAAGGATGAAAGATACGAAGATGAGCATATTTTTGTACTTAAACTAGTACTATTATTTGTTTTCTGCAAAAGTTGATCTCCATTTAATATGCATCATACAGATACCACAATTGAAATATAATAATAGTCTCCTTCTAGTAACCTCTTTTGTTAGCTAAGGTTAAATTTGTAGTGCATAAAAATTTCTATATTGTTGATTTCTTTACATTTACTAGGTGCTTTTCCTGTAAAATTGAGTACTATTTCTGTAGTATTAAGATCTAGAACCTAAAACCTTAAATATAAGATCAAGAATGATCTAGTAACATCGGGTAAGTGTATAAGCTTAATTGGGAAAGGTTGAAAAATGTGAAGTTGCACACATTTTTGCAGTGAAGGTAGTGGTATTATTTGTTTTCTGTAGAAGTTGATCTCCATTAAACCTGTATAATAGAGATGCCATAATTGAATATATAATAATGATACCCTTCTAGTAACCTCTTTTGTTAGCTAAGGTTTAATTTGTAGGGGGTAAACCCTTTTATGTTCAAAAATCCTTTATGTTTACTAGTAGTATTTCCTGTAAAATTGAGTACTACTCCAGCATTATTAAGATCTAGAACCTAAAACTTTAAATAAAAGATCAAAACTAGTCTAGTAACACCTGGTAAGAGTCTAAGCTCAATTAGGAAAGGTTGAAAAATGCGAAGTTGCACACATTTTTATACTTAAGATAATACTATTCTTTGTTTTCTGTACAAGTTGATCTCCATCTAACTTGCATAAAACACATGCCACAAGTGAATATATAATAATGACCCTCTTCTAGTAACCTCTTTTGTAAGCTAAGATTCAATTTCAACTTCATAAAAAATTTCTATATTCTAGACTTCTTTATATTTACTAGAAGTTTTTCCTGTAAAATTGAGTACTACTCCTGTAGTATTAAGATCTAGAACCTAAAACTTTAAATATAAGCTCTAGACTAGTCTAGTAACATCTGGTAAGAGTCTAAGCTCAATTAGAAAAGGTTGAAAAATGCGAAGTTGCGCACATTTTTATACGTAAGGTACTACGATTATTTGTTTTTTGTAAAAGTTGAGCTTAGTCTAACCTGCATAATACAGATGTCACAATTGAATATTGAATTATGGTACCCATGGTGTAACCTCTTTTGATAGCTAAGGTTCAATTTGAAGTTAGTAAAAATTTCTATATTCTTGAATTCTTTGCATTTACTTGTAGTTTTTCCTGTAAAATTGAGTACTACTTTTGTAGTATTAAGATCTAGAACCTAAAACTTTAAATATAGGATCTAGACTAGTCTGGTAACATCTGGTAAGAGTCTAAGCTCAAGTAAGAAAGGTTGAAAAATGCGAAGTTGCGCACATTTTTGAACTTAAGGTAGTACTATTATTTGTTTTTTGTAAAAGTTGAGCTTTGTCTAACCTGCATAATACAGATGTCACAATTGAATATAGAATTATAGTACCCATCTAGTAACCTCTTTGATAGCTAAGGTTCAATTTGAAGTTAGTAAAAATTTCTATATTCTTGAATCTTTACATTTACTTGTAGTTTTTCCTGTAAAATTGAGTACTACTCCTGTAGTATTAAGATCTAGAACCTAAAACTTTAAATATAAGATCAAAACTAGTCTAGTAACATGTGGTAAGAGTCTAAGCTCAATTAGAAAGGGTTGAAAAATGCGAAGTTGTGCACATTTTCTTTCCTAAGTTAGTGCTATACGTTTTTTTTTTACAATAGTTGATCTCCGTCTAACCTGCATAATAGTGACACCTCAATTGAATATATACTAATAATCTCCTTCTAATAACATCTTTTCTCACCTTAGATTCAATTTGGTGGGCATAAAAATTTCTATATTCTTGAATTCCTTATACTTACTAGTAGCTTTTCCGGTATAATTTAGTACTACTCCTGCACTATTAAGATCTAGAACCTAAAACTTTAAATATAAGATCAAAACTAGTCTAGTAACACCTCGTAAGAGTCTGAGCTCAATTTTGAAAGTTTGAAAAATGCGAACTTGCACACATTTTTATACTTGAGATAGTACTATTCTTTGATTTCTGGAAAAGTGATTCCCATCTAACCTTTATAATACCGATGCCATAATTGAATATATAATAATAGTCCCCTTCTACTAACCTCTCTCATGAGCTAAGGTTCAATTTGTACTACAAAATAATTTCTATATTCTTGACTTTTTTACATTTAATAGTAGTTTTTCCAGTAAAATTGAGTACTACTCCTGCGGTATGAAGATCTTGTTAGGCGGAGACAACCGGTATAGACTTATGGTTGTCTAGGCCATCGGAATTCTTTCGTATAGACGGAGATTTGTCTAGGAAGGCTCTGAAGCAACTCGTTTCGTTTATGACTACTAAGAGTGCAAGAAAGTAGGATAGAATCGTAAAAACAATATTATATTGTTAAGGTCTCTTCTCCGTTGCTTGATAATGTCTAAAGCTTGGGAGGCACTTCGATATTTATATTCCGCGTCTGAGTGTTCGCGGGCTACATCTATCTGCATACAAAATATGTACCTCTTCAAATCTAATGCGCAACGTCGAGTTCTCCATGATAGTGCGAACACCGGGAGACCCTGAGAACCATCACACCATCTTCAGTAATTACTATTCTTGCCCGGGAGACATACTTGTCACCAATAGTAATTACCGATCCTCAGAGTCTATAGACTGTAGCCGAGTTCTCAAGTCGAACTCTGTTGGCTCCAATAGTTCTCTTCGTTACCAAGAGGATCAATCTTGATACGAGACTGCATATGCAGATATGCCGGAGTCGATGACTTCCAGTTGTGATAACTCAACAACAACCGATAGAATTCATTCTGATGACTCTCTTCTCATAGAGGAGAGGCCATTCAATTGAATAGTCTCATAATCCCTCGGTCGGCAATCCTAGTTGTTCTATGTAGAGGGGGTGGACCTTCGTGGTGTTGGTTGTAAATCCCACCCAACTGCGGTACACCTCTTATCATAGTTGCAACACTCCTCGAAGCTCGCTGGCTTCTTTGGTAGTGTTTCCAGGAGCTCTAGACTCTTTTCTAATCGTCGAAGGGTGGATGTGAATGC
>VBSK01000197.1:0-29004 GCA_006112555.1 Tuber indicum | reverse complement strand
TGGCCAGATGATCCTAGACTGGTGGTGATCTCTAATTTAAAGTTGCAGCTTCTGAATAGTAATACTTGAGTAGTTGTTCTAGATTTTACAGTAAAATTAATAGGAAATAATGAGAATTTACCATGATGGAAAGAATTACACTTTTCAAATCAAACACACCAGGTATCAACAGATGTTACTAGAGTAGCACTATTATTGTGTATTCATTTGTAGTATCTTTCTTTTATTCCCTCTACAATGCTGCAGTTTTACAGAAATGATCTTATTCAATATACTAAGTTCAGTAAGATAGGAATTTTTACCCCCTTGAAATTGATTCTCACCCATCATCATAGGTTAAAAGAGCTGGACTGTCCATATATTCATTGATACATCTATAATGCGTAGGCTAAACAGAACTTACCTTTTGGTGAAATCAACTTTTATATTTAGTTAAGTACAAAAAATATCCTTATATTACACTTTTCAATCTATATCATGCTCAAAACATGCTTCATTTGCCAAGTTAAAAAATCATATACTTAATTACCGGCTAATACCTAAGCTTCGAGTCAAACTTCTTTCCTTCTTTACTTTCTTATGGCCTCCTACTTTTGTTACTAAGCTAGTCCTTAACCTTTTCTACACAAATCTACTACAAACCTTAAAAAAAGCATAGTAGCTAAAACAACCATGATTCTCCACTTTGAAAAAGATTTACTTTCAATTCCCTTCTACTACTACATCACATATGCATATTTTACTATTACTTACATTTTTCAAATCTCTAACCTTTTTCTTCCTATATCATTATTACTATTGACCACATTTTCAACATTACTTACATTTCTGTCCATATACATATTTTTACTATTTATACATTTTCATTACTACACATATTTTTCCTATCCTATACATTGCTACCATCATATAAAACTTACTTATTATAACTAATTTTACTCTCTAACCTATTTTCATTATCATATATATTTTTCTCAACACACTCTTTTTTACTATCATATAATAATTCCTAGTCTTTTTCAATATTGTATTTTGTAAAACTGGAATGGCTAATTTTTAAGTATGGAGTACTGTAAGAAATTGGCAAGTAAAAAATGTAAAAAAAAAAGTGTGGTGCTGTTTCTCATGCTGAGATGTACACTTAATTGTAACATTTGCTAGGAAATATTTTTTTTTCACTGTAAAAAGTATGAGATGTACAATACATTTTAGCCACAACAACAAGGAGGTGGCACAATTTTCAATCCAAAACAACTTTTTCAATTTTCAATTAATTAAAATGGGATAAAGTTATTTCAATTATTTGAATCAAGCTGATCTTAATTATATAAAAAAAATTCTAAAACTTAAAAATAATATTTCTTGATTTCATTTTGGTGTGGTGTTGCTACAACATCTTGTGTTACCATTGGGAATTTCTGACCCTGAATTTGTTCATAGACTCAGCTGTACTTAGATTTACAGGATAGACTACTATTAAATGTAAATTCAAGAATATACAAGTTTTTATGCCATTCAAATTATCTCTAGCTCATGAAGAGGTTACTAGAAGGGCAATTATTATATATTTAATTTTGGAATCTGTATTATGGAGGTTAGACAAGATGAACCTTTACAGAAAACAAATAATGATACTACCTTAAGTCCAAAAATGTGCGCAACTTCGCATTTTTCAACCTTTCCTAATTGAGCTTAGACTTTTATCAGATGTTAGTAGATCTAGTCTGGATCTCATATTTAAAGCTTTAGGTTCTACATCTTCATACTACAGGAATAGTACTCAATTTTCACTGAAAAAATACTTATTAACGTAGTGAAGTCATGAATATAGAAGTTCTTGCACAGTTCAAAATGAACCTCAGCTTATGAAAGAGGTTACTAGACGGGGACTATTATTATATTCAACTATGGCATTTGTATTACCCTGGTAAACTGAGATCACTTTTACAGAAATCAAATAATAGTACTACCTTCAGTACAAAAATGTGCTAACTTCGCATTTTTCAACCTTTCCTATTGAGCTTAGACACTTATCAGCTGTTACAAAACAGGCACGATCTCATATTTAAAATATCAGGTTCCAATCTTCATACTGCAGGAGTTGTAATTAATTTTGTTGAAAGACTACCAGTAATCTTAAAGAATTCTAGAATCTAGAAATTTTTACATCTTACAAATTGCATATTAGCTGATAAAGGGGTTACTAGAACAGGTATTACAATACTTTTGATTATACCATCAGTATTATGCAGGTTAGAAGAAGATCAAGTTTTGCAGAAAACCAATATAGCAATACTATAATAGAAAATGTGTGCAAACATCGCATTTTTCAACCTTTTCTCTAATTGAGCCAAGACTCTTACCAGATGTTACTAGACTAGTCTTCATCTTATATGTTTCTTTCAGGTTCTAGATCTTAGTACTCCAGAGTGATACTCAATTTTGCAAAAAGACTACTTATAAATATAAAGAATTCAAGAATATTGAAATTTTTACCTACTTAAATTGAAACTTGGCTAGAAAGAGGTTACTAGAATGGAACTATTGTTATATATTCAACTGAGATATCTGTATTATGCAGGTTAGATGATATCAACTTTTATACAAAACAAATACTGTACTATCTTGAGTAGAAAAATGTGTGCAAGTTCGCTTTTTTCAATCTTCCTAACTCACCTGAAAATCATACCAGATGTGACTAAACTAGTCTTGATCATATATTTACACTTTCAGGTTCTGGATTATAATACTACAGCTGTAGTATTATTTTTATGAGAAAAACTACTATTCAATGTAAAAAAGTCAAGAATAGAGAATATTTATGCAGTTCACATTGAACCTTTCTTATGAGAATGTTGTGGAAGGGGACTACAATTATATATTCAATTGTGGTATGAGAATTATAATGTTAGAGAGAGATCAACTTTTGCAGAAAGCAAATAAAAGCACTATCACAAATACAAAAATGTGCCAACTTTGCCTTTTTCAACCTTTCCTAATTGAGCTTAGACTCTTACCAGATGATACTAGACCACTATTGATCATATATTTAAACCTTTAGGTTCTAGATCTTAATACTGTGCAAGAGTAGTACTCAATTTTATAGGAAAAACTACTAGTAAATGTAAAGAATTCAAGAATATAGAGATTTTTACTACTTCAATTGAATCTTAGCTATCAAAAGAGGTTACTCGGATGGGACTATTATCATATATTCAATTGAGACATCTGTATTATGCAGGTTAGATGGAGATCAACTTTGACTAAAAACTTAGAATATACTACCTTAAGTATAAAAATATGCGCAACTTCGCATTTTTCAACCTTTCCTAATTGAGCTTAGACTCTTACCAGATGTTACGAGACTCTTCTTGACCTTATATTCAAAACTTCAGGTTCCAGATCTTAATACTGCAAGAGTAGTACTTAATTTTAAAGGAATAACTACTAGTAAATGTAAAGAAGTCAAGAATATAGAAATTTTTATGCAGTTCAAATTGAACCATAGTTGATGAGACAGATTAGTAGAAGGAGACTATTGTTATATATTCAATTGTGGCATCAGTATTACTCAGGTTAGATGTAGATCAAGTTTTGCAGAAAATAAAGAATAGTACTATCTTGTAAGTATAAAAATGCGTGCAACTTCGCATTGTTCAACCTTTCCTAATTGAGCTTAGACTCTTATGTGGTGTTACTATACTAGTTTTGATCTTTTATTTAAAGCTTTAGGTTCTAGATCTTAATAATGCAGGAGTAATACTCAATTTTACAGCAAAAACTACTAGTAATTATAAAGAAGTCTAGAATATAGAAATTTTTATGCAGTTGAAATTGAATCTTAGCTTACAAAAGAGGTTACTAGAAGGTGATCATTATTATATATTCAATTGTGGCATGTGTTTTATGCAAGTTAGACAGAGATTAACTTATACAGAAAACAAAGAATACTATTCCCTTAAGTACAAAAATGTGCGCAACTTCGCATTTTTCAACCTTTCTAATTGAGCTTAGACTCTTACCAGATGTTACGCGACTACTCTTGATCTTATATTTAAAGTTTTAGGTTCTACATCTTAATACTATAGGAGTAGTACTCAGTTTTACAAGAAAAACTCGAAGCAAATATAAAGAATTCAAGAATATAGAAATTTTTACTAACTTCAAATTGAACCTTAGCTATCAAAGAGGATACTAGAAGGGTACTATAATTCTATATTCAATATGTGACATCTGTATTATGCAGGTTAGACAAAGCTCAACTTTTACAGAAAACAAATAATAGTACTACCTTAAGTTCAAAAATGTGCACAACCTCGCATTTTTCAACCTTTCCTAATTCAGCTTAGACTCTTACCAGATGTCACTCGACTAGTCTTGCTCTTATATTTAAAGTTTTAGGTTCTAGATCTTAATACTACAGCTGTGGTACTTAATTTTACAGGAAAAACTACTAGTAAATGTAAAGAAGTCTAGAATATAGAAATTTTTATGCAGTGGAAATTGAATCTTAGCTTACAAAAGAGGTTACTAGAAGGGGATCATTATTATATATTCAATTGTGGCATCTGTTTTATGCAAGTTAGACGGAGATCAACTTGTACAGAAAACAAATAATACTGCTACCTTAAGTACAAAAATGTGTGCAACTTCGCATTTTTCAACCTTTCCTAATTGAGCTTAAACTCAAACAGCATGTTACTAGACTAGTCTCGATCTTATATTTAAAGTTTTGGGTTCTAGATCTTAATACAAGAGGAGTAATACTTAATTTTACGGGAAAAACCTGTAATAAATGTAAAGAATTTAAGGATATAGAAATTATTACTCAGTTCAAATTGAACTTTAGCTATCAAAAGAGGTTACTAGAGGGGGAGTATTATGATATATTCAATTGTGGTATCGGTATTTTAAAGGTTAGACAGAGATCAACTTTTGCAGAAAATAATAAATAGTACTTTCTTAAGTATGAAAATGTGTGCAACTTCGCATTTTTCAACCTTTCCTGATTGAGCTTAGACTCTTACCTGATGTTAATAGACTAGTCTTGATCTTATATTTAAAGTTTTAGGTTCCAGATCTTAACATTGCTGGAGTAGTACTCAATTTTATACATAATACTACTTGTAAATGGAAAGAATTTAAGAATATAGTAATTTTTACTGCCATCAAATTGAACCTTAGCTATCAAAAGAGGATACTAGAAGGAGACTATTATTATACATTCAATGGAGCGATCTGTAATATGCAAGTTAGATGGAAATCATGTTTTTCTGAAAATAAATAATAGTAGTACCTTAAGTACAAAAATGTGCGCAACTTCGCATTTTTCAACCTTTCCTGATTGAGCTTAGACTCTTACCGGATGTTACTAGACTAGTCTCGATCTTATATTTAAAGTTTTGGGTTCTACATCTTAATAGTACAGGAGTAATACTTAATTTTATGAGAAAAACTAGTAGTAAATGTAAAGAATTCAAGGATATAGAAATTTTTTCTCACTTCAAATTGAACTTTAGCTATCAAAAGAGGTTACTAGAGGGGGAGTATTATGATATATTCAATTGTGGTATCGGTATTTTAAAGGTTAGACAGAGATCAACTTTTGCAGAAAATAATAAATAGTACTTTCTTAAGTATGAAAATGTGTGCAACTTCGCATTTTTCAACCTTTCCTAATTGAGTCTAAACTGTTACCCGATATTAGTATACTACAATTGATCTTATATTTACCATTTTAGGTTCTAAATCTCAATGCCGCACGAGTAGTACAAGATTATATAGGGAAGATTGCTAGTAAATGCAGAGAATTCAAGAAGATAGAAATTTTTACCCTTCTTAAAGTGAACCTTAACTATCAAAAGCGGTTGAGAGAATAGTAATATTATTATACATTCAATTGTGAGATCTGTACTATGGAGGTTAGATTGTGGTCAGTTTTTACAAAAACAAATAATTGTACTAGCTTAAGTATAAAAATGTGCACAACTTCGCATTTTTTAACTTTTCCCAATTGAGCTTAGACTCTTACCAGATGTTACTAGATTAGTCTTGATCTTATATTCAAAATGGTAGGTTCTGAATCTTAATACTAGTAGCATAGTATGCAATTTTACAGGACAAACTTCTAGTATATGTAAAGAAGTCAAGAATATAGAAATTTTATGCCATTCAAATTGAACCTTAGCTTATGAGAGAGGTTTGTGGAAGGGGACTACAATTATAAATTCAATTGTGGCATCAGTATTATAAAGGTTAGAGGGAGATTATCTTTTACAGAAAACAAAGAAAAGCATTTTCTTAAGTTCAAAAATGTGCACAACTTCGCATTTTTCAACCTTTCCTAATTGAGCTTAGACTCTTGCTAGATGTCACTAGACTAGTTTTGATCTTATATTTAAAATTTTAGGTTCTAGATCTTAATACGACAGGAGTAGTACTAAATTTTACAGGAAAAACTACTAGTAAATGTAAAGAAGTCAAGAATATAGAAATTTTTTCCCATTTCAAATGGAATCTTAGCTAAGAGAGGAGGTTACTAGAAGGAGATTATTAGTATATATTCAATTGAGGTGTCACTATTATGCAGGAAAGATGGAGATCAACTATTGCAGAAAAAAGAATAGTACTAATTTAGGAAAGAAAATATGCGCAACTTCGTATTTTTCAACCTTTCCTAACTGAGTTAGACTCTTACCACATGTTACTAGACTAGTCCTGAACTTATATTTAAAGTTTTAGGTTCTAGATCTTAATACTACAGAAGTAGTACTCAATTTTACATGAAAAACTACAAGTAAATGCGAAGAATTCAAGAATATAGAAATTTTTACTAACTTTAAATTGAACCTTAGCTATCAAAAGAGGTTACTACATGGGTACTATCATTCTATATTCAATTGTGACATCTGTATTATGCAGGTTAGACAAAGCTCAACTTTTACAAAAAACAAATAATAGTACTACCTTAAGTTCAAAAATGTGCGCAACTTCGCATTTTTCAACCTTTCCTACTTGAGCTTAGACTCTTACCAGATGTTACCAGACTAGTCTAGATCTTATATTTAAAGTTTTAGGTTCTAGATCTTAATACTACAAGAGTAGTACTCAATTTTACAGGAAAAACTACTAGTAAATGTAAAGAAGTCTAGAATATAGAAATTTTTATGCAGTTGAAATTGAATCATAGCTTACAAAAGAGGTTACTAGAAGGTGTTTATTATTATATATTCAATTGTGGTATGTGTTTTATGCACGTTAGATTGCGACCATCTTGTACAGAAAACAAAGAATAATATTCCCTTAAGTACAAAAATGTGCACAACTTCGCATTTTTGAATCTTTCCTAATTGAGCTTAGACTCTTACCTGATGTTACTAGACTAGTCTTGATCTTATATTTAAAACTTTAGGTTCTAGATGTTAATATTGCAGGAGTAGTATTCAATTTTACAGGAAATACTACTATTAAACGTAAAGGATTTTAGAACATAAATGGTTTTACCCCCTACAAATTAAATCTTAGCTAACAAAAGAAGTTACTAGAAGGGTATTATTATTATATATTCAATCATGGCATCTGTATTATACAGGTTTGATGGAGATCAACATTTACAGAAAACAAATAATACCACTACCTTAAGTAACAAAATGTGTACAACTTCGCATTTTTCAACGTTTCCCAATTAAGCTTAACTCTTGCGAGATGTTACTAGATCAGTCTTGATCTTATATTCGGAATTTTAAGTTCTAGATCTTAATACTACTCAAGCTGTACGTAGATTTACAAGATAGATTACTAGTAAATGTAAAGAATTCAAGAATATACAAAGTTTTATGCCGTTCAATTTGAATCTTAGCTCATGAAAGAGGTTACTAGAAGGGCATTATTATTATATATTTAATTTTGGAATCTGTATTATGGAGGTTAGACTAAGATGAACCTTTACAGAAAACAAATAATGATACTACCTTAAGTCCAAAAATGTGCACAACTTCGCATTTTTCAACCTTTCCTAATTGAGCTTAGACTTTTACCAGATGTTACTAGTCTAGTCTTGATCTTATATTTAAAGCTTTAGCTTCTAGATCTTCATACCACAGGAGTAGTACTCAATTTTAACTGAAAAAATACTTATTAACGTAGGGAAGTCATGAATATAGAAGTTCTTACACAGTTCAAAACGAACCTTAGCTTATGAAAGAGGTTACTGGAAGGGGACTATTATTATATATTCAATTATGGCATTTGTATTACGCTGGTAAGACTGAGATCAACTTTTACAGAAATCCAATAATAGTACTACCTTAAGTACAAAAATGTGCATAACTTCGCATTTTTCAACCTTTCCTAATTGAGCTTACACTCTTACCAGATCATAATATATGAGTCTTAATCTGCTATTTGAAACTTTAGGTTTTAGATCTTAATACTATAAGAGTAGTACTTAATTTTACTAGAAAAACTACTAGTAAATGTAGTGAAGTCATGAATATAGAAGTTTTTATGTACTTCAAATTGAACCTTAGCTTATGAAAGAGGTTACTAGAAGTGGACCATAAGTATATATTCAATTATGGCATCTGTATTATGCAGGTTAGAATGAAATCAACTTTTACAGAAAACAAATAATAGTACTACCTTATGTTCAAAAATGTGCACAACTTCGCATTTTTCAACCTTTCCTAATTGAGCTTAGACTTTTACCAGATGTTACTAGTCTAGTCTTGATCTTATATTTGTTATTTTAGGTTCTAGAGCTTCATATTGCAGGAGTGGTACTCAATTTTACATGTAAAACTTCTAGTAAATGTAGAGAAGTTATGAATATAGAAGTTTTTATATAGTTCAAATTGAACCTTAGCTTATGAAAGAGGTTACTAGAAGGGTACTATGATTATGTATTCAATTGTGGCATCTGTATTATGCACGTTAGACTGAAATCAACATTTACTGAAAACAAATAATAGTACTACCTTATGTTCAAAAATGTGCGCAACTTCGCATTTTTCAACCTTTCCTAATTGAGCTTAGACTTTTAGCAGATGTTACTAGTCTAGTCTTGATCTTATATTTGAAACTTTAGGTTCTAGATCTTCATATTGCAGGAGTGGTACTCAATTTTACATGCAAAACTACTAGTAAATGTAGAGAAGTCATGAATATGGAAGTTTTTATATAGTTCAAATTGAACCTTAGCTTATGAAAGAGGTTACTAGAAGGGGACTATAAGTATATATTCAATTGTGGCATGTGTATTATGCAGGCTAGAATGAAATCAACTTTCGTAGAAAACAACTAATATTACCACCTTAAGTACAAAAATGTGTGCAACTTCGCTTTTTCCAACCTTTCCTAATTGAGCTTAGACTCTTACCAGATGTTACTGAACTAGTCTTGATCTTATATTTAAAACTTTAGGTTCTAGATCTGAATACTGCAGGAGTAGTGCTTAATTTTACAGGAATAATAACTAGTAAAAGCGGAGAAGTCAAGCATGTAGAAACTTTTATGCACTTTAAATTAAACCTCAGCTGATGAAAGAGGTTACTAGAAGGGGACTATTATTATATATTTAATTGTGTCTTCTGTATTATGCAGGTTAGACTGAGATCAACTTTTACAAAAAACACATAATAGTACTACCATAAGTACAAAATGTGTGCAACCTCGCATTTTTCAATCTTTCCTAATTGAGCTTAGACTCTTACCAGATGTTACTAGACTAGTCTTGATCTTACATTTAACATTTCAAGTTCTAGATCTTAATTCTGCTGGAGAAGTACTCAATTTTACAGGAAAAAGTAATAGTAAATGTAGAGAGGTCATGAATATAGAAGTTTTTACAAACTTCAAATTCAACCTTAGCTTATGAAAGAGGTTACTAGAAGGGGACTATAAGTATATATTCAATTGTGGCATCTGTATTATGCAGGCTAGAATGAAATCAACTTTCGTAGAAAACAAATAATAGTACTACCTTAAGTACAAAAATGTGCGCAACTTCGCATGTTTCAAGCTTTCCTAATTGAGCTTAGACTCTTACCCGATATTACTGGACTAGTCTTGATGTTATATTTAAAATTCTAGGTTCTAGACCTTCATACTGCAGGAGTAGTACTCTATTCTACATGAAAAACTACTAGTTAATCTAGAGAAATCACAAATATAGAACTTTTTACACTCTTCAAATTGAACCTTAGCTCATGAAATAGGTTACTAGAATGGGACTGTTATTATATATTCAATTGTGTCATCTTTATTATCCACGTGAGACTGAGATCAACTTTTACACGAGACATATAATAGCTTAACCTTAAGTACAAAAATGTGTGCAACTTTGTATTTTTTAACCTTTCCTAATTGAGCTTAAACTGTTACTAGATGTTACAAGACTAGTCTTGATCTTATATTTAATATTGCAGCTTCTGATTAGGAATACAGGAGCTCTAATCCTAGTTTTTACCTTAATGATTACTTGTACCTAAAGAGAATTTACCAACAGAATAATTTTTACCCTCTTTAAATTGAACCGCAGGTATCACCAGAGGTTGTTAGAATAACACTATTATTATATATTCACTTCTTGCATCTGTGAAATATAGGATTTAAAAAGCCGGTGTTTTGTTGAAACGAACTTATATACTATCTTATGTACCAAACTGCTTGCAACGTCACATTTTTCAAAATTTCTTAATTGTGCCTAGATTGTGGCCAGATGATCCTAGACTGGTGGTGATCTCTGATTTAAAGTTGCAGCTTCTGAATAGTAATACTTGAGTAGTTGGTCTAGATTTTACAGGTAAAATTACTAGCAAATAAAGAGAATTTACCATGATGGAAAGAATTACACTTTTCAAATCAAACACCAGGTATCAAGAGATGTTACTAGAGTAGCACTATTATTGTGTATTCAGTTGTAGTATCTTTCTTTTATTCCCTCTACAATGCTGCAGTTTTACAGAAATGATCTTATTCAATATACTAAGTTCACTAAGATAGGAATTTTTACCCCTTTGAAATTGATTCTCACCTATCATCATAGGTTAAATGAGCTGGACTGTCATCATATATTCAATTGATACATCTATAATGTGTAGGCTAAACAGAACTTACCTTTTGGTAAAATAAACCTTTATATTTAGTTAAGTACAAAAATATCCTTAATATTACACTTTTCAATCTATATCATGCTCAAAACATGCTTGATTTGTCAAGTTAAAAAATCATATACTTAATTACAGGCTAATACCTAAGCTTCGAGTCAAACTTCTTTCCTTCTTTACTTTCTTATAGCCTCCTACTTTTGTTACTAAGCTAGTCCTTAACCTTTTTCTACACAAATCTACTACAAACCTTAAAAACAAGCATAGTAGCTAAAGCAACTATGATTCTCCACTTTGAAAAAGATTTACTTTGAATTCCCTTCTACTATATCACCATAAGCATATTTTACTATTACTTACATTTTTCAAATCTCTAACCTTTTTCTTCCTATATACATTATTACTATTGATCACATTTTCAACATTACTTACATTTCTGTCCATATACATATTTTTACTATTTTATACATTTTCATTACTACACGTATTTTTCCTATCCTATACATTGCTACCATCATATCAAACTTTCTTATTATAACTAATTTTACTCTCTAACCTATTTTCATTATCATATACATTTTTCTCAACACACTCTTTTTTACTATCATATAATAATTACTAGTCTTTTTCAATATTGTATTTTGTAAAACTGGAATGGCTAATTTTTAAGTATGGAGTACTGTAAGAAATTGGAAAGTAAAAAATGTAAAAAAAAAAGTGTGGTGGCTGTTCTCATGCTAAGATGTACACTTAATTGTAACATTTGCTAGGAAATATTTTTTTTTCACTGTAAAAAGTATGAGATGTACAATACATTTTAGCCACAACAACAAGGAGGTGGCACAATTTTCAATCCACAACAACTTTTTCAATTTTCAATTAATTAAAATGGGATAAAGTTATTTCAATTATTTGAATCAAGCTGATCATAATTATATAAAAGAAAATTCTAAAACTTAAAAATTAATATTTCTTGATTTCATTTTAGTGTGGTGTTGCTACAACATCTTGTGTTACCATTGGGAATTTCTGACCCTGAGTTTGTTCATAGAATGACCGATTAGGAAACCACCACGTTCGCGTGTGCTCGGCTACCTATTTTGGACATCCTTCCGGCTTCCGACGTGGCAGGGATTATTCACCGCTCGACACACACCTCGGTTACAATACGAGGTCACCGACGCAGTAATATTGGGCCACACCACGAGCCCCTCGCCCTATCGCACACCGTCGCCGCACACCACTACGGCCTCGGACTTAACACCCCACCGAGAAACGGTGGAGATAAGTTTTCCGATAAGTCCGGGAGGACCTCTATATCTACCCCCTCCTCCCAGCGCCTGAAGAGTTTTTTGGACTAAAGACGAAACAGATCACCTCGACTATCTCACGATATCTCGACTGTCGCGCACCTTTTTCGACTTTACAACAAAACCTTCTGCCTCTTTCCTCCTTTTCGCCCCGCGAAAGCCGCATCTCACGCACAGCGTAGGTGCCTAACCCTAACCCTAAGATAGATGTTCTGGAGCCGCGAAGGCTTGCAGAAGACTAAGTGTATATGGGTAGAGAGTTTCATAGTTGGTATAGTATCCACACGGACATGACAGCTCGCCGCTGGCATTACTGTGATATGAAGTATTTTTACTCCTGCGGTTGCAATTGAGATGCAGCGGCTAAAACACTTCTATCCGGCGGATGTTATGCTAGAACACAATCGAGTGGTCTAGGTCTCTACAGGGATCTTTGATCCGACACGTAGAGGTTGGCTTAACAGCCCATGGGAGTTAGATGCTCGCGCATGCAGGGTAGTGATGGGGAGTAACTGGCAGCATACTAAATCTACTTAAGTATATGCGAGTTCTCCTCTACTCTGGCAATCAACTACCTCTCGAGATCCGGACTTAATTGAGTAAAGCTGTGGCTTAACGATATTAAGTTTTCCTGTTTATTTTTTCAACTCTACTGTTGATTATCAGTATCTTTAATTCTGAAAGAATACTTTGGTGTGGTCGCAACCTCGAGATCCATCTTCACAGAGGTAGCCCCCATTACAATAGAGCTGGAGGTGCGTTATTCGCCCATGACCCACAGATGTTTACTCCACTAGATCAGCTGGCTGTAACCTGGAGCAGGTAGTAATCCTAACTATAGTCAGGTGACGGGCCCACTGTCGAGCCACTGCTAGTGAGTTATCTCTCCGTTGTGTTGTGTGTCTATTTGTATTATCAATGTCCTCCGGATCAGGCTCGGTCTCATTTTCCGTTTCCACAGATGCTGGTAAGTTTTGGTACTTATCACGAGTGTCCTTGCTAACCTGGACAGCTTCCGTATACTCCAGCCTTTCAGGTCCCGGTTCGGTATACCCCGTAGTCTGTATGGTGTTCTTCTCGAAGCGCTTTGGGGGTCTTCCAGGTTGTGAGCTTGTAATTGTCGCTGCTGACGAATTTGGACGTAAACGCCGCTGTGTTGGTATTGTGCTCTGAGAGCTAGCATGTGTCTTTTGCACTATTGCCAACATTGGATTTCTCGCGCCTATAGTGCTTGGTCCCACGTCGCATTTACGCTAGACATACATATTGCCTACACGGTTAGTTGTCTCGCTGGATGTATAGGGCCCGTGTTGGTTATTCATCCTACAATGACTCAGTCACTATCAGGTTCGGATTAAGAATGTTGGCCTACAGAAAGAATCTCAAGAGTTCTGTAGATGGGGACTTTATGTAGTTCTCTGGTGATAAATAATACGTGTTAGGTCTTATACTCTAGGACTTACTTGATTGGCCGGAGTTAGTGTCTGTAGGATCACAGACTGTGACTCAGTATCGAACAAAAAATTCCTTTCATGTGCAAGGTCTTTCAGCGGGATTGGGTACTTAATATTAAACCCCAGATGTGTATTCTTGCGATCAATATCAGGCCAAACTTCCACCGCAAGGCAACTAGACTGAATAAACATGTTACTGCAGTAAAAAGCTGGTAGAAAGGTAAGAATATAAGGCGTCGCACTTTTGATAACTTGAACAATATGTTCGTTTTGAAAAATAAAGCTCTTTGAGTTCGAGCGTCGGGTGGCTGAAGACTCCCGGTCTGAAGAATGAAGGAAATTATGAGGCAGCAAGGAGCGAATGCTTAGTTCGATCTAACTACAAGCGGTGCAGACTAGCGACACTATTTCACATGAGACATGGCTCACAACTGAAAGTACTAGGAATGTGGTTGTGTCCTGCGACGTCGAGGAGCTCATCTATGAGATGTGTTCAAGTATTACCAGCTAGCCAATTGAGTGAGAGGGCTAGACGAGGTCAGGTCAGCTAGGGACGGGGAACGTGACCACCAGTGAATCCATATAAACAAAAGACACTAATACATTGTAAGGGGTGTATGGTCAATGGAACTACTTGAGTACTGTATACTAGTATATTCTGCATAAGAAAGGTCGAACTAGCCAGGAATGTGAGAAGCTGATGCGTAGACGTCCGCTTGTATCATTACTGTAGTGGACTACAAAGTACTAACTAAGTCTGAAGAAAAACAGTAACCCCTAAACTACGAAAAAACATTACGCAAAGAACAGCAAAAAAAGGTAATGGAAAAGAAGAAAACCACCAAGGAAGAATCATTTGTTAGAGCTCTGACGTCGGCTGCTACGCTAGAGACCCGTATACTTTGGAGTCGCTTAAGCGTCTGCAGATGTCGAGGTTGGCGACCCAGGCAGAACTGAAGCATGGGCTGTAGGGGAGGTCGTGGGAGTAGCTGGAACTGTGGCAGAAAGGGACACTGGAGTTGCACGAGACGGCGGAACCGTGGCCTTACAAGTTACAGGTTCAGGCGGGGCAGTACCGCGAATTGCAGAGGATGGAGCGATCTAAATACCGGAAGACATAGAAGACGGTAGAGTGATAGCAGCGCAGGCAGACGCAGAAGACAGTAGAGTGATTACAGTGGCGGTAGACGCGGAAGATGGCAGAGTGAGCGCAGGGCCGTAAGATGCAGAAGACGGTACAGTGATCGCAGCACACGAAGATTGAGAAGATGGTAGAGTGACCGCAGCGCCGGAAGCCTTTGAAGACGCACAAACGATCGTAGCGTGGTGAGACACAGAGAGCGGCAGAGCGATCAGAGCGCCGTGAGTTGCAGTGGGTAGAGGGGCGAGCGCAGCTCCCGAAGACTAAGAGGCCGGGGGAGCAATTGGAGCACCGGAAGACGCACAATACGGAGGAGCGATAGTGGCACCGGAAGACGCAGAATACGGAGGAGCGATAGTAGCGCCGGAAGACGCAGAATACAGACGAGTGAGCGGAGCACTGGAATAGTCAGAAGACGGCGGAGTGATCGGAGAGCTGCAAGAGGCAGAAGACGGCGAAAGCAAGTGGAGTACGGAGAGAGGTAGAAGATGATAAAGCGATTAGAGCGATGATAGTTGCATAGGATGGGGGAGCAATCAGAGTGCCAGGAGAAGCAGAGGACAGGGGAGCGAGCGCAGCGCTGTTAGATGCAGAAAACTGGGGAGTGATCAGAGCGCCGAGAGTCCCCTAGGATGGGGGAGAGATAGAAGTGCTGGGAGAGGCAGCAGATCGGGGAGCGATCAGAGACCCGGGAGATGCAGAAGATGGGAGAGCGATCGGAGTGGTGGAAGAGGCAGAAGATGGCGGAACAAAGGGAATCAGGGGGGAGGTGGAGGTTTAGGGTGTGTCTTCGGCCCCATCGTATCCACAATGGCCCGCGGCCTGCGGCCTAGTATTGCGCGCTACTGGCGCAGCACTTTGGAAGTAATCTACCATACAGGGCCTCTCCCAGATCATCTCCTCAATCACGCTAAGCCTTTCCTGCTGTCTCGGCACTGAAGGAGCGTAGTCCACGTGGGAGGTACGCCCTGGTTGCGACTAGGGAGGTTTAAAGGTGTCATCATCCTATGCATGATTAGCTACTGATTTTGGTTCCTAATGTTAGTTGAAAGACTGCTGGGTTCAGGAACCTACGGTTGCAGCCATGGAAGTTGAGGCATCCGGGTGGGCGGAGCAGTAGGGTGGGGGTGGGTCTGGGGTGTCAGATTCCTCATCCTATTCGTTTGGTTAACTAGGTACTTTCTTTAGTGATATTGGGTGGGTGTAGCTGGGGGGTCGGTGTAGCTGGGATCGAGAACCTACAACCAAGGTCCGGAAAACCAGTGCATCTGGATATGCGGAGCGCTAGTGTGGGGGCGGGTTGCAATGTGATTTGCATCATCCTAGCTGGTGATTAGCTATGCACCTTCCTGATAATAAGCAGCAGCAAATTTTGTCAGGGGAGTTACCTCATCAATGATAACGGGATCCGGAGCGGCGGATGCCAGAGCATCGTCCAATTCCAATTCCGGCTCCTCTCCCTCCACCTCCAACCAACCCCCATTCGTCATCCTCCTCTTCCTCGTTACTGTCCTCCTTTTGCATGGCCCTCCCGATATCACTACCGTACCAACTTCGATCCCAGACTTTGAGGTTTAACAACGAGTATCTGCCATTGGCACGCTTAGAGGTTGGGGCGCTGAAGTCTCCCTGAGGCGGCTCAAGGACCATGAGGTCCAGGGGATCTTTACCATTGTTGGCAAGGATCTATGCACAAACTTCATCATCTTTATTAAGAAAGATGAGCTCTTGGAGCTGGAGAGGGGTCGATGGCTCCCGGTCACGTCACCGTGCGCCCACACCCGCTACCTCAATGGAGTATCGGGGGCACCCGATTGCCTCCTCCACATCTTGTCTCTTGACTACCCCAAGCACAATCATTATTCTCGCTAATTTGGAGACCCCCCAGGCGATTCACAGGTCAGAGTTTATGGAATACCAGGGGTAGTGAAAGAACTGATAGCTCCCTGAGGCCACCATTCGGAAAGGAATTGCAGATCTGTAGTACCCGTGACTAGTATGGGGAGGTCCAATTGGGATGAGCCAGTAAACAAGTATGTTAGCATATGTTTAAGGGAACAGGAATGGACATGAACTTACTCGGAGGTCCCACGACCTCTAAGAACAGGGCCAGCTCAGGCAGTTGTCGCTTGACCGCCTTCTGAAATTGCTTGGCTGTATCACGGGCCAAGTGCCTGATATGGCGAGCGACTTCCCTGACGTCATCGTCCCGCTTCTCCTTTCTAATAAGCGCGATACGGGCCGCCACCAGGGGAAGCGAGCGGGACATTTCCATTACAGACTTCAATCTGGAGCCGGTCAGGCTGCGGAGGTCCAAGGAGCACTCAGACAGGTGGGCCCTGATCCCCTCATGCCACGTCCTGTATAGATTAGTACTGGCGCAGGGGTTCTGGAATCCACACTAACTTTTTTTGTAGGCGATATCGTCATAGCGCCCCCTGATAGAATTATATATGTTAGTATATCAAAGTCTGAACACAGAGTATAGGTCAAAGGTTAGACTTATAAGGAGTCCTCCACTGCCTGCTCGAAGGGGGGGTTTTCCCGTGTACTCGCACTCAGAATTGTGTTGACATAAATGGTTATCTCTAACTCTAGGGGCAGGAATGCTGATTGGGGATAATTACTTGCTCTTTGTTCCCGGAGCTTGCAGGGGGCGGTTTCCAGGTAACGGCACGGCGTTTGCGACGTATGTCAGACTAGTGGAACAGGGCAGTGGCACTCTTGTGTCTCCTAACCGCCCTTTCTTCAGGTTGGGCATCGGGGTCTCGGCGCGGCACATCAGGAAGTCTGCCTCTCCTGGCCTTGCTTTTATCAGGTTGCGCACTGGAGTCTCAGCGCTGGACAGCACGACACCTGCCTATCTTTACCACTCCATCTTCATCTTGAACCATAGGCAATCTGTGTAAATAGTACACGTTAATATGCTTGGTTATCAAAGATTCGATGGGCTATGCCTAGACATATGCGCCGGCCGTTATCGTGATATTTGAGGTGTCACTTTTTCGCGGGAGGGGGGGGGGGGTGGAAACAGGGGAAACAAAGTGGAATAGGTGAAGGAAATTTGGTGACACTGGAGGTACAGGGGAGACAATTGGGAGGAACCGGAGATCCTGGTTTGAGGAGGGGAGTTTTATTTGCGCACAGGCTGTACGCAAATAGAAAAGAATTGGTGCAAAAAGAGGTACAAATAGGAGGTGGAGGATGCGGGAGAGCTGAGTTGTGATGTCAGTGATTCGGGGGGGGGTGAGTACGTCCTCGTCATGGACGTTGATTCGGCGGATCTTGCGCCAGTATGGAGAAGGATAAGAACAAATTGACCTGACGCGGTGGGAAGTGATGAGGTCACCAGGTTGAGTGCCTTATACTCTAGTCCGGGCATACAATCAAAAAGCCCTAGGGAGTTACAAGCCAGGAGCATCTGACCTTAGCGAGTTTATAGACAGAGCGTGTTACATATGGAGAAATGTCCTCAGACCACTAGATTTTTAGCGTACAGGTAGACATAGTATAATTATGAACGTATCGTGATATTTCTATTGGCTTAAATTGTTTTTATGTTAACGGACGTGAAATAAAGTTTTAAGACGCATTCTAGATCGGGTGCCAACAGATGTGTCCTAGCAACTCTAAAGGAGAATTTGGGTACGTCTCTTGTTGTCAAGGCTGGTATGTGGCTTAAATTATTTTACCTACCACTGACTGTAGCAATCGCTCTATACCGTACACACAATATGGTGTTGATTTCGTTTAAAAATTCGAACATTAGAGGGATATGTTTATAAGTAACATGCAAAAGAATCATGGACTCGGATACATCGGAGTAGAATACGGAAAGACATTTTGGCTCCCTTTTCACATTGCATTGCTCAAGCGATTGGCTAACGGAATTGATTTAAATTATACGACAGAGTCGGTATTCTGACAGTCTTGAGTCTCCACAAGAGTCACAATTGTCCTGCTTTGGAATTGACTCGCGCTGGGATCTGGTTCGCCGCCAATTTGAGGAACTTGATCTTCTCCGATATACGGGAGCCTGCTCAGTGGTGGTATTTACACCCTCCTATCGCCTTCATCACTGTAATAATACGCCAAGAGATCCAGAGTATCCTCCTGCACCAGATTGGAGAGTAGCCAGATGTGCATGGATTCACTTCTATCAATGAAGATGAAGTTGAATTGTGATAGCGGTTGGGTTGGACGCTTGCCGATCAACCTGCATCTTTCACCTGTCGTGTCCAGGATGTAGCGAACTTGTCTGATCGGAACTCATAATAAAACCATCGCGTACAGGCCATGAACATTTGTAGAATATAACTGGCCTAATCTTATTCCGTTGATGTGTAGGGGCCTCCAGTAAACAAATTGATAGTGGAGGGGCGATTCTGCCAACCTCCTCTCATCGCCGTGCAGACATCTACCTCGAAATTATAGCAGGACTTAAACAATGCTCACCACACGGGGGCGCCCGAATATAGTCTTCCATTCTATGTTTTCAGTCTACGTTTACAGTCAGTAAGTGGAAACTCAAATCTAATCGTTTGTAGGGAAAAGAACTAACCAGGTTCAAAATTCCACGCTGCTACGTGGGGCAGATTAGGGAGTCACCGGTATTGAGGTCACGTGAAGCAACTCTGACTCTTTCTACCAGGGCGTCTTGACGATGACGTCCTTTTAGTGTATCCAGATGTTGACCACTTCTGACCACCTCGACCCCTTCTGTCGGGGTTGCTAGTCGACGCAATTGCAATGTAGGTGTATCATAGAGATCAACGGTATTATAAAGTTGGTCACCATCCACCAGGGCCTCTTGAAACGGGGCATCTGAATGATGTTGTTTCAGTGTATCCCAATCTTGGCCACCTCCGGCCACCTGGATACCTTCTATTAGGGCTGCCTCTCGAGGTCCTTTTATTGTAGGTGGATCATAGAGATCTCCGTCATCTTCGAGTTGGTCACCGGCAACAGGGGCATCTTGACGAGATCGTTTGGACATATCCGGATGGTGGTCACCTCCCGCCACCTCGCCATCTACGATTGGGACTGCCTGTTGATGTACTTTTGTTGTTGGTAGATAACTGAGATCCCCGTCATCTTCAAGTTGGTCACCTTCTGCCGGGTCTGTTAGGTAATGCATTTTGGGCAATGTCAGTTCTTGGTCACCTCCGGCTTTCCAGACTGGGTCTTATGGGGCTTGAGCGTGTGGTGCATCAGGCCAATGATGTGGATCTGTGCCGTATATAGTCAGAGCGCCTTTTTTTTTTTTTTTTTTTTTTTTTATATCATGTATTCATTGTTTGGTTAAGGTATAAGAATATGCATGAAGCGCTAGCTATGGCAGAAACAAAACCCAAAATCAAAACAACTAACAAAAGAAAAAACCAAAACCGGTTCCTCCGTCGGGGTCCAATAACCGACGCAGTACCTACACAGGACTTATAGAGGAAAACTACTAACTAATTAACTTAGCATCATAAGGAAACAAATCAAAACTCGTATAACCAAGTAAAGAAATCAAACAGGAGACCTTCCACCCCTTAGACCGCTTGACGACCCAGCCATCGACAACTGAGGCAAGGCGGGAAGGGAAGGGGAGGGGGATAGAGAGGGCTGGTGGGGGGCATATTGTGCATACGTGTCGGGGGGGAAACCAGTTTTGGTAGCCGTGAGGTAGCGACCGAGGCCCATGAGGGACGGGATCGAGGTTCATAGGGGAGAGTCAGGTCTAATATCCGTTATCCCCTGAAGGTGGCGACATCGGGTAGTAGACTTGGCTGTGCAGAGTAGGAGGGCGTGTTCAAACGTCTTATCACCATCCTCACACTAAGGGCAGAGGGGGAGGGAGTCGATGTGATGCCAAGAGGGGTGGGCAGCTAGGTAGCTGTTGCCCGCCCGCATCTGGTGGAGCCGGCCAGAGAGGAAACGCCCAAGGCCCATGAAGGGGTGTGGGCGTAGGGCGGGGCCGAAGAGGTAGTACGGTGGGGGAGGTGAGAGGAGGCGCCATGTGGTGAGGAATTCATGGTAGCACCTAGCCTTAAGCGAAGCGTAGAGCGCAGGGGATCCAAGTGGGGCTATCTGAAGAGGCGTTAGGAGGTGAAAGTTTGCTGGGAGGAGGGGGTCAGTACGGTTGCCAATTATGAAGTGAACCCGGTGGGTGACTGCATCAATACGGAGGTGACAGTGGTTTAGTGGGGAGGGCGGCTTGTTGAACCACCGGAAGGGGGTGTAATTGGGGCCTGCCCAAGGGTGGCAGCCAAGGACGGAACGCGGGAGGCGGAGGGAGTCGGAAGTCCCGAAAGGGGACATCGTTGGGAGGGAGTTGTCAAGATGAGCGGTCGCTGAGTTGATTTCAGGTAGGAGGCAGACGAGGCGGATCGCGGCCAGCGGTTGAAGGTGTTTAACCAGGAGGTCAATAGGCGTGAGGGAGGCCTCACAGGAGAGGATGGCGGTGTTTGTGGAACTGAAACAGTTGGTAACCTACCCTGAACCCGATGCCAGAATGCTCTCATCTTGTCAAGCATCTTGGAGTTGTGGGAGAGTAAGTCGCAACCATAGACGAGGATGGGACGAACAGGAAGGAGGCCAGCCGATGACACAGGTGTGGAGCGAGACCCTTACCCATCCAGGAGAGGCGGTCTATTGTGGCGAGAGCTGCTTCAGCCAGCACGAGGCGCCTGGTGAAGTGGGAGGAGGTGGCGTGATTCAAGGCGGGTGTCGCGGGTTCTAGCCAGTAGCCCAACCACCGAAGTACCTGGGCAGGTTTGTAGGTAACAGAGTCCACCGAGACGGGGAGGGGGGATGTGGGTCCTCTTTGTTGAGGTGTCCTCCAGTGTGTGAGTTCGGCTTTGGGAAGGGAGACGGCAACCCCTATCCGCCTTCCTTTCGATGTAAGTGAGTATGCGACTTCTTGGAGCTTCTGGACATTGCGGCAGTAGGAGGTCGAGGCCACGGTTATGGCAAAATTGTCGACGTAGGAGAGGATTATACCATTAGGTACTGGAAAGTGGAGAGACGAGATGTAAATCAAAAAAAGAAGGGGGGAGACAGGCAAGCCTTGAGGGGTGCTAACCTGGACCGGCGAGAGGACCTTGGGGGAACACTGGTATAGGAGGCGGCAGAACCGGCCGTGTAGGAAGGAACGCACCCACGAAACAAGGCAGGGCTGAACGCCTTTTTCTCGAAGCCTGCCACACAGGGCAGCGGAGTCGACATTTTCAAAGCCCCCTTTGACATCAAGGAAAAGTCTGGAGGAGCAGAGGCCCATGCTATGTGCAAGCCGGACCTCATGGGAAAGGGTAGCAAGGACGTCAAAAGTTCCCCTGCCAGAGAGTGAACCGCACTGGTTAGAGTGGACAAGGCCAAGAGCCCGAGCAACTGCGGCCAGCCTTACAGCTGCCACACGCTCCAGGATCTTGGAGAGCGTTTGGAGGAGAACTATGATTCAGAAGGAGGCTGGCATGTCATAGGAGGCTTTGCCGGCCTTGTCGAGAACAATGCCGTTAGCTTGTTTGAGGGACGAAGGGTGGAAACCGTATAGAAGAAGGGGTCCCAGGAGGGAGGTAACGATTTTCAGGTTGGTGCTAAGGACTCTTTTCCAAACTGGGTATGGTATATGAACAGGGCCGGGAGCAGACGAGCTTGAGCTGGAGGACAGGGCCTTGGAGACTTCTTCTTTAGTGAGGACGTCAAGATCTTTGAAAGGACGGAGGATAGTAGGAGGGAAGGAGGACTGACTGGGGGGGAAGAAGTTTGCAAGGAGGTCGGTGATGACCTCAGACGGAGTGTCAGCATCTGGGAAGGTTGCTAAACAGTCAGGGGGGCGCCCTACCGCGAAACGCTTGGCTGTCCATACAGTCTTGGAGGTTGCAGAGGTGAGGAAATCGTCCCAGTCCTTACGCTTAGCCTGCTTGATGGCCTTAAAGTAGTCTTTGCGGGCCGAGCGAGCCTCAGTTCGAGACGTCTCATTGGGACCTTTGCTGGCTCGACGTGTGGTGACGTGAAAGGAAACTCTAAGAGAGGTAAGAGGAGATGACCACCAGGGCTTGGACTGGGCCGTCATGTGGTTGAGAGGAGTATGAAGAAGGAGAGTGGTGTGGAGTCGGTCGACATTCCTGTCGAACCAAGCCGTGGCAAAAGACAAAGTCGCGAGGGAGAGTGTGGGAGAAACAATATATAACTTGAGTGCGTCACCTAGGACAGACCAGTCAGTCTTGGCCCAGGCAGGTGTGGGGACAGGAGGATGAACCAAGGGAGTGGAGAGTGAAACACACATGGGAATATGATCAGAGCCGGTGGACGGGAGTGGGGTAGTCCACTCCTCAAAGAGCTGGGCTGCCGCTCAATTGGCAAAGAAAAGATCAAGAATGGAGGGCCTGCCCACGGAGGGAAAAGGAAAATAAGTAAAAACACCAGGAATGTTAAGAAGAGAAAAGACATGTAAAGAGGATAGCTGAAAATAAGGAACTGACGTTCCAAGAGCGGTAGAGGAGATGACCCTCAGCGGGTCAGAGAGAAAATGATGAAGGTTAAAGTCACATATAACAAAAACGGGATAACTCAGGTCTTGAAAGCATAGCTCCGGAGAGACAATGCGCAAGTAGGCAGAAGCGCCTTGGGTGTTGTACGCGTTGTACACCCTAAGGCGGGTTTGTGAGGAGGAGCAAAAACCCACATCCGAGAACAAGTCGACCGCCATCACGTTCACTGACTGGTTCACCCATACAGGCAAAAGAGAGATAACTTCAAGAAAAGACAAAAGGGCATAGCAGGCCATGTGTGGCTTGCTGAAAGAGGGAGGTGAAGAAAAATACTTATAACTAGGAAAGGAAGGTAAATGTGCACGCTATATGCGGGGATCCTGTACAGCCACAATCGCAGGAAGGAAAGGTTAAGCAGAAAAGCTCTGAAACAAGGAAAGAAAAATATCCCAGGTACCCAAGCTGTTATGTTGAACAAAGGAGAGGTTGGAGAGGACAGGATCCCTTCCAGAGGGCCTGGGAGGTGGAAAGGTGGGAAACGGCATTTACACGGACATGCCGGAGGGGTTTTCTGAGGTACGGGGTGGGTCATAGTCCCCATGGGTGGGGGGGATGCTGGCCCTAGAGGAGGAGAGCGTGGCGTTTTGGGGTCTCTCCGGTGGGACCCGAGGACGGGGACGGCGGTTGGTCCTGAAACAAGGGGCAAGTGCTTTTCTCGGAGTGGAGGGGCCAGCACCATTGTCAGCGCCATCAGGGCCAAAATCCATTCCGTCCTCGTCGTCGTGGTCAAGTGGTTGTGAGGTGGAGGTGTCTTTGGGAATTGGGGTGGGTCATTCCAGGCAATCCCTGTCGGTGGCCGCGTGCGGCTCACGAAGGTTGGGGCAAGAAGCAGTTGAGGAGGGGCAGCAGTTGAGGACCGCTTTGGTGTTGCCCCCTTGAGGGCAGGTGGGGTTCTGGCAATGATGTGCCGAACGTGTGTGTGGGAGGGAGCAGATTGGACAAACCGGGTGATCCAGCTTACATCTAGGGGCCTGGTGGCCGAACTTCCAACAGTTTCGGCACTGGGTGAAGCGGATAGAGGAGAAGGCCTGCTCGACATGGCGTCTTCGGGAGAAGAGGTGGATAGAGGTTCCCATGGCATTGATGTCCTCGGGAGCGATGGTGACAACCACAGAGGTAGAGAACTTGGACATCCTGGACTCCAGGTCGCGATTGAGGTAGTGGCCGGAGAAGATGGTGACGCCCGTGGCGTTACGGACTGACTCCTGAATGAGGAAGAGGAGGTTGTCCTGGTCTTTGGGGAGGTTAGCGAGGAGGAGGGAGTGGATGGCGAGCTGCGTCTCGTTGGGGGCGGGGCGGAAGGGTAGGTAGGCATTGTCGTCGACTGGGGAGAGTTGGTTCAGGCGGTTGGTGAGTGCCTGGTAGTAAGGGGCGTTAGAGGTGGCTGGGGTGAATGAATCGAGGACCGTTAGGGTGACAGAGCCTCTGTCGTTGACCCGGCCAGAAAGCGAGAGCGGAAGGGGGCAGTTGGCCTCACGGAGGATTGAGGCAGATATATCGGGGAGAGTCGCAGAGATTCTTTCACCTGCAGGATGGGGGGCAGGCGAAGACCGAGGAGTAAAGAAACGACTTTGTACTGCTGGCAGGATGGGGACCTCTTTAACAGGAGGAGCCGTCATGCCTGATGCGACTTGCGCAGCAGATAGGTGTTTCATCTTAGATCCCTTGGTTTTCTTCTTGCCCCCGACTGCTGCAGCCAGGGCGAATGAGCGGGAGGGGCGTAGAAAGGATGGATCCATGTTCCTAGGAATCCATTCTGAGAGGGGGTGGTTTTTGCCGTCACGGAAAGTGCGAGCTGCCTAAGAGTTGGGGTTTTTGACCGCGTAAGCCTCGGGATTGCCGTAGTGTTTCTTTGCAACGGTGTCGTCGCGGGGGGTGTCAAGGTCGAATCCATCCACAATCACTCCAACTTGGTACAAGGGAGCGCAGGGGTGGGCCTGTTGGGGGTGTGGGGCGGCAGGAAACTGTGCCGTGTTGGACTGGAGGAGTGGGGCCCAGGGAAGGACCTCCTTTCCTTTTAGGGTAGGGGGCAGGGCCGGTAGGACAAGGGGCGGTAGGACAAGGGCTTGCTGATGTGGGGGCGGCGGTTGGGAAAGCCTTCGTAACAGGTCACGCAGAGCTGACTCAATGGAGGCGAGGGATGAAAGGGAAGGGGCCTGAGCGGCGGAGGTAGCCTTGAAGAGCTCCTCCACTGGCGAAGAGAGGAGGTCAATGCGTGTGTTGGTGGAGGCGAGCCCGTTCAATGTGGCCACCAGGAGGGAGATGAGGACAGCTTCGCCGTCACTGAGGTTGCGGAGGTCGGAAGAGATGAGAGGAGGAACAGAGGGAAAAGCATCACCCAGGACAGGCTCTAGGGAATGTAAGAGTGTAGGGATCGCGAAGACCGCGGAGTGGAGGGGCGAGGTAGAGCTCGCCCAGGAGGGGTGGGCAGAACCAATGTCAGACATCGGAACGCGTGGCGAAGACTTGAAGCCTAAGCTGGGAGGGGCGAATCGTGTAAAAGTGGGGAGTCGCACCAGACGCGATGGTGTTGAGGATGCGTGAGAAAGAAATGGTCAGGAAAATAGGAGGCGCGCAGCGTGTAGAGCCGGAGCCCCTACTGGCAGCATTATATAGTCAACAAGGACGTCCTCTGGGATGATTACATGTACACCCCCTACTGACTTGAGTACTAGCTTTCTCGCAAGAATGTCTGTTAACTTCATGCCACAGGCCTTAATGAGCACAATCATGCCTTCTTTAATCTGTTGTCTGCAGAGCAAGTTATTGGCCCCTGCACTCACAAAACAATCGCAAGCGGGACGTAATCTCCCCCTTCCATGGAAAATCATGCTGTAATCAGCGTTCGGGAATGTGACACTTTTCTTAAAGTTCCTTGCTAACATCTAGGCTTTGACAGTATTGCGCTAAACTGTGTAGTGCTCTTTTCCCTCAGCGTCCTCATAAAAGGTAAGTCCTATCTTAAACATCCCGATCAATTAACTACCACCCTCGCAGGGGTAAGCACTTCAAGGATAGCAACGTCTGGAAGCCGGTAGATGTGACCCAGTGGTGCTACCTATCCCTTGTGAATAGTAGGCATGTGGACGTACTCTCTGTGATCATCATTTTGTGCCATGTCTTCGGGGGTGTTCCGAGTGTTGTCAGGGCTGCACTACTTGTGCATACTGTGTATGCCAGTGTCGTGAATACTGTCCTTGGTATGATCTTTCGGCCGTGATAAATTGACATTAAATATCATACCCGACGATGTTCTGGGCATCATGAAACATTTCCAGATGATGTAGGAATTCTGTTTCGGACATTGAAGGTATGTAAGTCCTTTCTGCATTGCCTGTTAAAAATGTAGAACTTGAATCTGAGTCACTTGATATCTGAGTCCTCATACCATGTGCTAAACCAAATTGACCCATTGCTGCGTCTTGGATTAACAGAACTTAGCTCCAGCTGCCATCCCAGACTACGTACACAATGGTAAGCATTCTCCTTCTTGCTGCATTTCATAATATATCAACTTAAAGACTCCCGAAAGTCACAGAACTAAGTCACACATTGCCTATGAAATGTTCATTTTGTCATCTCAAATACGTTAGTGGCGGTCCCTTTGCCAACCACTTGTAAAAGGAAGTTGCGGATCTCATCGATCTTCTCGTGTCAGATGTACAGTATGCTCCTCCCATGCAGGATATCATAGACGCATAAAGGCACAGATTGTTGTACGAGGCCCCGACTGAATGAGAATTATCAACTGGATTCCCACTACGAATCTGACATTGATCTCAGTAATAGCCCTCCTGATACATATAGCAACGGGGCTACATATGTCTCTGACGTGGAACCGCAACTTATCTTCGACGCGTCTCCCACTCCTATCGAACGCGAGTATTATCCCGATACTGGGCTATCCATTGAATATGTGAAGAGATTTGCGGAGGAACACCAAAACCTGTGTAAGGACCCATCAGTACCATTCGCTAGCATGCACAATTTCAAACTTGCTTCTTGATTCATACAAAGTAAGGTATCTAAGAGGCGGGTAAATGAATATTTTTCAAATAGCCTTAGTCATTCAGCAGATGTTGCCCAGAGCTCGATGCATACACTTGAGAACCATCTCTACTGATTGGATCCATACAGCCCATATCTACAATGGTTCGAAGCTCAAGTCGAAGACGGTGTAAGGACTTTGCCTCTCCGCTACCTTATCGTTCTCGACTGCGTCTGATATCTTCTTCAGCAGATCGCTTGCCAAGATTAGTTGGTTTACGCCACTAGGCCGCAATGCGATCCGGATGGACAGAGAGTATATATGAAAAGGGTTACAGGAAAGTGGTGGAGGGAGGTTCATGTAGTGTGCCACAGCTTATCTATCCCGCTCTCCCAAAAGTACGAGCTAATTGAGTGCAGGAACACTCCAATCTGGCATGAGCGTGATTCTAATCATTCGAATGTCGGATCAGACACATCTCAGCAACCTTTGCGCAGACAAAAAGGGGTGGCCAGTATATATAACAATTGGAAATCTTCCGTCGGCTAAGCGCAACAGAGCTGGAACGATGGCGGTCCTCCTTGTTACCCACTTGCCGTCCAGTCCAAGTTTCAATCGTAATCTCTTCCGCGAATGAACACCAGATCAAGTGAACGCCGACATACTCCAAGTTGTATTCGAGCTCCTATTTGAGAACTTACAAGACGCCTCAGTCGACGGTGTCCGAATGGATTCCACGGATGGGAATGTTCGGAGATGCTTCTCGATCTTAGCGTTGTGATTGATGACCATCTGGAAATGTTTGCTACATGGTAAAATTGAATGCCTGTCCTAAATGTGAAATACCTCCTATATATATGGGGTCCAGCAATTGGGAGACGTATCCTGCTAGAGATTATCCGAGATACAAGCGCCTGGAGCAAAATTTTAGATGGCTCAGAGGAGTTCACCCGAGTGACGTGTACAGCACATTTGACGCTCACAGTATTAAGATTGGACAAAACCTTTTTTAACAACTTCTCCGTGTTTTCGCTGCTGATCTGCACCAACTTGATTTACTCCATACTATCTACTTTGACACACTTCAAGCATATGATGGATTGGGTTCTAGGGTTTCTTAATAGCATGGACAGTTGGAAGTAGTTATGATACGTGGAAAGCTTTACCACTGTACTCTTGATTCTTTGTGCCTAAGAAAACCTACTGCGAGGTTAAGCAGGGGCAAGGGATGGAGATGAGGAACTTGGGGCGTTGTCTTTTATGTGTCCTTGGTGCCGCGTTGATAGGACCTAAGAGAAGCCAAAGTCAACCTTTCAAGTTTGCACTCCCCTGCCTCCCGCCTTTAGTCAATTTTAGTCTGATAGCGCAATACGCAAGACATACGCGTGAGACCTAAGAATATATCGATCAAATTTCAATCAGTTTCACTTGGTGTAGGATATCTTCTTGGAGTTTAGAACATCTAGACA
>VBSK01000196.1:0-29095 GCA_006112555.1 Tuber indicum | reverse complement strand
GCATTCTTTCGAGCTTCTTCCTCGCGTCTTGCGAGTTCTTCATCGGTCGGCCCCTATATGAGTATTCGGGGCTGGTCAGGGTGACTGTGAGCGAGCAGTCGTCCAGCCCATGGGGCTTCATAGGCGACTTAGCGCCTTCTTCGTCTTGGGTTGATGGTGATCGTTATCCCGGTGGGGCTTGTCGGGATAGCTTCGGTGGAAGAGTTCGATGGCATCTTGAGATTGGTGAAGTTGCTCGCTGGATACCAGGTTTTATCGTGTTCGAGAATAACCGGTCCACTTGGCACGGTAATGGAGCTTTCCGTAGCGCAAGCGAGAATCGACTATCTCGTCGAGTTCGTATTCGGATTCTCCGTTATTTCTAGCGGAGGAGGAGGAGTTGAGTTATCGTTTGTGAGGGAAACTTGTTATCGTTGTGATTCGAGGAGTGAGATGTGGAATGTGTTGTGTATTCTTCGTCGAGGGAGGGAGATCGAGCTTATATGCTCGATTCCCAATTCTTTCCAATATCCGAAATGGCCCGATTTTCTTGTAATCCAATTTCTTGGATGGTCTCGTGGTCTTGATGTTGGTGGTAACAGCCACACATATCTCCTGTTTGTAGGTTCGGATCGGGTCTTCGGTGCTTATCGTATTGTTCTTTCTGTCGTTGTTGTGCATAATCCATTTCGTATCGTAATGTGTCGTGCAGTTGACTCATCTCCGTCTTATCTGTTATCATTCCACCGCTCGTATGATTTGTGGCCTGACTTCTCGGATGTTGTCCATAATTGGCAAAGAATGGTGTCGTGCCAATCGTCTCCTGTTTGCTGTTGTTATATGCAAACTCCGCCATCGGAAGTAGTTCCCGCCAATTATCTTGTTGATAATTGATGTATGCGCGAAGATATTGTTCCAATATCCGTTTACCCGTTCGTCTGTCCGTCCGTTTGTGGGTGGAAGGCAGTGCTGAGCCTGTTCCAGATTCCCATTTCTCCCGTTGCCTTTTTCATGCTCCGGATGTGAATAGTGATCCTCGATCCGTGATGATATTTTTTGGTAGTCCATGTAATCTAAAGATTTCGTGGAAGATCGTTCGGATGAATGTTGCCGTTGTCATATCCTTTTTACCGGAACAAAGTGACTCATTTTGGTCAGGCGATCACCACAACCAAAATGGCGTTCCATCCTTCCGAATTCGGAAGGTCGGTAATAAAATCCATGGTTATCGTTTCCCATGGTTTTTCGGGACTTCGTTTGATTTGAGTAATCCGTACGGCGCATGTTTGGCTGTTTTCGTCCTTTGACATATATCGCAATTCTTGACGTATCTCTTGACGTCCTCGCGCAGTCTGGCCAATAGAATGACCTCGTGATGAGTTCGGTTGTTTTAGCCGTTCCTCCATGTCCCGATATTCGTGAATCGTGATGTGTGTATATGATTCCGTTCTTATCTTTTTCTTCCGGAATCCATTGTTTTCCGTCGTACCATAGTTGATTTCTTTCCACTGGCATAAACCCAGTGCTATCCCTTCATTTTCTTTTTTCCTTCTTCCAATGCTTCTTTATCGCTTTGATAGTTCCATCTTCTTTGCTTGCTTCCTGTATTCTTTCCTTCGTCTTCTGTCGTAATTTCAACATCTCCATCGCTTCGATTTGTCTTTCTTGAAATATCGGTCGACTGGTAGTAACGTTTGGATTTTTCTGGTAATCCTTTCGTCATTATCGTCTTGTGGTCTGTCGCTCGATATCCTTGTGAGAGCATCTGGTTTGCCCCCTTCTTTGCCAGGTCGATATTCGATTTGAAACTTGAACTGACTTAGTTGTTCCATCCATCGTAGTGCCGATCGTTTAGTACCTTGTCCTTCATGAACGGTACTGGTTTTTGTGGTCTGATAGTACTTTCACAACACCTTTCGTGTCGCAAACGTATCGTCTCCATTCCTTCATGCTTGAACTATTGCTAATAGTTCTTTGTCGTGAACGTCGTAGTTGCATTCGGCGGGTGTCATTTTCTTTGACCGGTAGGCGACCGGTCTCCACCTTCCGTCTTCGCATTTCTGTGAGAGTATCCCCGAAACAGACGTATTTCGAGGCGTCGGTTTCGATTACTAGTTCTCCATCGGGGTCGTAGTGAACTAGTAATGGGGCGCTCGTGAGTTGCTTTCCTGATACCGTCGAATGCCTTTTGTTCGTGTTCCTTCCATCTCCATTTGGCTTCTTTTTTGTTAGGTTGAGAGGGTTTGGCAATCCTGCTGAACTTCTATAAACCTTCGATAGAAGTTGCAGAATCCAATGAAGCATTGGACATCTTTTTCTCGTTCCTGGTGGTTTCCATTTCCATATGGCGTTTGTTTTGACTGGGTCCACTTTGACTCCTTGTCTGTTGATGATGAATCCCAGGTATTCTGTTTTCCTTATGGAATTCGCATTTTGTTGGCTTGATTTTCATCCCGGATTCTGGATGCTTTCCATCACCTCGCTAACGTCTCTGATGTGTTGTTCCAGGTTATCGGAATAGACGAGTACATCGTCTAGATAGACAATGCAGCATCTGTCGAGGAACCGGCTCAACATTTGGTTGATCCATCGTTGAAACGCCGCAGGTGCATTGGTTAGCCCGAAAGGCATAACCAGGTATTCGTACATCCCGTATTTGGATGCGAAGTTGTTTTCCATTCGTCTCCCTTTTTGATCCTGACGTTGTGGTACGCGTCCTTGATGTCGAGTTTGGTGAAGTATTGTGCCGTTCTTAGTCGATCCAAGGCTTCTCCTATCAGGGGAAGTGGGTATCGATCCTTCTTTGTGAGTGAATTGAGTGCTCGGTAATCCACACATAGTCTTAGTTTCCCATCCTTCTTTTTGATGAACATTATGGGTGATCCCCATGCTCCTTCGTTTCTCGAATCCATCCTCGGTCCAGATTGGTTTCGATGTATTGTCTTAACTCTTCTAACTCGTGTTCGCTGAGTGCGTACCTTTTCCATGGTATATGTTGTGTTCGTTTTCCGTCTTTGTCTAATTCGAGATCGATCGCCAGGTCTACCCGTGTCGGCGGGTCGATGGGGGTAGTTCTGTTGCGTTGTCTTCTTTGAACAGATCGTGGAACTTGTGATACTGTTTGGGTATAGTATCCCTCCAGTCTTGTTGCTTTCGTTGTTGTTTGTCTCGTATGGCCAGTTCCGTGCTGATGTTGATCTTGGCCCATTCTAGGTCTTTCGTGGTGAAGTTCCATCTGAGCATGCCAGTGTATGCTCCTTCTTATATTCTTCGCGGAATTCTTCTGCCTGTATTTCGCATATCTGAATCTTGTCTTGTTGGCTCTGGTAGCCTCGTATTGGTCCGTTGACCCAAAACCTTGATTTCCTCTTGTCGTGTATCGAGGTCGTTAACTTCTTGGAGTTCTTCGTCGTTGATCTTTTCGATGATCAATTGAGCAATTCGATCTCCTTTCGAGATCTTATACTCCTTATGATTCAGGTTGGCCAAGACCACCTTTATCTCACCAGTATAGTCGGCATCGATTAACCCGGCGTTGACTATTAGTTTGTGCTTCACCGATAGTCCACTCCGTGGTGCGATCCGTCCATAGGTGCCGTCCGGTAGTCCAATGGCTATTCCTGTTCGTATCGTGGCTTGTTCTTTTGCTGGTATCGTGGGTCTTCGTGTGCATACAGGTCGTGTCCTGCAGCCTTGTTGACCCTCTAAGAGGTATCCGAGCCTCCGGGTCCATCTTCTTGACAAGACTTCCTTGATTCTTGTTCTTCTTCTTTTTTTGTCCGTTGACAGATCTTGGCCTCTTCGTATCTTGCTTGAGGCTTTGTATTCGACTTCGACTTCTGGGGTTCCGTACACGACTGGCGGGTCTTGTAGGCATTCCTTCTCGCATAATCCGCTTGCGAAGGTAACCTTATTCTGCGTCCAATCCATGTCCGGGTTGTGCTTCTTGAGCCAGGGCATCCCTAGCACTATCTCGTGGTTTTTGAGATTTGCCACTTGGAAGGTTGCCATTTCCCTATGGTTTCCAATTTCCATAGGTACTTGTGCGATATGGGTGATAGCTCCCATTGCACTTGGATTCCCATCCGCCAGGTAAATCGTCCTTTTCTTATCGTGTTCTTCCTTGATTCTGTGTTTGTCACAGATTCCTTGTCGATGAAGTCCTCCGTTGCTCCTGAGTCTATCATCGCGTATATCTCAATCGTATCTTGTTGGTTGACTTGTAGCTTCGTTTTGACCATTAACTGGTCTCCGTGTGTTTCATTGATTCCGTTGCAGTGCCGCGTATGTATTCGATAACTTGATGGGTTTCGGTTGATCCTTGTCCCTCAGACCATCTATTGCTGGGGACCGTCGTCTTTTCTGATTGGTCATCTCCTTCGTCCATGGATATCTCTCTCAGGTTCGTTCTTTCGGAAATTGTTGAAACCTTTGCGTGGTGAAAGGTTTCTTCGTCTGTGTTCCATTCCATTCGATCTTGGCCTTCTGCAATCCTTGATTCCGTGTCCTTTGATTCCGCAATTGAAACAAAGGTTGTCCTTTTTTCTTTGTCGTATACCTTGAGAATGTCGAGCCGTCCTTTCTTCCTTGTACCGTCCAACTCCATGGGTTCCCCTCTTTCGTCTTGTTCTTGTCTTTCCAGGTTCCATCCTGGTTCCTTGGTGTGTGTATGTCTTGTTGGTCGTGACTGGTGGTGGAATTTCGTTCCCCTGCTTTGCACTGGTTTATCCAGTTCTCCTTGTCTATCGCCCAGACTGCTAATTCCGTTGCCGAAGTCAGTTTTTCGGCATGTGGATCATAGCGTCGCGATAGATCTTCTTCAAACCCTCGAGTGAACCATCTTCCTGCTGTCTGTCGTCGACGTTGGCGTCTTGCATGAGTAGTCTGAACTCGTACCAGTATTCGGTTACGCCGCGATTTCCTTGTTCAGCCACTTCGAGCTTATTTTCTTGCTCTGTTCTCTGTCGAGATCGTCAAACTGTAGGGTGAACTCGGTACGAAATTCATCCCAATTTCTCCAAGGTTTTTCAATAGTTCCTTCCGTATAAGGTCGTATCCAGCAAGTGCTGTTCCTTCCAAATAACGTGCAGTGTAGAGGATTTTCTCTGGTCATATCCCATAGTCCATCCCACTGCTTCGAAATAGTTGTCGAGTTGGACCAAGAAGTTGCGTAGTTGTTTCGTTCCCCCCATATCTGGGTGGTGCCTTAACCTTTGGTTGTTGCATCGTTCGAACCGGAGCCACTGGTGCTGCCGGAATTGCTGGTAGCATGGCTGCTGTACCGCAGCTACGATAGCTTGCATTTGGGCTGGGATATTCCAATATCCCTTGTGCCGGCGGCAACACGGGTGGGCTCCTGACATCCTCCTTGGTCTGGGTGTTCCCGTTGGTGAATCGTCGGGTGACGATCTTCTTTCAGGTGTGATAGGACTTGTTGCTCTTGATGGTGCTTGAGAAGCGTTCTCAAGTGCGTTGTTGAATTCTTCAAAGTTTCCTAGTCCTCCTTCGTTTTCTGTGAGATCGATATCTCCTTCGTGGTCTTTCCCCTCAGGTTGAGGGTTTATATTCGCCGTGTTGGAATCGTTGAGCGTCGCTTGGGTGACGCTTTGTAATGTAACGTTCCTAGCTTGTGGTTAACTAATAGCGACGGGCAACGATACTTCTCTCCTTGTTATAATCTAGTGATATAACAGTTCTTAGATCCGTTGATCTACGTTATCACCGTTCGTCGGATAACGCCTGTTAAATCTTAACTAAGATATCTTCGCCTCATGTAGGCTCGTGAGAAATGTGTCGGATATGCAAAGTGATAAAGAGCGTAAAGATGTTTTATTCGTAAAAGTAATAAGTAAGGAAAGTACTTAGAACATTCAATCTAATTTATTTATACTTGTACCGCCGACTCCGGCATACGACAAGTCCCCGCCGGCACGAGGTTAACGCAAACCGGAACTACCACTAGCTACGAACAAACCAAACCTCCGACCCCGTACCTCAAACATGCCCACGCCATGCCCACAACACGAGCACTAAGTACAAAGCCATCAACGGTAAAGAAAGTCCTCCCCACCCCCGCATCCAAAGCCCCTCTGGTATGGAGCCAACCGCAGCCCTAGTAGCAAGTCCGCATCATTCCTGAACAAGGAGTACGAGGGGCAAACCCACGAATACCGAGATACACAGGCGACAGGCAGACCAGGCCGAAGCCACAAAGCCGATAGGGTGTCCGACAAAGGCAGTTCCCGTACAAAAACAAAATTCCATACCGCCCGGTCTAAATACCGTCCCGCAATCCCTCCCCCACAGTAGAAAACCAACAACAAATTATCAACACAGGCGGCACCAAGGCAGAGAGGTTGCGACCCACATGTCCACAACTCGCATCCGCATGCCAGGCCGTCGACCCTATGAACCCACTTTGCCAAGTGCCTCCGAAGAGCGTAATGGTGAGGAGGACCTGTACCCGCTGCCTGTAACCCCAAACAAAACACATAAACAAAAGGAAATACATAGAGGTGGTGACAGACCGAAAGGGGTCAGTAGGGCCTATCTCCTACCCGTGGTGCCATGCCTCCGCCCGCCATACCCGCAACCAAACCAAAGAAACCAAACAAGCTCCACAGAACCAGCACCAAGACCCAAACAAACAAGTCCAACCCAGAGGTCGCAACCCACTATCCGCACAGGTGGCCATCAGCCAGCCGGTCCGACAGGAAGCTTTGCAGCACTCAGCAGCTTAACCTTAACAGCCCTAGCCAGCCGGAAACACTTAATTAGACCTCGCCCAACCTGACGCAGGCCCGACCGGTGCTCGCAGGTGCCTCTCCCCGCCAAGTCAGCCCCCCCAAGCCCCACACACCAGGCACCGCAGCTCCCATCCAGCCCCCTCAGCCCTCAGGCAGATCAACCGCCCGACAGCCACAGGACAGCCGATACCTGACCCCACCAGGCAGCCACTGGTCTTGGCCACCAAGCAGAGCCCCATCCCCCAGCACCGACAGCCGAGGGGGGCCACCAGGACGAACCCGGGGCCACAACATAAAGGGCCACCACCAAGGCAACGGCCACAGCCCCAACCCGCCGAACCAAAGTCCAGTCAGGTCGAGAAGGAAACCAGGAACCCGCAGCCCCCCCAAGGTGGGCCCCAAAGGGCCACACTGTAGACTGACGAAAGGTGCCCAAACTGACGCTTCAGAGAGGGCGGGTACCAGGATAGGAAACGAGACAAACAGAAGGTAGGCCCCACTTGCAATGGGTGTGACCGCCAACCACCATCCAACCACACACGACCCCTGCACTAGACCAAGCGTGGCCCGGCAACCAATCGCCCCACACCACCCGGGCAGAAGTTCATCCGCACCAGGAGGCAAAAGATTTCAGGGTCAAAGCCATCCCCACGTAGAGGCAAGGAGGTGACACCTGACTCAAACCACCGTAAATGCCACAAGGACGTAAACTCCAAGGGAACGGTGATAAACGACATCGTAGGATTCCGACCGTAGAAGATAGTAGACGAAGGGCGGGGCCGGCGAGGCCCCCGTCCCTTAAGGAATGATGCGATCGGTACGACGTGTTGATACTTGGGAAGGTCATCAGTCTAACCAAGGGCGTTTTGTATCGTGAACACTAAGGACTCTGTTAAAACCCAACAAGAAACATGAGCTGGCCCAAAGAACGACACGGGTGTTTCCCCCCACAGCAATGTTCAAATCCCCCATCCTCCGAACGCGAAACTCTGCGAGTAGACGAGAGACAGAGAAGCCGAAGTCTTTTTACCGAAGGAGGGCTCGTAGACGCCAAAGGTGAGAAGGCTCGAAGCGAAATCATCGTGAGAATCAAACAACAACGAGGAGGCGAAAACAAGTAACCACAACGCACGAAACGCCAAACAACAGAACCTCAACACCAAAGACCCCAGGAACTACTGAGCGAACTCAGATATCTCCCCCAGAATCAAAGCATCGAAAGACATCGTGGTGCGAAAGGAACGCTACCGAGGCGGAGCGAAGATAGAAGTAAGGAAATTACTTAGAACATTCAATCTAATTTATTTATACTTGTACCGCCGACTCCGGCATACGACAAGTCCCCGCCGGCACAGGGTTAACGCAAACCGGAACTACCACTAACTACGAACAAACCAAACCTCCAGCCCCGTACCTCAAACATGCCCGCGCCATGCCCACAACACGAACACTAAATACAAAGCCATCAACGGTAAAGAAAGTCCTCCGCCCCGCATCCGAAGCCCCTCTGGTATGGAACCAACCGCAGCCCCTTGTAGCAAGTCCGCATCATCCCTGAACAAGGAGTACGAGGGGCAAACCCCGAATACCAAGATACACAGGCGACAGGCAGGACCCAGGCCGAAGCCAAAGCCGAAAGGGGTGTCCGACAAAGGCAAGTTCCCCGTACAAAAAAACAAAATTCCACTACCGCCCGGTCTGAATACCGTCCCGCAAACCCTCCCCACAGTAAAAAACCAACAACAATTTATCAACACAGGCGGCACCAAGGCAGAGAGGCTGCGACCAGCATGTCCACAGCTCGCATCCGCATGCCAGGCCGTCGACCCTATGAACCCACTTTGCCAAGTGCCTCCGAGGAGCGTAATGGTGAGGAGGACCTGTACCCGCTGCCCGCAACCCCAAAAAAAACATAAACAAAGGAAATACATAGAGGTGGTGACAGACCGAGGAGGTCAGTAGGGCCTATCTCCTACCCGTGGTGCCATGCCTCCGCCCGCCGTACCCGTAACCGAACCAAAGAAACCAAACAAGCCCCACAGAACCCAGCACGCAAGACCCAAACAAGTCCAACCCAGAGGTCGCAACCCACTATCCGCACAGGTGGCCATCAGCCAGCCGGTCCGCCAGGAAGCTTTGCAGCACTCAGCAGCTTAACCTTAACAGCCCAAGCCAGCTGGAAACACTTAATTAGACCTCGCCCAACCTGACGCAGGCCCGACCGGTGCTCGCAGGTGCCTCTCCCCGCCAAGTCAGCCCCCCCCAAGCCCCACACACCAGGCACCGCAGCCCCCATCCAGCCCCCTCAGCCCCTCAGGCAGATCAACCGCCCGACAGCCACAGGACAGCCAATACCTGACCCGCCAGGCAGCCACTGGTCTTGGCCACACCAACAGAGCCCCGTCCCTCAGCACCGGCAGCCGAGGGTGGCCACCAGGACGAACCGGGGCCACAGCCTAAAGGGCCACCACCGAAGGCAACGCCACAGTCCCGAGCCGCCCGAACCAAAATCCGGTCAGGCCGAGAAGAAGAAAAAAGGGAACCCGCAGGCCCCCCAAGGTGGGCCCCAAAGGGCCACACTGTAGACGACGAAAGGTGCCCAAACTGACGCTTCAGAGAGGGCGGGTACCAGGATAGGAAACGAGACAAACAGAAGGTAGCCCCCACTTGCAATGGGTGTGACCGCCAACCACCATCCGTAACCACACCGACCCCTGCACTAGACCAAGCGTGGCCCGGCAACCAATCGCCCCACACCACCCCGGGCAGAAGTTCACCGCACCAGGAGGTAAAAGATTTCAGGGTCAAAGCCATCCCCACGTAGAAGCGAGGAGGTGAGACGCCTGACTGAACCACCGTAAATGCCACTTGACCGAGAACAAGGGAACGGTGATAAACGACATCGTAGGATTCCGATCGTGAGGATAGTAGACGAAGGGCGGGGCCGGCGAGGCCCCCGTCCCTTAAGGAATGATGCGACCGGTACGACGTGTTGATACTTGGGAAGGTCATCAGTCTAACCCAAGGGCGTTTTGTATCGTGAACACTAAGGACTCTGTTAAAACCCAACAAGAAACATGAGCTGGCCCAAAGAACGACACGGTGTTTCCCCCCACAGCAATGTTCAAATCCCCCATCCTCGAACGCGAAACTCTGCGAGTAGACGAGTAGACAGAGAAGCCGAAGTCTTTTTACCGAAGGAGGGCTCGTAGACGCCAAAAGTGAAGAGGCTCGAAGCGAAATCATCGTGAGAATCAAACAACAACGAGGAGGCGAAAACAAGTAACCACGACGCTCCACCACACAACAACCTCAACACCAAAGACCCCAGGAACTACTGAGCGAACTCAGATATCTCCCCCAGAATCGAGGATCAGAAAGCTATCGTGGGCGCGAAAGGAACGCTACCGAGGCGGAGCGAAGATAGAAGTAAGGAAATTACTTAGAACATTCAATCTAATTTATTTAACACGTACCGCCGACTCCGGCATACGACGTGCCCGCGGCTGGAGGGCCCCCCGCTTAGCGCGCGCCCCAGTAACTACCAAATCTACAAACAATCCAAACCTCCAACCCAAACCTCAAACATGCCCGCGCCATGCCCACAACACGAACACTAAGTACAAAGTCATCAACAGTAAAGAAAGTCTCCCCAAAGCGACACCGTAGACCCTCTGGTATGGGCCCAACCAAGCCAAGCTGCGAAGCGCAAGGACCTCCTCGCGTTGCGGAAGCTAAGCAAGGGTACCAGTCCCCCAGGTCCCCGTACAAAAAACAAATTTCCACTACCGTCATCTGAATATGACCGCAACCCATCCTCCACAGTAGTAGAAAACCACCGGGCGCCACATCAATGATCTCGGGATACCCCCAGCCGACCGCCACGGCCAAACACTCCCCAATATCCCACAAACAAAAGAAACACCCAAAATCCAAGCGCGAAGTCCCAAAGGAAAGCCGACTTACTGGACAAGGGCTCCTAGCCAAGGGGGCCGGGACGGCACGCATCTGGCGCGTCTTGCAAACTAGCGCAATAACACCAGGTGGGGACGGCACCATCCGGAGGCCAGTCAATCGCAGCATGTTGTCCCCACAGGAAGGACACCCACGAAGATACAACCTCAGCCTCAGCACCGACGAAGCAGACAAGCCCGGGGTCCGTAGGAGCCGGGCGCGAACCGGTGCGTACCGGCGATGGCGATGACGTATCCGAAAGGGGGACAAGTGGCACAGGTGAGGTCTGTCTGGTCTTCTTTGACCCGGCGCTCTTGTTTCTCCTCCTCTTCCCATCCCCAGGTGCAGGTCTACGGTCGGGGGTGGACGGGCCACGCCAACACCACCACCACCACAGGGGCGGCGCCACTAGAGGCGCTTCCCCGACCGCCACGGGCTCAGCCACAGAGGACACAGGCACCTTCCCCCCCGAAGCGGGTGATACCACCGCAACCAGCGCCACCACAGAGTAACCACCTCACCCACCAGAAAGGACGCCTCAGCAACACCACCCGACGAATCAGGTGGAGGCCCACCCACCCCATCCCCGAAGGGGGGTGTGGGGGAAACCGCCGGCGTAACAAACCACTCCGAGGAGCTCCTCTGGCAGGCCCTGAGAATCTCAGGGTCCAGCCCATCCCCCACCGTAACCAACCGTAGAACCAAAGCGACCAAGGGAGTAGGCGACGAGGAATAACCGTAGGAGCCTCGGCAACCGCCATCGTAGAGACCAAGCCCCTAGTGAAAGAGACCTGAGAGTCAGGGCGGCCGTCAAGGCTGCGTTCTCCTTCTCAGCACGATGAAGCCGCGAGAGAGGACAGAGATGTGATGCCGAAGGCGAGAGACTTCGGCCTCCGGGCGAAGTTTTCTTGACGGCACGAGACAGAAACACCGACGAGCGCAAGGCGGACGCGGCAGAGGGGGGAGAGGCCGCTTAGCCATAGCGACGTAAAGAGGCGAGGCGAGAAGAGAAGAAGTGAGAAAAAACCGTAGATAGGCGAGATGAAGAACCTGGGTTCTTCAAACGATCGTAGAGGGAGGGAAGCAAACTATCGTGATAGAAGCTTAAAGACTTGAAGCTATCGTGAGATAGGAATCAAGGGCTCTGATGGCCTGATGACTGTAGATCGCTACGCGAGGCGGAGCGAAGATAGAAGTAAGGAAATTACTTAGAACATTAAATCTAATTTATTTATACTTGTACCGCCGACTCTGGCATACGACAAGTCCCCCGCCGGCACGGGTTAACGCAAACCGGAACTACCACCAAACTACGAACAAACCAAACCTCCAGCCCCCATACCTCAAACATGCCTGCGCCATGCCTACAACACAAACACTAAATACAAAGCTATCAACGGTAAAGAAAGTCCTCCTCACCCCGCATCCGAAGTAAAGTACCTCTGGTATGGCACAAACCGCAGCCCTTGTAGCAAGTCCGCATCAGTCCCTGAACAAGGAGTACGTGGGGCGAACCCACGAATACCAAGATAAACAGGCGACAGGAGACCCAGGCCAAGCCAAAAAGCCGAAAGGGTGTCCGACAAAGGCAAGTTCCCTGTACAAAACCAAAATTCCACTACCGCCCGTCTCAATACCGTCCCGCAAACCCTCCTCCACAGTAGAAAACCAACAACAATTTATCAACACGAGGTGGCGAAATAGCAGAGAGGTTATGACCAACTTGTCCGTAACTCGCATCCGCACGCCAGGCCGTTGACCCTATGAACCCACTTTGCCAAGTGCCTCCGAAGAGCGTAATGGTGAGGAGGACCTGTACCTGTTACGTAACCCCAAACCAAACAACCCCATACAAAAGAAATACATAGAGGTGGTGACAGACCGGCAAGGTCAGTAGGGCCTATCTCCTACCCGTGGTGCCATGCCCCCGCCAGCAACCCGCAACCAAACCAAAGAAACCAAACAAGCTCCACAGAACCCAGCACACAAGACCCAAACAAGTCCAACCCAGAGGTCACAACCCACTTTCCGCACAGGTGGCCATCAGCCAGCCGGTCCGACAGGAAGCTTTGCAGCACTCAGCAGCTTACCTAACAGCCCGAGCCAGCCGGAAACACTTAGTTAGACCTCGCCCAACCTGACGCAGGCCCGACCGGTGCTCGCAGATGTCTCTCCCCGCAAAGTCAGCCCCCCCCAAGCCCCACACACCAGGCACCGCAGCTCCCATCCAGCCCCCTCATCCCCTCAGGCAGATCAACCGCCCGACAGCCACAGGACAGCCAATACCTGACCCCACCAGGCAGCCACTGATCTTGGCCCCACCAGCAGAGCCCCCCACCCCAGCACCGTTCAGGCGAGGGGGGCCACCAGGACAAACCCGGGGCCAAGCATAAAGGGCCGCCACCCGAAGCCAACGGCCACAGCCCAACCGCCGAACCGAAGCCCAGACAAGCCGAGAAGGAAAAAATAGGGAACCCGCAGGCCCCCAAGGTGGGCCCGAAGGGGCCACACTGTAGACTGACGAAAGGTGCCCAAACTGACACTTCAGAGAAGGTGGGTACCAGGATAGGAAACGAGACAAACAGAAGGTAGGCCCCACTTGCAATGGGTGTGACCGCCAACCACCGTCTGTAACCACACCGACCCCTACACTAGACCAAGCGTGGCCCGGCAACCAATCGCCCCACACCACCCCGGGCAGAAGTTCACCCACACCAGGAGGCAAAAGATTTCAGGGTCAAAGCCATCCCCACATAGAAGCGAGGAGGAGACACCTGACTGAACCACCGTAACTGCCACAAGGACGTAAACTCCAAGGAACGGTGATAAACGACATCGTAGGATTCCGACCGTGATAATAGTAGACGAAGGGCGGGCCGGTAGGCCCCAGTCCCTTGAGGAATGATGCGACGGTACGACGTGTTGATACTGGGAAGGTCATCAATCTAACCCAAGGGCGTTTTGTATGTGAACATTAAGGACTCTGTTAAAACCAACAAGAAACATGAGCTGGCCCAAAGAACGACACGGGTGTTCCCCCCACAGCAATGTTCAAATCCCCCATCCCCCGAACGCGAAACTCTGCGTGTAGACGATAGACAGAGAAGCCGAAGACTTTTTACCGAAGGAGGGCTCGTAGACTCCAAAGGTGAAAGGCTCGAAGCGAAATCATCACGTGAGAATCAAACAACGACAAGGAGGCGAAAACAAGTAACCACAACGCAAAACCGCCAAACAAACTGAACCTCAACACAAAGACCCCAGGAACTACTGAGCGAACTCAGATATCTCTCCCAGAATCAAAGGCATCGAAGGACCATTGTGGTGCGAAAGGAACGCTACCGAGGCAGAGCAAAGATAGAAGTAAGGAAATTACTTAGAACATTCAATCTAATTTATTTATACTTGTACCGCCGACTCCGGCATACGACAAGTCCCCGCCGGCACGAGGTTAACGCAAACCGGAACTACCACTAACTACGAAACAATCCAAACCTCCGGCCCCGAACCTCAAACATGCCCGCGCCATGCCCACAACACGAACACTAAGTACAAAACCATCAACAGTAAAGAAAGTCCTCCTCACCCCGCATCCGAAGTCCCTCTGGTATGGGACCAACCGCAGCCCTCGTAGCAAGTCCGCATCATTCCTGAACAAGGAGTACGAGGGGCGAACCCACGAATACCAAGATACACAGGCGACAGGCAGGACCCAGGCCGAAGCCCAAAGCCGAAGGATGTCCCACAAAGGCAAGTTCCCCGTACAAAAAACAAAATTCCACTACCGCCCGGTCTGAATACCGTCCCGCAAGCCCTCCCCACACAGTAGAAACCAACAACAATTTATCAACACAGGCGGCACCAAGGCAGAGAGGTCGGACCAACATGTCTACAACTCGCATCCGCATGCCAGGCCGTCGACCCTATGAACCCACTTTGCCAAGTGCCTCCGAAGAGCGTAATGGTGAGGAGGACCTGTACCTGTTACCCGTAACCCCAAACCAAACAACCCCATACAAAAGAAAACATAGAGGTGGTGACAGACCGGCAAGGTCAGTAGGGCCTATCTCCCACCGTGGTGCCATGCCTCCGCCCGCCGTACCCGCAACCAAACCAAAGAAACCAAACCAGCTCCACAGAACCCAGCACCCAAGACCCAACCAAGTCCAACCCAGAGGTTACAACCCACTATCGGCACAGGTGGCCATCAGCCAGCAGGTCCGACAGGAAGCTTGGCAGCACTCAGCAGCTTAACCTTAACAGCCCAAGCCGGCCGGAAACACTTAATTAGACCTCGCCCAACCTGACGCAGGCCCGACCGGTGCTCACAGGGTCTCTCCCCGCCAAGTCAGCCCCCCCCAAGCCCCACACACCAGGCACGGCAGCTCCCATCCAGCCCCCTCAGCCCTCAGGCAGATCAACCGCCCGACAGCCACAGGACAGCCGATACCCGACCCCGCGGGCAACCACCGTCTTGGCCGCACCAACAGAGTCCCAACCCCCAGCACGCACGACATAGCCGAGGGGGGCCACCAGGACGAACCCGAGGCCACAACATAAAGGGTCGCCACCCGAAGGCAACGGCCACAACCCCAACCCGCCCGAACCAAAGTCCAGTCAGGCCGAGAGAAGGAAACCAGGGAACCCGCAGGCCCCCCAAGGTGGGCCCCAAGGGCCACACTGTAGACGACGAGAGGTGCCCAAACTGACGCTTCAGAGAGGGCGGGTACCAGGATAGGAAACGAGACAAACAGAAGGTAGGCCCTACTTGCAATGGGTGTGACCGCCAACCACCATCCGTAACCACACCGACCCCTGCACTAGACCAAGCGTGGCCTGGCAACCAATGGCCCCACACCACCCCGGGCAGAAGTTCATCCGCACCAGGAGGCAAAAGATTCAGGGTCAAAGCCATCCCCACGTAGAAGCGAAGAGGTGACACCTGACTGAACCACCGTAAATACCACAAGGACGTAAACTCCAAGGAACGGTGATAAACGACATCGTAGGATTCCGATCGTGAGGATAGTAGACGAAGGGCGGGGCCGGCGAGGCCCCCGTCCCTTAAGAATGATGCGATCGGTACGACGTGTTGATACTTGGGAAGGTCATCAGTCTAACCCAAGGGCGTTTTGTATCGTGAACACTAAGGACTCTGTTAAAACCCAACAAGAAACATGAGCTGGCCCAAAGAACGACACGGGTGTTTCCCCACAGCAATGTTCAAATCCCCCAACCCCCGAACGCGAAACTCTGCGAGTAGACGATAGACAGAGAAGCCGAAGTCTTTTTACCGAGGGAGGGCTCGTAGACGCCAAAGGTGAGAAGGCTCGAAGCGAAATCATCGTGAGAATCAAACAGCGACGAGGAGGTGAAAACAAGTAACCACAACGCGAAACTGCCAAACAACAGAACCTCAACACCAAAGACCCCAGGAACTACTGAGCGAACTCAGATATCTCCCCCAGAATCAAAGACATCGAAGGACCATCGTGGTGCGAAAGGAACGCTACCGAGGCGGAGCAAAGATAGAAGTAAGGAAATTACTTAGAACAAAGCGTGAAGAGCCTATCTTCCTCGGTGGTATCGACCTCCTTATATAGTACTCTTCCGCCAACCCTAACCCTGATGACTCACAAGTGTGAGCCTCGTGAAAAGCCTTACCAAAGTCATCGACTCAAATGAGTCTTACGCGCGAGACCCATGACTCATAATCGAGTCATGTGCGAAATATAACAAATCATAATATAAACAAGTCATATGACTCAAATGAGTCATACGCGCGAAACCCATGACTCATAATCGAGTCATGTGCGAAACATAACAAATCATAACATAAACAATTAATATGACTCAATGAGTCATACGCGCGAAACCATGACTCATAATCGAGTCATGTGCGAAACATAACAAATCATAAATAAACAGGTCATATGACTCAAGCGCGTCATATGCGTAAAACCCATGACTCCTAGTCGAGTCATGTGCGAAATCCTGAGCTACCTGTCAATCCGTGACACCACTTTCAAATCACAATTATGTATACCCAAGAGGAGACTATCAGGTCGAATTCTGGAGTTGGTTTAAGTCAGGAAGATTTTTTCACCCTATATGTCTGCACATTACTGTATTCCCAAATTGGTCTACACTATAAGAGACTTAATACCCATCTTATTTGACATTGAGAAGTTCAGAGAGCAATCACAATCTATTTCAGTTGATTGAAGATCTTATTAAAACTATCATCCTGAAATATTAGAGATTTACAATCAGATCAAGTTCCAACAGGTTATAGCACATTTGCAAGTCTCTTACTGCTGTGGTTATGAACAAAATGATTCAAACAAAGATTCATAAAGATTTAGGAGATATTAATGTGGAGTATGTGTTATTATTTGTTGGGACGATTTTGAAGGTGGTGTGAGTTGGTTTTTACTGAACTAACTACCTGTATTCCATTCCAGCAGGTCAATTGTTATGTTCGGTCTGCAATATTTCTCATTATAACTTACCTATTAAAGGTGTCATTATTCTATGGTTTTCACACTGATAAAAATTTGTCTAAATGGTCTTATTCTCAATAATTATCACATCTCTTTACTCTTGCTTATTTATAGTTTATTCGTATTTCTATTACAAATTACAACTATGATCTGTTTTATTGTATAACTTTTAGATGAATCTACCACAATACTTTATAAATATACTAGTTCTATCACTTAGTATTTATTGGAGTTGCATTGTCAAAAGTTGAAAATTTGTTAAGTGTAAGAAGACTATTTATATTATTTAATATCACAACTTTAAGTACCAGTACAAAATAGGCTAACTCAAAATACTGATACGAACTATTTATAGCTTATATTTTATCATATTACTATAAGTATTATAATTTCTTCAAAATCAGATTGAAGTACTATAAAACAACACGGCAACCTTTATTCTTCTTATCCTACTATTATATCTATCACAACTACAACTTAATTTTTCTTATGATCTTTGAACTTATTCTACCTTTATTATTTTCTGCCTTTACTTCATATGCTACGTGCTTATAATTGGAATTATTTCATAAAGAGTTGGCAGAGACATATTTTTACATAAAATACATTTAAAAGATATATGATGGAGATGATAATACGACACCATTTTAGTCCAAGGTAAGATACTTGATATGCTAATTTTACTTAATTATTATTGATTTTTATAATACAATTTTATAGTAGTCTACGTACATATCAACTAAAATTTATAGAATAGGATTTTTCCAAAAAACTACAGTCTTTATTTAAGGATATAGAGCTAGTACAGTATGCTACAGAACTTTAGACTAGGAATATAAGCTGTAAATATACTGTGATGTTTAGAACCGATGGCTGGCACTTATCACCATTACAATTGAAGAATCTACGCCTTCACTCGAATTTAAGATTCTTAATGAGAACAGTATATATACCTGAAGTAAGACTTGATGCAGCTATACATGCAGAAGCTTATATTCGTGAGTACTTAGTTTCAGGACAGGCTATATCAGATGGACAGCAGTATGCACTTACTAATATTTGGTAAGTTGTATTTTTATCCCCAGTAAGATAGTTCTAATTGTCTTACATCTATAAATAACAACATGTAGGCTAATTTTACATTTTTAATTTTAGAAAGCAAATTTATGATGCTATGCGAAATGTTATTGTGAAAGAGAGTAGCAGTACGAAGTCAATTGATTGGTAAGAAATGAGAGAGAAAAGAATTTATAGTTAAAGGACCAAATCGTATCTTATCAATTGATGGTCATGATAAGTTATTACAATTTGGGTTGAGATTTATGGTGCAATTGATGCATACTCACGTTATGTTCTTTGGTGTTATGTTGGTATTTCTAATCAGACTGCTGTATCATTCAATAAGCTGTATTAAGACTTCTACGAGCAACAATGCATATACCAAAGTTAATTATTCTGATAAAAGTTTGTCTACATGTTAAATTACTTATCCTATACATATCTGAATTATAGAGCACTAATACAATCCTGACAGGACCTGAAACTATACTTTTAGCTGAGTCTCATCTTATATTATGGAGAGCAAAATGTCCTGATCTTCCTTCACAAAGGCATACTCATATGGAAAGTCGACTAAAAATCAACCAAATCAGGTATGGTGGAATATTTAAACTGAGGGTCAAACAAAAGAATGGAAAGTTTTTTACAAAACTTGAATCAGAGGGAAGTTTTGATAGTGGTGAGACTGACATGTCTTGCTGCAATTTTTTATATGAAAATGATTCGTTCCCATATATCGATTTGTTGAAGTTCACAATTCACATCTGATTCGGCTACAAAGATGCCGTGAACACTATCTTCTGACGGGTCAACCATTTCTTATATATTATATTTTATATTACTATCTGATAGTGGTAAGACTAAAAGAAGGGTCGATGAAAGGATTCTTGCTTCCTTAAAGGCAGAGGGTTAGGAATTTGACTTTAACGAATACTTACCTGAGTCAACGACACAACTTATACAAAGTCCTAAAAGAGAAGAATTATCCGAAAGAATTGGCATATAGTGATCTACGTCACCGGGGGCTTATGTCAATTTAAGAGACCATGTATCTCAGTACATTGCACTTGGGCTTGGCAGTGAAGTGCAATTAACTTTACATCCAACTGGTGCATCAAGTGGATTGAAGCAAATCGAAATCAGGAAATTGCAATACATCGTAGTAGTTGTATAGTTGGTATATCAGGTGATATATCAATGCAGCTAATTCCTACTGATGATAAAGAGGAGGAAGCGATACCTGATATGGTAGACAATCCGCAGGAGGAGGCAATACAGAGTACCTTAAGTTAGTTTGAGAATACTGATTTTAGTATTGCTTGTGACGCATCTCATAAGTACCTTTTTACAATCTTCTGAGCAGAAAATTATTACATCAGCAAAAGTTCTAAGGTGTATTCCCATGTGTCATGTGCGTCTAACGCAATGGACATCCAGAACGCCAATCGTTAACTAGGATTTAGAGGGATATGGCAACCAACATCAGAACGCAACGGGCCATATCTGCCAAACTCAGGATGCAATGCGACGTGCCTGCTAAACTCAGAACACAACAGAACACACACCTAAACCTCTGGACGCAACTGCATGTAGGAACAGACGTCAGAATACATCTCTTAAAATTCAGAATTCACTAGATGCAGCCAATACAAAGCATAACTTATGCCTAGGTTATTCTAAAATAAACTATATTTTTACAGTAAATAGATTTATTTTTATAGATATACAGGACCGGGCCCAGGCTAGTTACAAAAAGTAAGTGAGGATATACAAGTAATACAGAGTCTAATAGTTTAAAACAATTATAACTCCACAAATATTAGTGCTGAGTAGACGTTGTGTACACCGTTGGAGTCTGGCATCGAGTAGAATATTATTGCTGTAAGTAGTATCGAGTACTGCGCTCAAGGAATGGCTGAGAAAATCTGGTGTCAAAGTCAGCACTTTGTCAGGGTTAACATCACCTCCATAATAGACTGTATCTCCACCAATATTGATGCCGAGTAGACGTTCTCTTACACCGTTAGAAAGCTGGCGTCGAGTAGAATATTACTATAAAGTATCGAGTACTATGCACAAGGGATGGCTATGGAATCTGGCGTCAAAGTCAGTACTGCATCAGGGTAAACATCACCTCCATAATAGCCTGTATCTCCACCAATACTGATGCTGAGTAGACGTTCTTATACCATTGGAAAGCTGGCGTCGGGTAGAATATTGCTGTATAGTATCGAGTACTGTGCCAAAGGGACGGTTGAGGAATCTGGCATCAAGCTCAGCACTTCGCCAGGGTAAAATTTACCTCCATAATAGTCTGTATTCACCAATATTGATGCTGAGTGAGTAGACATTCTTACACCGTTAGAAAGCTGGCGTCGAGTAGAATATTGCTGTAAAGTAGCAAGTACTGTGCGCAAAAGGATGGCTGAGGAATCTGGTGTCAAAGTCAGCACTTCACCAGGACACAAAATAGGCTATAACCTCTTGTAAACTCACAGTAGGCAGATCTTCTGTAGTGCATAGAAAGCTGAATTGAGGAGAATGTTGCCCTAAATTATTAGCTTTGATGGTATAGGGACTGAGGAACAATGGTAGTTGACAGACTTGTTGTTGACGTACTGACCGTGATGTTGTATGGTTCTCCAAGTGTTGTTACTCAACGCGTCGCAGTCTTAGAAAATCTTAACAAAACACCCAAGTTATCACTGGCACATACTCCACAATCAACAACAATCACTCACTTTTACATTCTACCAGTGGGCCATTTTGGTTCCCAGATCCTTCAAGAAACTAAAATAGAATTTGTACATCTCATCTCCTATTTCTATAGATATTTTAGATTTGGTCATAGGTCCAGTACAAATACTGATGGCTAGTATGTGGCTTAGTATTATGATTAAGACTCTCTGCCGTCTTGTGTCAGTGTTAGGTGGAGACACAACCAGTATAGACTTGGGGTTATCTAAGCCAATCAAGATTCGTTTGTATAGCTGGAGATTTATCTAGGAAGGCTCAAAAGTAACTCATTGTGTTTATGACTACTAATAGCGCAAGAGTAGAATAGAATCGTAAGAATAATATTATATTATTAAGGTCTCTTCTCCGTTGCTTGATGATGTCTAAAGCTTGGGAGGCACTTCGATATTTATATTCCGCATCTGAGTATTGCGGACTACATCTATCTATCATACAAAATATGTACTTCTTCAAATGTAATGCGCAACGTCAAGTTCTCTATGAAGGTGCGAACACCGGGAGACCCGAAAAATCACCACATCCTCTTTGATAATTACTATTTTAATCTGGAAGATATACTTGTCACCAGTAGTAATTATCCGATCCTCAGAGTCCTTTGACCTGTGACCGAGTTCTCAAGTCAAACTATGTTGGCACCAATAGTCCTTTCTGTTGTCAAGAGGATCAGTCTTGATGGCGGAATTGCCTTTGCATATATGCCGGAGTCGATGACTTCTAGTTGTGATAACTCAACAACTAACCGATAAAATTCGTTCCGATGACTCTCTCCTCGTGGAGGGGAGGTCATTCTATTGAAAGTCTCATAATTCCTCGGTCGACAACTCTTGGTTGTTCTATGTAGAGGGGGTGGACCTTCGGATTTTGTTGGTCGTAAATCCCGCAACTGCGGTACACCACATATCATAGTTGTAACACTCCTCAAAGCTCGCTGCCTTCTTTGGCAGTGTTTCCAGGAGCTCTAGACTCTTTCTAATTGTCAGAGAGTGGATGTGAATGCATTGGTTCGTTATCCCGAACCTCCTAACATTCATACCACGACCTTGTGCGATAACATCCCGTTACGTACAGCCCGTACCAAAGATGTCATATCATTGATGCATAGTAACTCCCTGAGTAGTTGATGGATCGACTTTGTTCCACCTCCCAGGTCTAGCCAGAGGTCGCCTCTCATATATCCCGCGAACAGCTTTTGGTCGGACGGACAGCAGGGATGTATACGGTGTTATTCTGACACCCGCAATTCTGTAACCATATAGTTACAGGACGCAACTATGGTTGATGTGTATGATGACACGCGGACCCCGTAAGGGAGCCAGAGAGAGGGTGTTGGAGACTAAGATTCTCGAACTCGGGTAAAGTTACCCTACCTAGAGTACTCCTAGGCTTATTGGAATCGGGTACTTCTAACATGAGCTCCGTCCTCTAGGGCTTCGCCTCGAACGCCCCTTGGTACAAAAATAAAAATTAAACGTTAAATTTTAGATATTAAATAATAAACCTAAATATTAATCATTTAAGGACCCGATGAAAGCAGGGTAAAAAACCTTCCCCGTTTGCTTGTCCACGGCAGGAAAACCTTATCTTCATCGTCCTTCCTCTGCCCGCCGTGGCATTTCCGGATTATCGTGATGAAATTCTTCCACCAATTCTCTCGCATTATCCATTCCTGTCGCAGGCTCCCAAGTGTTCTCGTCTTCGGAACAACCCTGCCATTTGACGAAGTACCACAGCTCGCGTATCTGTTGATACCGGCCACGGACTCTTTTCCTGTAAGAGCGTATCTCGCTCCTTACTATTTTTTTATCTCCCATTGTAGGTCACCTTCGATATCTTCTGGTTCCCTGGGAGGTTGTTGTCAGTCTGCTCGTACCGACTCCTGTAGGTTCCAACAGGGAAACATGGAATACTGGGTGTATATTCTAACGATCCGATATGTTGAGTTTAAATGCGGGGCTTCCTCTTTTTCCAAGATCACGAAAGGTCTATAAAGTTTTGGACTTAGCTTTCTGGACTTCCAACGGGTGCGAATGTTTTTTGCGTTTAATATAACTTTATCGCCGGGTTTGAAGTCTGGTTATTGCTTGGCCTTTCTATCATAATATTTGGCCATAGCTTCTCATGTCTGTTCAAGTGATTGCCGCGCTTGCTCGTGAATCGTCTTTATCCAGTTTGCATAAAGGGTTGCTCCTGGATTATACGCCTCACGCTCCTTCATCCATTCTGTTTGAGGATGAAATCCATAGTTTGCGTAGAATGGGGTCATCCCATGTGCGTTGGTAGCCAAGTTGTTGTAGGCATGTTCAGCTAACGTAGGAGCTGATACCAATCGTCCTGATTGTAATTGACAAAACTTCGCAAGTAATCTTCCAGCACTTGGTTGGTACGTTCAGTTTGTCCATCGGTCTGTGGGTGGTATGCTGTTGACATTCTCTTTTTTATATCCAATGCTTTACATAACGACTCCCAGAATTCTGCTGCAAAATTTGAGTCCATATCTGAGACAATTTCTGATGGTAAGCCATGTAGCTTCCATATTTCCTTCGTGAAGATAGTAGCGACATCTTTTGCGGTCGCTGTTCCCTCTAACCCGATGAAATGAGCCATCTTGGTAAACCAGTCAACTACTACCACTATCTGGGTGTGTCCTTGACTTTGTGGTAGTTGCGTTATGAAGACCACGGATATAGATGCCCAGCTGCATATGGTATTGATAGCGGGTTGAAGTAGGCTGTACTTTGCGTGGCGTGGTGGCTTGTTGTGTTGACAATTATCACATGACCGTACATAGTCGTTAACCCAATTAGCCAGGCCTTTCCAATAAAAATCTCGCATGATGATCTTGAGAGTTTTTCTTGTCCAAAATGTCCTGCAATCTTTGCATCGTGACATCCCTCAACTATTGTGGTATAAAGGCTCAGGTTATTTGGTACGAATAGTCTTTGCTTGTAGTAAAGCAATCATCGGTTAGGATCCAATCCTTTGGGAATGGTTTGTTGTTGTCTCGGAGTTTTTCCAATTCCTTTCCTCACTTCAGCCACTCCTTATCGCCCGAAATGGCTTTCTGAATCTGCTCCAGGAATTCGGGATTGAATTTCTTTAATTCCTTGTGGGCTAGTATAGTACTAGTCATGAGGATTCATTCGGATATCTCGGTTACGTCATACCAGTGTTTGTTCTGATCCTTTGACGCATGGAGCTGGCTGACTACTGGTTCAATCTCTTGGATAGTTATAGCTCTCGTAGCAATATCTGTGCTACCAAATCCCACCGTTCCTCTCTCTGTCTCGTCCAGGCTATCAATTTCCATCGTATCAGCGGTATTAATCTTTCCTATCACTAGTTGGGCGATACGATCCCCTTTTTTGATGTGACAGTCCCCGTCTCGGTGGTTGAATAGTAGAACTTTGAGTTTTCCGGTGTAATCCGTATCGATTACTCCGGCACCAGTTGAAATCCCGCTTTAAAGACTAACCCACTTCTGGGAGCAATTCTTCCGTATGTTCCAACTGGTAATCCTACTGCGATACCGGTTCCAACTATTAACTGTCCTCTCTGGCCAGGACTATGGCTTCTTGTAGAGCGTAGAGATCATGGCCCACTGCCATTCTTGAGCCTTTGGTTGGTAACCTTGCTCTCGTGTCTAACCTTTTAACTCGAATAACGGAATTAGGATCATTCTATTAGGTTCCTCTTGGATGTCATCGATACATATATCGCCTTCAGAGCTTCCTGCAATTAAGCAGACCTGAATTTCTCCCATCTTAGTTCTCGTAACTGAACTGATTTGGAAATGTTTAGGCGTCAAGATCGCTTGTTCGTGATGTGCAGCTCCCTCCTCAGGACAATACTCTGGCCGTCGACTGAGGGCATCCGGTTTTCCTCCTTTAGTGCCCGGGCGGTAAACAATTTTGAAGTTGTAGTCTGCGAGCTTCTGTGCCCAGCGAATCTGGCGACCGCTCCAGACCTTTGAGGTGAGGAAATATTAGAGGTTTTGGTGGTCGGTATAGACAGTAACTGGTTTCTCAGTTCTAACCAAGTACTGCCGCCATTCCTTGAATGCTTCTAGGATTGCCAACAGTTCTTTATCGTGGATGTCGTAATTTCGCTCTGCTGAGTTCAGCTTGAGGGAATGAAACGCCACTGGATGTAGTCGCTTTTTCCACGAACTGTGATAAGACACATCCTAAAGCGAAGTCGCTAGCGTCTGTTTCCCACCACTGTTTCTCTTTCGGGAAGAAGAAATGGGGTAAAATGGAGGCTGTGGTAAACCTTCTCTTAAGCTCTTGAAAGTTGCCTCTTGTTCCGGGTCCCCCACCAGAACTTTTTTGGATCGCCCTTCAATGTTTCCTTGATCGGAGCACAGATTTTAGAGAAGTTTTCTATAAAAAGTCAGTCAAAGTTCGCGAATCCTTGGAATATTTGGACTTCCTTAACCAACTTAGGTGGCTTTCAATCTAATACAGAGTCCACTCGGGTGCTCATAGACACCCCATCGACGGCTACTATATAGCCTAAAAATTCCACCTCTTTTATGTGGAAGAAAGATTTCTTTATTGAGATGCGAGTTGGAAATCTGCCAATTTCTGTAGAACCCTTTACCAACTCGATATGTTCTTTCTCAGTCTTTGAATAGATGAGAATGTTGTCAAGGTAGCAAACAACTCCTTGGTCAAGATGTTCCCGGAGAACTTCATTCATCATATCTTGGAAAGTTGCCGGAGCATTAGCTAGTCCGAACGGCATTACATTATACTGTTCCCGGAGAACTTCATTCATCATATCTTGGAAAGTTGCCGGAGCATTAGCTAGTTCGAACGGCATTACATTATACTCATAGTGCCCATATCTCATTCGGAAAGCCAGCTTCCATTCGTCCCCTTCTTTATCCGAATCAAGTTATAACCGTCTTCCAAATCAATTTTTGAAAACGGTATTTTCACACCTGCTACTCGATCGCGTAGTTCCAACATTAGAGGTAGTGGGTACTTATTTAAGATAGTAATCTTGTTTAAGTTTCAGTAATCCACTACTAAACATAGTCGACCGTCAGCCTTCGGTGTGAATAGAATTGGTGTGCCAAATAGTGATTGACTTCATGTAATTTTTCCTTGTCGGATCATATCGTAAGATATTCACGTAGGAGTTTGAGTTGTTTTCGGATATGGGATATATGGGCCCCAGGAGGGTCTTGCTCCGTCAACTAATTTGATCTCATGATCAAATGTTCTTCTTGGTACTAGCTTTGCTGCAGTTTGGGGTAGGAAGAGCTTCTTGAACCCCCAGTAGTGTTTAGGGAGAGAGTCGAAGTTAACTTCATTTGGATCTTTGACAGTCCCAATTCTTCCAATTTGAATCGGGTTCTCATCCCAGGCTCCCGACTCGTCATATTCGAACATATCCGCAATTCCCTCGTCTTCTTCTTCCACGCAAGTATTCTTACACCTGGGGTCCTTAAATTCTGAGTTATCCAGGTCCCTAATATTTGATAGGGGGTGTTCTGAATGCCACCACCTAAACGGGATAATCATTCCATAGTCTCCTGCTGCTGCAATTTCGCACACCACTTCGGAGAGGTGTTTATTGCGTCCGATCTCAAGCCATAATGGATGCGTATAAAATTTTCTCCTGATGAGAGGTGGTACTCCATCAAAGCCTTGAATAGTGACCGGATTCGGTCTTTCTGTGAACGGAATTTTTAATCCTTAATGAGGTCTTTGTTGATTAGGAACACATTGGATCCTGAATCTAATAGAACACGGATTTTGTATCTTTGTCTGTTTGGGTTTAAAACATGGATATGAGCATATCCCTCAGGACAGTCATATCACGTAGGTTTTGGCGCGTCAAACGCGCGTCTTTTTGGATGAGGGGTCGAACCGTCGTCTTTTCGTTTCGACATGTCTGAGGTTTGATAACAACTAGGATGTTTATTACTGCGTCCACGTAGTTTCGACCATACAGGTCTCCTCAGACAAACTGGTTTCCTATTAATAAAGAAAATTCCAAATCCCTACTTGGCGTTTCACCGATACACTAAATAGTGCACGACCAGTTCTCAGGCTGGATGCCTCTCCTTTCTCTCATGCTTAGGGCCTTGGTAGTAACGAGGTCGGCCTTGTAAGGTCTATTATCCTCTCCAATTCTTTTCCCTTAAGAATTGGTTCGATCAACCAACCAGAGACATTTGCGTGTGCAACATAGAGGTATTCCAGTCATCGCTCAGCTGGTACAATATCATGAATACGTGTCCTGCAACTCCGCCCTTGTTTTTGTGGTGTGAGATCCTGACACATGATCTGGTCGTCCATATCATCCTTTACCAACCCTAATAGTTAACTGGGAGTGGAAAACGCTTGTAGGTAAGGCCTGCGGAATAAGTAGTATACTGGAGAGACTAACTAGCTTATTCACTGCTCTCTTGTCTGGGTGCTTGAACCGTCCCCTCTTTGCCACATATCTTGGCTTCAGGACTGATAGGTTCAAGAGTGTAGGCCTGCACAGTCTTCCAAGCCAATTTTATCGTCATGAATTCGGCAACCTTTCTGATTAGAGGTCTCTTGCCCACAAGCCTACTTAATATGCCTACCAATAGTGGTATGGAAGTAATGCCTGGTCAAGTCATGTTTTTGATTCCCACTGACCCTAACGGACTACCCAGGTGATAATGCCGCTGGTGCTTGGTTCCGTTCACTGACTTCACCAAGGCCCCAGGGGGTTCCCAATTTCGATTCCGGTTTCATATCTTAACGAATTCCGACTACCCAAACGCCGTCGCCATGGGTGCCGAAGGGGATGACCTAAGTCATCTCCTCATCTTCGCCTAGTTCCCAAAGTTTATTTCCTCTGAATGTTTGGGCGGCGGAGATGTTACGAGGACGGTGTACCGTAGTTACCGTCCTAGGCCTGTATCTGATCGGAGCGATGAGACGCTCAGCCCTTGTAGCAGACACCTTTATTTGCCCCCAGCATGTTTTGTAATATTGGTTCTTTTTTCCACATCGAGTACATATGCCGTCTTGTTTCGTTCATTAATGACAGACTGGGGATTCCTTTATGGGCCTTTTTAAAATTGGTATGCATTTGTTTATTGACCCCACCGGGTCTTTTCGCCGGTTTGTCGGGCTCCGTTCCCTTCTTCGTTTTTTGGAGGGACCACTGCCTTTGATTTGGGGCTTCTCCTTCTTAAACCTGGGTTTGTCAGGTTTCTTACCTTCGGAGGAAGTTTTTACAGACTTCAGTCTATCCCGTAATAGGTGGTCCCATTCGTTTAGTTTCTCCTCTTCCCTGCCTGCTTTTCGGAGTGCTGCTTCCCATTCTGTATCGGTATCGAAGGTTTTGAGGGACAGATATAAGCGTATACTAGCTGGTAACTTTTTTTCCATCACTAAACGCCATGCTGGGCCAGTTATTTTGGCCTTGGTATTAAGGTTGGTCATGATTTGGACGTAGTTCTCAATATTATCTTTATATTCAACTTTCTCCATATCTTAGACCACCTTTCGTCCCTCTTCGATCGAAGCGAATTGTTCAGTAAACTCATGGTCCAAGCGTCTCCACATGGCCAGTCCGATATCTTGCTCCACTCCATGGAGGCTATCCATAGCCCTACAGTACCACATTGCTACCGGGTTGACTAACTCCCCTTTGGTTCTTCTTAGAGCAAAAATGACCCTTTCTCGGTCACTTTCCCAAGTTCTAGGATTTCTTTCGAAGTAGTCCACACATTGCAGTAATCAATAGCGGACACATTGCGAAGGTTTTCCTTTGAAAAATGGGTGTGCATCAGCCGGCCATTTGGTGGTTAATGCAAAGGATTCTGCCAGTACATCAGCTGTTCCACGTTGTTCGGGTGTCAATCCGCGGCTAAATATGGATGGGCCCCCACCACGTCTTCCTCCGCCTCCTCCTTCATCATCACTCCCATCGTCATCTGGGTCACCCCCTGGTACCGCAGAGATGGGAGGTTCTTCCTCTCTTTGCTTTCCCTTATCTCGGGAAGGCCCCTCTGGAGGATGAGCTACCTCTCTTGCTTCTGCCAAACTTTCAGGGACCAATTCCAATGCTACTTGTCGACCAGACTGTCGACCCTGTGAGAGC